>CM032332.1:46141895-46600195 GCA_019022515.1 Quercus aquifolioides | reverse complement strand
CCACACTCCGCAACCTCCTCGGTAGAGGCTCTGCCTCGGATCATACTTGTGGAGCACCTGGAGAGGGCAAGTAAAGTGCTAGAGGGAGTAATCCCCGTCCATCAAGTTGTGATGGGTCCCACCTGGATGGACCCCATAGTGAGATTCCTCAAAGACGATGTCCTGCCTGAGGAGAGGTTAGAGGCAGAAAAGATACGAAGGAAAGCTCCTCGGTTCTGGTTGTCCAAGGATCACAAGCTATACAGGCGGTCCTACTATGGGCCATACCTTCTATGTGTCCACCCCGAAGCGGCAGAATCCTTGCTCGAAGAGCTACACGAAGGAATCTGTGGGAGCCACACAGGGGGGAGATCCCTGGCTCACCGAGCCGTCACACAAGGATACTGGTGGCCGGGAATGCAGCAAGAGGCCCAGGAGTATGTCAAGAAGTGTGACCAATGCCAAAGGTTCGCCCCAAACATCCACCAGCCAGGAGGGGTCCTCAACCCTTTGTCCAGTCCATGGCTTTTCGCCCAATGGGGCTTAGACATTGTGGGACCTTTCCCCAAGGCACCAGGGAACAAGAAGTATCTGTTGGTGGCCACGGACTACTTCACCAAGTGGGTCGAGGCCGAGCCGCTAGCCAACATCAGGGACGTAGACGTGAAGAAATTCCTTTGGAGGAACATAGTTACACGGTTCGGGGTCCCTCATACCCTTATCTTGGATAATGGGCTCCAATTCGATAGCAAGGCCTTCAGGAGGTACTGTTGTGAACTTGGGATCACAAACAGATACTCAACGCCAACCTACCCCCAGGGAAATGGACAGGCCGAGGCGGTCAACAAGGTCATCGTCAACGGGCTTAAGAAGAGACTGGATAATGCCAAAGGGAGATGGGTAGAAGAGCTGCCCCACGTCCTCTGGACGTACCGGACTACGCCCCGGCGCTCAACGGGGGAAACACCTTTTGCCATGACTTATGGTGCGGAGGCAGTGATCCCCCTGGAAACCAACTTCCCGACGCTAAGGACGAGCTCCTTCACCCCAGGCAGCAATGATGAACTGCTGGGGCGGAGCCTGGACATAGTAGACGAACGAAGAGAGCAAGCAATGATCCAGCTGGCCTACTACCAGCAAAAGCTCAAGCAAGGATATGACGCCAATGTAAAGCTCAGACCACTAGCACCGGGAGACCTGGTGCTGAAAAAAGTCGTAGGAGCTGCCAAGAACCCTTCTTGGGGAAAGCTCGGACCCAACTGGGAGGGGCCCTACCGAATTACCTCAGTGGCAGGGATAGGAGCATACTATTTAGAAGATTTAGATGACAAACCTGTACCTCGTCCATGGAATGTAAATAACCTGAAAAGGTATTACTATTAATGAAGAAGCCTCTTTTGATTCAGATGTTCTGCCTATCATGATCACATGTCTCGCGTCCCAACGGTACACATATCTGGGTACTAGACAGAACCTAGGTCTTGCATGGTCCAAGGACTCAAACCTATGGGGAAACTAGTTACTTACAGCCAAACTGAAGCGTTAGACAGAACCTAGGTCCTGCATGGTCCTCGGACTCAAACCTATGGGGAGCTAACCACTCATATCTGGGTACTAGACAGAACCTAGGTCTTGCATGGTCCAAGGACTCTAACCTATGGGGAAACTAGTTACTTACAGCCAAATTGAAGTGTTAGATTGAACCTAGTCCTGCATGGTCCTCGGACTCAGGCCTATGGGGACTAACCATTTATATCTGGGTACTAGACAGAACCTAGGTCTTGCATGGTCCAAGGACTCAAACCTATGGGGAAACTAGTTACTTACAGCCAAACTGAAGCGTTAGACAGAACCTAGGTCCTGCATGGTCCTCGGACTCAGGCCTATGGGGACTAACCACTCATATTCTGGGTACTAGACAGAACCTAGGTCTTGTATGGTCCAAGGACTCAAACCTATGGGGAAACTAGTTACTTACAGCCAAACTGAAGCGTTAGACAGAACCTAGGTCCTGCATGGTCCTCGGACTCAGGCCTATGGGGACTAACCACTTATATCTGGGTGCTAGACTGAACCTAGGTCTTGCATGGTCCAAGGACTCAAGCCTATGGGGAAACTAGTTACTTACAGCCAAATTGAAGCGTTAGCATTGTACCTAGGTCTTGCATGGTCCTCGGACTCAAACCTATGGGGAGCTAACCACTTATATCTGGGTGCTAGACTGAACCTAGGTCTTGCATGGTCCAAGGACTCAAACCTATGGGGAAACTAGTTACTTACAGCCAAATTGAAGCGTTAGCATTGTACCTAGGTCTTGCATGGTCCTCGGACTCAAACCTATGGGGAGCTAACCACTCATATCTGGGTACTAGACAGAACCTAGGTCTTGCATGGTCCAAGGACTCAAACCTATGGGGAAACTAGTTACTTACAGCCAAATTGAAGCGTTAGCATTGTACCTAGGTCTTGCATGGTCCTCGGACTCAAACCTATGGGGAGCTAACCACTCATATCTGGGTGCTAGACAGAACCTAGGTCTTGCATGGTCCAAGGACTCAAACCTATGGGGAAACTAGTTACTTACAGCAAACTGAAGCGTTATATTAAACCTAGGTTCTACATGGTCCTCGGACTCAAACCTATGGGGAGCTAACCACTCATATCTGGGTGCTAGACAGAACCTAGGTCTTGCATGGTCCAAGGACTCAAACCTATGGGGAAACTAGTTACTTACAGCCAAACTCAAGTGTTAGACAGAACCAAGGCATTGCATGGTCCTCGGACTCAGGCCTATGGGAAAAGTAACTACTTCAGAAGACTAAGTGTTAAGCAGGAACAAGGCTCTGCATGGTCCTCGGACTCAGGCCTATGGGAAAACTAACTACTTCAGAAGACTAAGTGTTAAGCAGGAACAAGGCTCTGCATGGTCCTCGGACTCAGGCCTATGTGGAAGCTAACTACTTCAAAGGGATCCTAAGTGTCTACTCGAAGAAAGTCTACCTGGTCCTTAGGAAACAAAAGGTCCACCAGAGCATACATGCCCTCTCGTTATAATAATCGATGCCGCGATTGGCCGAGATACAATTGAAGTTAAAATCATACAAGTAAAGAAAAAGCGGATAGCGTGCAAGTAAGCAAACAGCCACAACAAGCAGAAAAAGAAACAAAGCTTGCATTTCATTAAGTCCAAAAGAATTACACAATGGGAATTACATTACAAATAATGAAAAAGGGAAGAAAAATATGCAAAAAGTAAAGTGAGGCAGGCAGAGGCGCCAAGGAGCCTAGTCCTTCTATTTAGTTGCCCGCTTCGGTGGGTGGCTGGCCCATAGCTGCCTCAGGGTCCTCTGAGCCCTGACTGAGTGGGATGGCCTGTAGAGGCACGGCAGGAATAGCTGCCCCCTCAGCAAAAGAAACCTGGGCATCAGGGGAGGGCTTTGCAACCTGTTGAGGCACGTCCTCGTTAGAGCCGTCACTCAATTCAACCACCGCGGGAGGATTACTCCCTTGGACTGGCTCACCAGTGGCTCCAGTGTCCGAGGCCTCCTCACCCGGGGTAGCAGCAGTTTCCACAGCAGCCTCCTCGGCCTCAGAGCCATCTGGGGCAGCCTCGCGGATGACAGAGGGGTAGTACACGCTCTCCTCCTTCCACAGGTCAGAAGAGGCCTCCACACCAGCTTGTCTGAGGGTTTCACTCCAAGTTTCGGAGCAGTAGCGCCTACATACCCCAGGGACTTGGGATTTGTTGGCAGCTGCTATCTCAGTTGCCCCGGCAGTATAGGCTGCCTCCTCAGCTTCCTGCTTGGTGGCCCAGGCCTTCTCCCTGCCTTGCTCTGTCTCAAACTTGGCCCTCTCAGCCTCCCCTTTGGCCCATTCTGCCACTCTCTTGGCCTCCTCAGCATCGGCCACCTTCTTTGTCAGGCCGGCTATCAGCTCCTCGACGAGCTTCAGCTGCCCCTCTACCTCACCCAGACGCTTTGTCTGAGTTTCGGCCTGCCTCTGAGCACCCTCAAGGCCGGACAACGCGCTGTCCCGAGCCTGGGTCATGGCCTTCAGCTCCTCCCTGGCCTTGGCAAGGTCCTCCTCGGAGGTCTTGAGGGTCCGAGTGGCCACCAAGCGCCTCCCGCGCTCTGCATCCATGGCCTTTCCATGGTCATTGGCCGCCTCCTCCAGCCTGAAAGTGGCCTGGACAGCCTGCCAAACAAAGCAGATACGTGATAGTTAGCCGAGCTCAAAAAAGAAAGGAAGGCAGAAAAAGCTAGAGCAAGAAAAAACACAAGTGTTAAAGGACTTACCATCCCCAAATATCGCTTGAGGCAGAGGAAGACCTCTCTACTCCTCATGGTCCCCAGCTGCTCCATGTCCGCAGGAAGGAGCAGGCATCTCTCCACCGCGTCGGCCACGTACGCGCCTTCGCCATCCCTAAAGTCCCTGAGGGAGGAGTCATCCCTCAAAGGTGCCTCACGGAGCATTGGGGCGGGGAGCCAGGCCTGAACCTCGGGCGGGGCAGCAACATGTGTGTCCTGGGTTGAGGAGCCTATCCTCAGCTGCTTCGATGGCCGCCGAGTGTCATCCCCCTCCCGTGTGGGCCCAGATTTGTCCTCGAGGGTCCTCTTGCCCTTATCCTTCTTCTGCTTTGGATCAGCAGGCTCGTGCCTGGACGGCGAGTTCGTCTGAGGCGGAGGAGGAGGAAGCCTGGATTGGGTTGAGGCCGACCTGGTTTGAGTAGGACGAGTCTTTGGAGGAGGAGGAGGAAGCCTCGGCTTGGACTTCCCCGGCTGCCCTTCGATTAGGTCGAGTAGACTGGGTTGGGCCTTCTTCTTGTAGCCCATCTCAAGCCGAGAAGATGTCTCTGACGCTAAGAGGTTTGCTTCGGTTAGACAAGGATCGCCCAAGTCTCCAGAAGGGTCCTCGGACTGATGGACTCGCTCAAAAACGTCAAAATCGTCCTCGGCAGGACCAAAATCTGTAGCTTCCCCTTCCCTCTCTAAGTTCTCTTCCGCGGCCTCTGAGGGTGTGTGGGAAGAAGAGGGGACTGCTACTGTGACGCCTTCTGAAGTGGAGGGATCCTCGGGAAACTCGAACCCATCCTCGGTCACTTTTATTTTCTGCAGTCGAGGATCCTTTGCTTTGATCACGTGCTTTGGGGCCGCGAACGACTTTTGGAGCGGAGTGTACCCCAAGATCTTGTGAGCGGCTCTGACTTGGTGGTCTGCTTCGTTTTCAAAAGCTGCCGACCTGAGCACCTTCTGCAAGTCTTCCCTGTTGATCAAGTTAAAGTGACGCGCGAAGGAGTGCGGATCTACAGAAAGAAAACACATTTACAATTAGTAACCAAGCAGTGCAAGAAAGAAATGACGCATAAAGCAAGTTAGAGTCTTTGAACCCCCTCCCACTCCCACTGCCCCACCTGGTGTCCCCTCTGTCGTTGGGCAATGAAGGCCATCGTGCCACGCTCCAGACACGATGAGAAAATCCTTGTTCATCCCCTTGTTGGACTCAGGGAGGCACTGGATAAGCCGGACCCTGTCGTCCCTCGTCCTCATGTAGTAGGACTTGTTCTTCAGATGTTGAAGATTGTAGCAGTAGTTCACATCATGATAGGTCAACCTTAGACCCATCTTTTCGTTCAGAGCATCCACACTGCCCAGAATTCTGAACATGTTGGAGGCGCACTGGGTGGGGGTTAACCGGAAGTATGTAAGGTAACCCCTTGTCACCGGCCCCATGGGGATCCTCATCCCCCCTTCAAGGAAAGTGATGATGGGAATCACCACCTTGCCCTCCTGCCTCCGGAGGTGCCACTCCCCCTCCTCACAATACCTCAAGCCCACGTTGGCCGGTATCTTATAATCGGCGATGAATTTCTCCATCGCCTCCTCAGAGAAAACGTACTTCTTAAGCCTACCCATCCCAAATGACGCCTAAGAGAGCTAAAGAAAGAGCAAATAAAAGAGAACGAGAAGTAGAGAGGAAGAAAGCTCAGAAAGGGATAGAGCGACTTACAGAAATAAGGAGAAGCTCCTTGGACAGGCTTTTTATGTTGGAGATGAAGGTGGAAATTTGGCTGGACTCTGAATGAGGGCGCAAGAGCTCTTGATTGTGAATGGAAAAAGGTGAAAGCGGTTCGAATGGGTATTTATACCCTAGATGGAAGAGCCGCGCGAGTTTTCCCGCCCATAAATGCTAGGCACATCCCCACCGTTAGATTGTCATCTGACCGTTGAACGTGGGGAGCACAAAGCCGCCCGAATTTAATGCAGGACACGTTACGCGCACCGAAGCGCCAGTAACGCACCTAAGGCAGATGAAAAGGCTCCAACGCTGACGAGGGACAAGACTCGATTGGACGCGGAGCAGGTCCGAGGGTGTCAAAATCCTCCTTTCCGCCCGAGGATGCGGACAGCCAGATTTTGAGGGGCTATTGTGGGGCCAGAAAGAGTCAAGCAACCCCGGCCCACTTCGAACCAGACCCAAAGGCCCACGCCGAGGACTCGACCAAGGTCCGAGGACGAGGTGTAGAGCCCAGTTGCCCAATAAGCATTGCCGAGGATGATTACTTCCTCGGACGACCGAGATCAGAAAGTGAGCAAGCAGCACACCCTCAATGGGAATCTCCTTGAGCATCCAAGGAGCAAATAGCAAGTACCAAGCACCGGACATGGAAGCATGGTGGAGGAGCAAGTCCCAGATGAACTGTCACCTCCACATTAAATGCCCTCAACTAACGCCCTGGCCGCATTAATGGGGATAGGACCCCTGAACAGTGCCGTCTTGGGCGCTGCAACCCACAGAAGGGATGAGAATGCGGCTGATGGGACAGGCCTTCAAGTGATGGCCTGGCTGATTAACAAATGTAGGGCTAGGATAAACTGAGAGAGAGGTATATAATGTAAGAAGTACCTCTTGAAGAGGGGACGGACGGAAAAACCAGAGAAAGAAATATTGTAGCAGTTTATATTCTCTCAAACCTTGTAACCTTTCTGGAAAGAGATAATAAGAACTTCAAGCTCTCTAGGACCCGTCCGAGGAGCCTTCTTGTGCATCCCAACCCACGTTTAAGTTATCATCATTTACGTACAACCATGCATGGCCGTTGCATTCCTCACTAGGGCCTAGCTCTTGAACCCATACTCTACAAATTCATTGCGGGGTTAGCTGGGCTTGGGTCCACTCTCTCAATCTGCGGAGAGCGCTCGAAACCGGTCCCTACAATAAAAATGCCACGTCATGAACAAACACCAAAAATGAGAGAAAATAAAATAAAATCAGCCAAAGACCAAAACGAAAAATATAATTCCCCCTTTTTTTTTCTTTCATTTTCTTGCAATCCAAACACACAAACATCGAAAATCTTCTATTGGAATGTGAAAACTGAAAGTATGAAATGAAAGACCAGTGGATGGAGCCGTAGTTTCAGTCTAGTGGATTAAATACAAAGCTTGGGAATTTCAGTTGATGGTGCAGCCATGGCAGAGGATTTGAATCTTGGAATTTGGGGATTTCAGTTAAAGAAGAAGAATAGGGAAATAGACTAAATGGAGTTGATTTGTACTAGCATGTGTAGTGTGGGGCCGTGGCTTGTGTGCTTTGAGTTTTCATTGGGGCCCTGGGGGACTGAGGGAGATACCGCAAGAAATAACAGAGATGGTAGTTGACGTTTTTTTTTTTTTTTTGGTAAAGGACTAACATTCATTTTTTTAAAAGTAAATAGAAATTCTATCATGGTCTTCTATTGCTTGTTTTGCATTGAGCCCATTGACGAAGCGAGTATTATGATTACATGGTGTAGCAGAAGGCCAAATGAGCTAAAACCTTACTCAAGTTTTCAACGCTCTCAGTATCTTGCTGAGGGTTTGGGACAGTAATGAGGACACTGGCGAGAAATTGGCACCTCTGGATTTTCAGTTTTCACAATTCCAAATACACATAGACGGTCTTTTGTAGATCTTTGATGTTTGTGTGTGTGTTTGGATTGCAAGAAAATGAAAGAAAATAAAAGGGAATTAATTTTTTTTTTTCAATTTTTGGCAGATTTTCATTTTTTTCATCTTTGGTGTTCGTTTATGACATGACATTTTCATTAATTAAAATGATGAGTTGTCAATTTTTAATATTATTATATAAGCCATGTAAGTTTTAAATGTGCCAGTAGTTACACCGTTTGTCACATAAACATTTTTCGTTAGTGAGTTAACTGTAGTGATTCCAGGATATTGTAATAAGGTGACTCAAGAATTAGCTCTGTATCTTCCTCAAAAAAAAAAAAAAAAGAATTAGCTCTGTATGCTAAGGAGACAAAGAAACCCTTGGTTCAGCTCGAGGACATACCTTCTTTTCTCCTTCCCTTAGTTAACTCTGGTTCATTATAAATACAATCTATCATTTTTGGGCTAAAAAATAAAAATAAAACTTTGAAACAAGGCAAAGATGCACCACCTAGGCCCAGTTTCCACAATTATTGAATTACCTTCCCTCATAGGACCAATCCTAGCCCAAATTTAATTCAAGCTTGACAATAAAAGCCAACGATAGGTCACAAGCCTTTAATCCAATGACTTCCTTGCAACCCTCAGCCAAAAATAGAACTTGCGTGTGAGGGGAAGTTACAATCGACAGAATATTCTATCGGCCCACATAAACAAAAAAACTAAAAATGGCCAACTTTTTTTTTTAACCCAGTCCACAAAACAATAAGATTTATCAGTGACACAAAAACATTTTCTCACCAATTAACATGATTGAATAATCTTAGGGATACACTTAACTACACACCCAAATCTACAACATGTTTTTGTAGTGATTTATGTACAATAAGATATTTTCAAGGGCATGGTAAACATGATGTTACTCAAATTTCAATTTACAACTTTAGCAAGTTTTGAAAAGGATAAAGAAAGTTTTTATATCACAATCAATTCAAATGGATCGAGCATTCAGTCGTGTAATCAAACACTAATAGTCTAATACACATCAATGTTATCAATTTTGTTCTAACCAAAAAATTTTGTTATGGTTTATTAATTGGTGCGAATCACCCATATGTTTCATCTCAGCCTAAGTTCTAGTTTATTCCAATTTGTTTCGTTAAATTTTGGCCGTATGTGAGCACAACATTAAGCTTTTTTCTTGGCTCATTTTTTTTTTTTTTTTTAATTTTCTTCTTAGCATATGGAATTTGAATTTGATTCTTTAATTTGATATTACTGTCAAGAGAAATTGGAGCAATTTGGGTTATTTATTTGATTCATCATAAATTTTTTCTTGATTTGGTGTATTAGGCTAAATTATTAATTCATTCTAAAATTAATGTCCTTATTATATATGGTAAATATTAAAACGGTTAATGATTTGGTTTGGGATAAATAATTTGATATGATATACAACTTTTTGATGAATTATTTCGTGTTATTAGAAGTAACTATTAAATGGTAAGTCAACATTAATTGATACTAAAATATTCTGTTTTAATATACCCGATGAAGCAAAATTCGTTAGTCTTTGTAAGTACTTCCAGATGGAGCCAAGTCCTCGTTGATGTCCCTGCATGTATGGAAAAATGACTCCCTCGAGGTGGTCACCAGTGTGGTGCCTGCCACAACGTCTCCGATGCCAAAGTCAGTATAAGGAAACCTTTAGAATAGTAGAATAACAATGAGTGATGTTTTTTAATGTCTATCTACCTTGTATTGGTGCTGTGAGGACTTTATATATGTTTCCACAGCCCCTAGCCGTTGTGGTCATTAATGTGGCTTAGTAATGTGGGCCTTAATGAGGCATCCAACGGTCTGTACAGCTGGTCTTGTAACCGCTCGGAACTTTATTGGCTGCATTGAATGGCTTCGTTATTTTCGTCAGTGACATGGACATGTGCTTTGCTCGTCTCAGAGGATGACCTTGTTGGTCTTAGTGATATCGTCTAGGGAGGTTGAGTTCGTCAGTCCCATCAGCTGCCCCCAGATTCTGTGGTCGTCGTGACGTGTCATGACGATCACAAAATATGAAAGGTCCTTAGGTTGTACATGACTCTTGGGATTTCGCTCCGCATTAAATGCGCAGCGGCGATGCCACATGCATTGTGGCCACGTGGCACATTCTAATCAATGGAGTTAATGCTCCAATTTGTATGGCTCTTGGGTTTCCCGCTGAATTTCAGTTTTTTGAACCTTGGTTTTTAAACTTCTCCTCTTCTCACTTTCTCTTTCACTTTTCCAAAAACTCCCAATTATTGCTCTAAGTATTATCTTCTTCAACCTTTCTCTGCAACTTTTCTCCAAGCTGGTGCGTGGCGGAGCTTTCTACATTTTTCTTTTGAGGTATGCCTTTCTTCTCACTTTCTGCTTCTTTTCTATTTTCGGCATGGGCATAAACTAAGATAAATTTTTGATTTTCTCTCCCTTTTCTTTTGTGTTTGTTTTTAGGTTTTGGGGTTTTTAGGATTCATCCTTTTCCCTTTGTTTTCTGGTTTTTCCATGGTTAGTGGCTCTGAGGTTAGGATAGCTTGTCCCTCAATTTCTTTTCTCTTTGCACGCTTAGGGGGTTCTTTAGGAATTTTCCCACATCTTGAGAACTTCGTTTTTTAGGGTAATAGTCTAAGCGTTGCATTGGCTAATTTGTTGCCTTTGCTTCATCAATTGATTGATTGGTTTGAGAGTTTGGTGAGAGAGCAAGGGACCATGTCTGAGGTGAGATCGAGTGAATTGGAGACTAGGTTATCCTCTAATGATGGGCCAGTGGAGGCCAGGGGGGATACTGCTGTTTCTGCTTCTAAGGAGGTTAAGGCTTTTTATGCCCTTGACGAAGTGTGTGGTTTAGATACCGACACACTTTATAGATTCAAGCATAGATTCCAGTTCCCGGACAGGGTTAGGGTTCGTTTACCCAGTGAAGAGGATTGTGCCTGCCACTTCTTCCCTGGGGAGGTATGCTTCTACGAGGCTGCCTTCCTGTGTGGGCTTAGGTTTCCCATCCACCCATTTGTCATGGAGCTGTTGGGCCACTTTGGTATTGCTCTCAGGCAACTTATGCCCAATTCGTGGAGGATAGTAGTCAGCCTAATGGGGATATGGTTGGCTGCTATGGACAGTGACATGATTAGAGTGGATGAGCTTGTCTACCTGTATCGTTTCAAGGCCTAAGGAGCACGAGTACTAAGAGCTGGTGCCGTGGGAGAGGAGGACTAGGATTGTCCGGGATCTGCCTTCGTCCTTCAGATACTGGAAGTCCCGGTTCTTCTTTGTGTCCAGGGATGATTGGGAGACGTCCTCTAATGAAATTTAGGGTGATCTCCCAAGGCTGCTCCGTTGGTGGAGTACCCCGAATTTAGGTGCGTCATTATTTCTCCTCGTCCATTAATTTTCGTTGTATTTTTCATCGTCACTAACCCTTTTGCCCATTGTCTCCTGCAGTCAAGAAACGGCTCAAACTTAAAAGTAGGTACAAGGGATGTGTTGAAAAGGCGATTGAGCACACAAGGATGATCAAGGACTTAGACGACCTGGTGGACCCACGAACTCTAGCTTTTTACTACCTTGGTCCAGAACTCTAGCTTTTTACTGCCTTTGGTTGCTAGGGTGATTTTGCGCAAAATTGATATTGAGGAGAAAAAGAGTAAGTGTTAATCTTGTCAATGTTGATTTTCTTGCACACATATCTTTTCTCACAAGTGTTTTACTTCGGCAAGAATGACAACAAAATTTAACCAAAGTATGTATGCTCGAATGAGGGCCAAGAAGAACGAGCCCCTTTCTAACCTTGGCGCCAAAAATGTGAAGGTGATGGACAAGAGTGCCTTCAGTACTCCTGCTACCCCTACTACTCCTGGCGTTGAGATGGTAAGGACGGCCTCCCCAACTACCTTGGTTGAAGAAATCCCTCCTGAACGGAAGAGGTAACGGACTGGTGACAAGGAGAAGGAGAAAGTTAACTCTCGTTCGTCCAATGTCTGAGGCGATGCTGGGGTCGCGATGGCTAGAGCGCAGGAGACTTTTACTGCTGAGGAGATGAAGGTATTCTCGAGTTCGTCTCCAAGTGAGCTTGTGGGTCATCATCTCCATAAGCTCATCCAGGTAACGCACTTTTGCAAGTTCATCCCCTCTCCTTTTCCCCTTTTTTTTTTTTTTTAGGTGCTGGGGGAAAGCCTCCACCTTTCCTTGGAGTATCTTGCTCAGGAGGCCAAAGTCGAGTCTGCAGTTTCTCAGGTGGCGGCCTTGGAGGCGGAGAACTCAAAGTTGAAGAAAGATTTGATAATTGCCATGGGCGAAGCTAACCTCGCCAAGGAAAAGGCCAAGACCCTGAGTGACGACCTCAGAGCTGAACGGCAGTTGACTTTGGAAAAGGACGAGCAACTCCTGGCTGCCAAGGAGAAGATCAAAACCATAGCTGTTAAGGCCGTCGAGGGTTTCCAGCAGACTGAAGAGTACAATACTGTGCTCTTTAGCTGGTACTTCAAAGGGTTCGAGCTCTTGAGGCGATACTTCATCAAGCACCCTTCTGGAGTAGATCTGGAGAACCTGGACCTCGAGGAGGTAGACAAGGAGATGGCTACTGACGTGGCTTCTAACTCTACAGCCCTTGATGGTGATGCCCCCAAGAGTGTTCTTCCTCCTCCAAGTGATGATGCAGTTGCAAACGCCTGAACCTGTTATTTTATTTTACTTTCTCTCTCTTTTTTTTTTTTTTGGTAAGTGCCCCATGTATTTTTGGGTCTTTTAGGTCTTTTTATTCAAATTTGAGAACAATGCTTTTTAACCCAGTGTTTATGGGTTTTTAGCTTTGATGTGAAAACAATGGTAATTGCCCCGTGTTTTTGTGCTTTTAATTATATTTGTGTTTCTGTGCGATCTTTTTTTGCTTCATTTATTTAGCTGCTCCATTTGCGTTGGTACACTATACTTGATTGAATTTTCTGTTGTGATCTGCCCTTTTGAAAAAGGACTGACTCGTCCGTAACTTATACTCGTCTAGGCGGAGAATTGGCATGTACATCGTTAGTAACTTATATCTGTCTAGGCAGAACCTTGCATTCTTAGCCATTTTTATGACTTACACCCATTTAAGGGACCTTGCCACCTTTGTCAGTAACTTACATCCGTCTAGGCGGAATCTTGTTACTTAGTTATTTTTATGACTTACACCAACTTAAGGGATTTTGTCATTTTTTTGGCTTCGTCAGTAACTTACATCTATCTGGGCGGAATCTTGTTACTTAGTCATTTTTCTTTTTGTGACTTACACCCATTAAGGGATTTTGTCATTCTTTTGGCTTCGTCAGTAACTTACATCCGTCTAGACGAAATCTTGTTACTTAGCTATTTTTCTTTTTGTGACTTACACCCATTAAGGAAATTTGTCATTTTTTTGGCTTCGTCAGTAACTTACATTCATCTAGGCGGAATCTTGTTACTTAGCCATTTTTTTTTGTTTCTTTCTTTTCATGACTTTCAAATGACTAGACTTGCTTGCACTGACACATTGGCTGAATAATTTTTTTATTGCTTTGAAGAATGAATACATTTGTCTGTTACATTTATTGGTGGTACTTCTTCAAATGCTCGATGTTCCATGGTCGTGGGAGCCTGTGTCCGTCTATGGTCTCTAGGTGATAGCTGCCTTGCCTGGAGTAATGGACGACCTGGTAGGGTCCCTCCCATGTGAGGCTGAGTTTCCCTTGGGCAAGGTTTTTGGTTGTTTGGGTGACTTTGCGCAGGACGAGGTCACCTATGTCAAGTCGTCTGAGCTTCACCCTTATGTTGTAGTATTCGGCCATCTTTTGCCGGTACTTCATCATCTTGTGAAAAGCTTTTTCTCTAACCTCGTCTAGGCAATCCAGGTTGACTCTTAACTGGTCATCGTTAACCTCCTCTTGGAACATCCCTCACCTGATGCTAGATGCTCCTATCTCGACCGGGATTACTGCTTCGGTGCCATAAGTGAGTCTGAAGGGGGTTTCTCCCGTTGGCGTCCTTACTGTAGTCCTGTAAGCCCACAAAACATTGGGCAATTCTTCTGGCCAGGCCCCCTTTGCGTTGTCCAACCTGGCTTTGATAATCTTGAGTAGCGTCCGATTAGTCACCTCCGTCTGTCCATTTTCTTGTGGATGCCCCGGGGATGTTAATGGCTGTCCTAAGGTGGTACTCAATGTCGAACTGGCTGAGTTCAATTGCTCATTGGACCATTCTCCCCGCTGCTTCAAGCTTGTTCATAGACTTCTTGATGGGTTGATCTGTCATCACTAGGATAGGGTTCGCCTGAAAATATGGTCTCAGTTTGCGCGAGGCTACTATTAACGTGAATGCAATCTTTTCAATCCTTGGGTACTTAGCCTCAACACCTTGGAAAGCTTGACTGACGTAGTAAACTGGAGCTGCTTCTTGTCCTCTTCTCGAATTAGGGTTGCACTCATGGCTGTGGCTGATACTGCCAAATACAAATATAAGTTTTCCCCTTCCTTGGATGGACTTAAGAGGGGTGGATTACTCTGGTAACGTTTAAGTTCCTGAAACACTGCCTCACATTCGTCAGTCCAGGTGAAAACCTACTTCAATGTCTTGAAGAAAGGCAAGCATTTATCCGTCGCTCTAAAGACGAACCTATTGAGAGCCGCAATCCTTCCTGTGAGCTTTTAGACTTCTTTAACAGTCTTGGGCGATGTCATGTTGAGTATGGCCTACACCTTCTCTGGGTTTGCTTCTATCTCCCTTTGGGACACCATGATTCTCAAGAATTTTCCTGAAGCTACACCAAAGGCACACTTGCCAGGATTCAACTTCATTTGGTATTGTCTGAGGGTGGCAAACGTCTCTTTCAGGTCATCCAGATGGGCAAGTTCTTCTTTACTCTTGACGAGCATGTCATCCACGTATACCTCCACATTCCTGCCAATCTGCTTGCTGAACATTTTGTTCACTAACCTCTGGTAAGTTGCTCCTACATTCTTCAGTCCGAAGGGTATTACCTTATAGCAATAGAGCCCTTGACTCGTGATAAAAACTGTTTTCTCCTGATCTTCTTCAGTCATTTTTATCTGGTTGTATCCTGAGAAAGTATCCATAAATGTTAGTAACTTATGCCCGGCTGTAGAATCCACTAGCTGGTCTATCCTTGAAAACTATCTTTCGGGCAAGTTTTGTTCAGGTCCATGAAGTCCACGCACCTTCTCCATTTCCCATTTGCTTTCTTTACTAGGACGACGTTCGCGAGCCAATCAGGATAGTAGACCTCCCGGATAAAGCTTGCCAACAACAATTTGTTAACCTCGTCTATAATTGCTTGGTTCCGTTCTGGGGCGAAGACTCGTTGTCTTTGTTGGACGGCTTTCTCTCCGGGTCCACGTTCAGCTTATGCTGAATGACCTCTAGAGATATGCCTGGCATGTCCTTGTGACTCCATGCGAAGACGTCCAGGTTTTCTTTAAATAACTGGACGAGCCTTATTCTCATCTCGGGACTTAACGTCGTCCCTATTCTTGTCGTCTTGGTTGCTTCTCCTTCAACCAATTCCACTGTCTTCAAGGCTTTCACTTTATCTTCTTCCTTCTCCTCGACCATCCATGTATGGTTCTCCTTTGTAGCCAACATGGCCTGGTAGCACTCTCTGGCTAGGACTTGATCTCTTTTTACCTAGCCAACACTGTTCTCTGTTGAGAACTTTACCTTTAGGCAATAGGTGGACGTGGCTGACTTCCATCGATTGAGCGTGGGCCTCCCAATAATCACATTGTAAGTTGAAGGGCAGTTTACCACCTAGAAGTCTAACTGACGGGTCAACTGCCTCGGGTAGGTCCCCACTGTTACTGTCAATGTCACTATGCCCTTAAGAAATACTCTGTCTCCACTGAAATTGACGAGGGGAGAGTCAAATGGGCGTAGTCTTCCTAGATCTACCTTCAGCTGCTTAAACGCGAGAAGGTAGATGATGTCTGCGGAGCTACCATTATCCATGAGGATCCTCTTGGTATTGAATCCTTCCATCGTGAGCATTACTAAGGGGTCGTTATGAAGCTACTTCACTCCCTTAGCATCTTCCTCATTGAAAGACATGTCTTAGTCCGTTCGTCTCTACTATAACGGGGGTATCATGTGGATGCTGTTCACCTACCTCTGACATGCTTTCCTGAGGGATCTAAATGATCCGCATATGAATGGCCCTCCTGTGATCGTCTTTATCTCCCCAATCACATTCTGCGGAGGCTGGAACGTGTGATCCTCGTCTATGGGCAAGGACTCATGCTGGTCTTTGTTACCATCTCTGAACTTGCTAGACTCCCCTTTCTTCACATACTTCTGCAGTTTTCCTTTCCGTATCAACTCTTCTATCATAGACGTTAAGGGATGAATGTAATGGCCTTGGCCATTTGAGGTAGTGCTCATCCTTAATCTGCGTCAAAATTTTATCAACAGGCATAACTAAAGGAGTGAATTTTACTGTTCTGGGAGTTTTCTCGTCTTTCCTTTTACTTCCATCATTAGTCCAACGATATGGACGCTCTCTTTTTTGTCCTCTGCGATCATCATCCTTCCTTCCTTTGTCTCCCAGCTTTTCCACATCCTTTATGGCGACTAACGCATCTTTAGCGTTCATGTACTTCTGTGCCTTCATGAGCATCTTTGCCATCGTCTTAGGAGAGTTCTTCGTGAGTGAAACTATGAACTCTCTGGACTTCAACCCCGCTTTAAAGGTCGTCAGCTGCACCTTGTCATCAGCTTCGTCCACCTCCAAGGTCTCCCGAGTAAAGCGTTTCACGTACGACCTGAGGGTTTCTTTCTCTCCTTGTCTAATGGTGAGTAAATGGTCTGCTGGCCTCTTCGGGTGTTGTCCTCCAACGAAGTGGCGCAAAAAGGTGTTTCTCAACTGCTTGAAGCTGTCGATGGACGATGTTGGTAACTTCGTGAACCACTCCTTTGCAACTCCTTTAAGAGTGGTGGGGAAGGAATGACACAATATTTCATTAAGAGGCTGTTGAAGGCCTAGTGTCGTCTTGAAGGTGTTGAGGTGGTCTAAGGGTCTTTAAATCCGTCAAACGACTCAAGCTGAGCCAAGCGAAACTTCGACGGCACAAGGCATTCCAAGACTGTCGTGGTGAAGGGCGAATTTGTTGCCCTGACCATTCTATCCAGGCTTCAATCTGTTTTTTCCTTAATGGCATTCCTCAACTCGTCCATCTCCTTCCTCATCTCTCGAAGAAGATCTAAGTAGTAGTAGGTCCTCGACGGTCACTTCTTCTATAGCTATCTCCCCCATCCTCCTGGTTGGCTTTGGACCGATTCTCCTCCTATTAAAGCTATAGCCTCATTTCCTGATTCTGTCTGGTAAGTTCTTCGACAGTGGCCGCAAGAGCCTGGACTTGCTAAGCTAGGGCTGAATCCTGGTTGGACTCCATCTGAATGTAGAGGTTGATTGGAAACTACATTCTCAAACTTGAGTACGAAAGAATGTCGTCCCCACAGATGGCGCCAAACTGATGAAGCAAAATTCGTCAGTCTTTGTAAGTACTTCCAGATGGAGCCAAGTCCTTGTTGATGTCCCTGCAGGTATGGAAAGATGACTCCCTCGAGGTGGTCACTGGTGTGGTGCTCTCCACAATGTCTCTGATGCCAAAGTCAGTGCAAGGAAACCTTTAGAATAGCAAAATAACAATGACTGATGTTTTTTAATGTCTATCAACCTTGTATTGGTGCTGTGAAGGCTTTATATATGTTTCTACAGCCCCTAGTCGTTGTGGTTGTTAATGTGGCCATTAATGTGGCTTTAATGTCTCTCTTGGTAACGCCTCATGCTCAGTAATGTGGGCCTTAATGAGGCATTCAACGGTCTATACAGTTGGTCTTGTAACCGCTCGGGGCTATATTGGCTGCATTGAATGGCTTTGTTATTTTCGTCAGTGACATGGACATGTGCTTTGCTCGTCTCAGAGGATAACCTTGTTTGTCTCAGTGATATCGTCTAGGGAGGTTGAGTTCGTCAATCCCATCAATACCAACTTTAATGATGACAATTTTGATACACATACATGCCATTTAGACAATATAAAATGAGATCCTACAAAATAAATAATAATAATAATACAGTTAGATTTAAACCTTGAGGACACATGCAATTAACGTCTACCAGTACTAGTTACAAGTATACTCTTTTTCTCTCTTTTAAATAAATAATAATAATAATAATAATACAGTTAGATTTAAACCTTGAGGACACATGCAATTAACGTCTACCAGTACTAGTTACAAGTATACTCTTTTTCTCTCTTTTAAATAATAAGATTTTTTTTTTACAATAATGTATTAAATTAGATATATAATTATGTAAGTGTACGTAAGACCCACCCCTCTATGAGATGGAGAAAGTATACTTTCGGAATACATAATAATTTTCCCTTAAAAAGGACAAGTTACTTCACATACAAAGACAAAGACATTGTGCAGTGAAGTTTTAGTAAGGGCATCATTTTTGAAACTCCATAAAAAGGAAACTAATTAAACACATGTATATATGTGTGTGTATATATATATATATATATATATATAGGAGACTTGAGATTTATTCAGGCCATGCTATTCTCCATCTCCACCCTTAATAATAAGACTGTCACACTCTGCCCTCTGGGACACAAAACACCACAAGCAGCAACCGTAACACAGGGACATAATACGCAAAACAAGCAGCACAATCTTCCTCTTGAAGCTCCAAATGATGTGGAGCCTTAACACAGTATGTTGGTTACCACCGTCACTGTCACTAATGCCGATTCCATAGCTAGAATTAAATTACAATCACCTAGTCTAACAATGAGTACAACAATGAAGATCAGAATTGTCCCTCAAGGGAGATCATGCGTTTTTAAAGAATATATTGTGGTTGTTTTGTTAAATAACTCAAAGTCATAATTAAAAACCAAAAACAATGTATTTGAGATTTGATGTTGGCTGCTTTGCTTCTTATTTTTTTTTAATGTGTTATTGTTGTAAATCTCTGCAATTTTCACTAGTGTGGCTTAATTCTTAAAGAAAGTGTCATTTTTTCGACGGCCTTTATGACCCTTGATTGAAACAAGGGTTATATAACTTGCATGAAACACGACATTACATAACCTACTTGAAATTATATTCCAAAACACAATATTATATGACTTGTTCCTAATCATTTCAATACATACCACAACCACACACACTCTAAAGAACCACATTACAAAGTCTAAACTATCTCAAAACACAATATTATATAAAATGCTCCAAATATCTTTCAATGTGTTCCACAACCTCACATACATCAAAAGACCACAAATTAGTATATTACCTAGTCCACAGTAGTCCCAAAAACCTGATGGAGGTGTTCAGCCATGAGAGTGGCAAGCTCAGCTTCTTTGGCTGCAACAGATTATGGAGGCGTGCCTTGGCATTGGCAGCCTCCTCAACCTTTGGCTTGTATACTTCTAAGCATTCCCTCTCCAATTCCAACAGCGTGTGATCTTTGTCTGCTTCACTCTCACCAAAGTTTATGTCATTCCATATTTGCTGGTCTCATACAACAGCAGTCAGCAGTAAAACCAATTAAGGAATTTTGATATGTAAACAGTGTTCCTTCTCTTTCAAAAGAAACTAAAATCTAGCACTAATAATGTTTAATAGAATTTGTGCCAACAATATGAGGTCAGATTTCACAGCATGCATGATCAAAGTCAAATGCTTAAATACAGCAAACTACCTGGAGAGATAATTATGTGCAAAATTAATGAATGAGTCAGGGATCTTACAGCTTATATTAGGTTTTAATAATTAGAATAAAGATAATAGATTTAGTACAGCTATTAAGTGGTCAATTACACAAACTTTCCAATTAGCATCTTTAGAGAGCACGTGACACAATAAACCACATTCCATATACAGAGGTGGAACCTGTTCAGGGATCAATTGGGATTAATAACATGGAAAATGACATCACATTTTGGTGTCAATTGCAAATAGCGTGCCAATTAAATTGAAGAAACATTCAAAAAAGTGTAATGTACTTCTGAGAAAAAAAAAATCATAAATGCACAGAAGATGCTTATACCTTTCCAATCAAGTGTAGTGAGGCAGGCCAACATGAAGAAACAGCACTTTGTAGATCATCTTGCCCTGCTTCCTCTGATAGTGCTGATACATATCTGTTCAACAGGAAAATAAAAAGTCAATAGAAGTTAATAGACAAAGATTGCTAATGATATATTAAGCAGAAGCTTTCATAAATCTAGCACACATATATATTTACAAACAGCTGTTTCATAAGTTGGGAGTTGACTGATGTCTACATGTTTTGTGGTAATATATAAAAAAAAGATAAATAAATAAAAACTTGGAATACAAATTAGGAACTTAGAAGCTTAGCAAATTCCGAATTACAAAAGAAAATAACTTTACCCTAGTAATGCATCAAACCACACATATATAGTTTGCTTATTGTCATAGTAACTGGGATGCACCAATCCATTGATGCTCGGGAAATGGAAAAAATCTCTTAGGCCACCTTTGATCCCAGCTTTGCACCTTGAAGTGTAAAGACTATGGAAGTGATTAATAGAAAAGCAAGATACAGAAAGGGTGTTCCTAACATTTTATTAGTAAATTGCTATGGGGAAAGAGATGCAGGGATAGTTCTAGATTAAAAGTCATTAAAAATGATTCCCCTGCCAAGCATGATCAACATACAATAGCAGAAGCATTAACAATACAGGGCATGTCTCCAACAAAGCTTTACCCAAAAGCCATATTTAAAGTATTGTTGGTTCAACGCAACAATTTTTTAAGGAATATATTAGCAATCATGGCATAATTACTCTTAAAAAAGAATACTTGAATGGTAAGTACTGTCAAATGCATTCTGTCATGTATCTATAACTATAGCAATAGCTAATACAGATTTACTACAATAGTATATACACAATATGCCAATTATTAAGCTTACAACATTCAGAATCAGCATGCTTGGGCTCTTAGCAGGAACTAATCATGCTGGAAGCACCTGCCAAGAAAAATCTGTTTACAGTAAACCTCAGGGACAACAATTTAGGGCACGCTAGACTAAGTTTTTACAAAATTATCGAGTATCTCATCTCATTTAACCGGAACAGAGGCTGCAAAAAATTTGGATTTTGTGTCAAAGTTTCTTCCAATAATTTTTTTGATATTTTGATAGCACAAAGAAATAATAGAAGTTATCCTCTATCCACAGAACACATGGCTTCAGGTGCATAGGGCAAATGTTTTCATCAAGCAATTCATACTCATCCTGCAGACACAGAGCAAAAGACATTACACTATTTTGTTACACAAATACAAAACCTTTCTCAAACAGAACTACCACAACAAATACATGAACACATTCATTCAAACAAGACAGTGCATATATGAAAATGGAAATCAGCGAGAAACTATATAAAATAAAAAAGGAATTCCACTTAATGAGTAATATCAACAAGTTCTTGTAAATATAAAAAATAAATTTTACACAAATACTAGCACCCACCAAAAAAAAAAAAAAAAAACACTCAGTTTTTATCAAATTCTCAACTATAGATGATGCAATATCCCCATAATCAATCAAAAAGTATGTGAACAAAAAAACGATAAGCAGATAAGGGAAATTAAATTTAGATAATGTTGCTACATCCACATTTACAAGTTCAAATGCATAAAAACACGTTATACTCCTCAAGTTGACACGATAAAGTCCTTCATAGTCAGCCCAAAATATATCACCATTGACAAGAACCCTTGAGGAAAATTCCTTCACAATTGCTTCATGCTTGGGATCAGTTGTCCAAACAAACTTATCATAAGATATGTCTAACTGCAGGCAGAACGTAAACAACAAAACAAAGGAGATCATAAAAAAATGGAAAATATGCACAACAATCGGAACATTCAACAAGTCAGGCTAAAGTAAACTTAGAGTGCATATCTATCTTGGGTTATTATTATATCTTTCCAGAGTGTCTTCTATGCTTGTGAAATGACATCGCAATGTTCACTTGGATCAGAACGCCGGGCTGCAGCAGCAGTAGCAATGTTCTCCCCGTGCTCATCCGACCTGGTAATAAATACAACATTCTTCCTTAACAGCCTCTGCCACAAGATATGAACCATAAAAATTTTGCCTTTTACATCATATCGCAACACTAAAATTGTTTGACAACATGAAATTACAACAATGCACGTTTTCCCTGATTTGCTTGTAAAAATATGTTACCTATATAGGCTATATGCTATTAAAAATACGTACACAGAGTTTTCACATAAAACCCCGAAAGCTATTTGAATTTATCAATTTACTCTTCACTAGTAAAAGACCCTAGCTTTTACTCTGTTTTTACATCTTCTCAATACATGAAAAATACATATACCAATTGAGGGCCATATTTGATAAATCAAGCATACAAAAAGGCTATGTCTAGTTAAAGGAAGCTGTACAGATAATAAAATAAAAATGTTAGAGAAGAGAGAAAGAAAGCTTTTTCATTTATGGGCTTATGGTGTTTGTTATATTCTTGGAACACAAACAACACATCTAGGCTAAACCTCATAGACCCAACCCATACTTCAGATTCCAGAGGATAGCTATGTAATTCCAGTTCCAAAAGTATTCAAACCCATAGCCCCCAAATTAAACTACTGCTTTCTCTCTGAGCCATACTTCGTAGTCTCTCTCTACCAATGAAGAGAATGAGAGAGAATAACAATAATTGTTTGGACAGGTCTGCTAGGTAATTTCCGTGATAGACGAATTCAATTTTTTTTTTCTCGGGAAACAAACAGAGAGTTAACATATACCTGGAATCGGACGAAGAAGCGGCGGAGATGAGATCGCTGACCACCGTGCCTCAGCTCGTCGTCGGAGATCTGTATTTGAGTTTTCTCGCTCTTTGCGTTTTCACACAGAGAGAGTTAAATTATTATTATTATTTTTTGGTGAAAGGGAAATTTCATTAAATTTTTAAAGCGAAAGCCTATTTTTACTTTGTTTATTTTGATCCTTTCAAGTTTCAAGTGAACCCGGAAAAAAGTGAATCAAAATAAGTCAGTTTTTTTTTTTTTCTTTTTTTGTGCGGTAGGTTTTCAGTTTAAAGAACCGGTAAAGGAAGATGTTTAAGGTTTTTAAGGTTAGACTGAGATTTGATCAAGGTCGAATTGCGATGACATCATAATTACTTTAATAATTAATTAAAACTTAAATATAGATATTAAAGTTTTAAAACTAGCAAAATTGACAAATATATCTATATTTGCGAGAGAAATTTAATGATTTTCAAGTATATATTTAATAATTAAATAAGAAAGTTAATAAAATAAAATAATAATCATGAAAACATTAAAATTTATGATTAATTTTTTAAGGATTTTAATTATAATTTTTTTTATATTCCTTGTAAGAGATGGATAATTTAATTAAGTAAAATAGAATTGTGTTAAGTTATTTTTTTTTTAAATGCGTTAAGTTTACTTTAAGTATTTTTTTTATTTTTTATTTTTTGTTATTGTTGAGCATCAACTTGCAAGCTTAGCTGAGTGGTTAAGCTCTAGCTCCAACTCTGATCGTGCCTAGGTACTAAACCTGGTAAGTGCACTTTTCTGATTTTTTTTCTCTGCATGAACCACTTTAAAGGGTTCACGGAATTAACAATAAATTCAGTTCTCTATGCTTAAAAAACTGGATTTCAGTCCAGTTCTCGGTTAACCCTATCAGACCGCCCAGTCCAGTCCGGGTCTGATAACCTTGAGGTAAAACTTTTAGAGCCTAAAAAATAAAAGAAAAACTAATTTAATGCAAAGTTTAAGAACAAAAATAATTCCATCAAAAAAAGAAAAGAAAAAAAGGAAAGAAAAAAAATAATATTTTAGTAATATTAACAAATCAGAGACTTTACTCCAAAAAAAAAATCAGCGACGACTAAATTGAACTAAGGTAAAAGGCACTTCCTTACAGCAGTTTGCACAATCCTTGAATGAGAGCAACAATGACCTCCACTTCATGAGACCCCTCTTTCTCACGTGTGAATCTGCATATAATGTGAGATTGATGTTTTCTCACTTGTAACTTGTAAGCATTCTCATTGGCAATTGTAAATAGTATATGTAGGGAAAATTTAGCATAAAGACACAAAAAGAGCCCAGCAGTCGGACTTGTAAAATCTTACAATTGCAGATTTTTTTGCAATTATGCTACAGTGTCATCCTAAATGGAAGAGAGATGGGGGAAAAGAAAGAGGGAGTATTGGAATATATTATATTATTTTAGTGGGTAATATATATTATTTTAATGAGTAGAATAGGAAAATAAAAGTTGAGATGTTGGTTATGTTCTAAAATGGTATGGAATAATTGATAAAGTAGTTTTTTGAGATGGTAAAATAAAATAAAATGGAAGTTGTGGATGTGAATGCTATAGTAGGCCAAATTCATTTCAGGCTTTTACAACAAATGGGCTAATTATATAGTCTCAAAGATTGTTATTTTTTTGTAGACAAAAAAATTTTTAAAAAAAAAAGAAAAGAAAAAGACACTTAACACTCTTTTTGCAAGAAAACACAAAAAGACCAGTCCTTAGTCCTCACAGTCATTGATATAAATTTTAAATTTACCAATTCGAATAAACTCAAATGGATTAGGCAACAGGCATAAAATAGGTAATCAAATACTAATATTACACGCACACGTATAGACAATATAATTATTCATTAAGAATCAAACCTTAAAGTCTCATACAAGTGTACAAAGAAAGATATTCTTTTTCTTTTGAATAGCAACTTATTCAATCAAACAAATAACGGAGGTCATCAACACAATACAGTACAAACAACAAATCTCACAATACTAACACAGACAGTCAAGCTAGTCTATTCTCAACCATAACAACCAACAAAATAAACCATGGTAATCTACCTTTTGCATGAACGTAATCTTCCTGATCTATACGTAGAAGCTCCAAATGATGTAAAGCTTAAATTTAAGCACTATGTTGGTAACAAGTATCAGACAGCTGAGGCTGTGACAGAGCCGTCGTCAGTATTCACAGCTGGAAGTTGGATACTGACTTGACTGTTGATAACTCCGCCACTGCCGAAATTACACTCGCGTAGTTTAGGAATGAGCAATGGCGATTCCAGGAATTTTTATCAGAATGTTCCTTGGGTACGTGGTTTTCTTATGAAATATTTGTCTATAATTTTAGTAAAAGAATAAACAATAAACTATAAGTTTATTTGAAATATTAATAAAATTATTAATTATTGTTGTTTAGTTGTTTCATTAATTTGTTTGTTTTTTATAAACTATAATTTGCTATATTGTTGTTTCATTAATTATAAAATTATTAATTGTTGTTTAACATAACATAATTTAATTTGTTTGTCTTTTATAATGTATTGGTTAATTAAATTATTAATTACTCCCTCCGTCCCAATTTTTTTGTCCTGTTTGAAAAGTCAAACTTTTTAAGGGAATATCATTTATTATCTTGTCTACCTTTTAAAAATATATAAGTTTCCAAAATTACCCTTAAAAAAATTTATTAAAAAATTGAATTAGTAAATTAATAGGGGTATAATAGGAACATTAGTAAATTAATGACTTTTATTTTTAGAAACAGGACAATATTTTGGGACATCTCAAAATGGAATAGTGGACAAAAAAAATGGGACGGAGGGAGTATTGTTTATTAGTTGCTTCCCCCAATTAATTATTGGTTAATTAAATTATTGTTTATTAGTTGCACTAACACACATCCCATGTGCATTTACTTCCCCCAATTCAAATATCCCACCCTGACCCCATGACCCCATCCACTCCCCACCATGGTTTTAAAAACCGGTACGGTGAAAGAACCGAAAAAGAGACTGGTTACCGGTTTTTTGGTTGGACCGGGGTCTGACTGGTGGTCAAACCAGTGACATCATAAATAATTTAATTAATTAATAAATAATTATAAAAAATAATAAAATTAAATAAATAAGAATATAGCTATTGATATTTACTAAAAAATGATATAAAATTTTAGAAGTATTTTCATGTTAAATTTAACTCAAATTAAAAGAAAAATAAATTATCATTTTTTTAGAGGAAGAAAAAGAAGTTAACCTAAACAAACTACCAAAAAAAAAAAAGGTTATGATTTTAAAGTTTTATAATCATATATAATTTTCAGTATTTTTAACAAAACCATTATTTAATTTAAAAATATTTATCCATGTTAATATAATTTCACATCTAAATATTTCTTCTAAAAAAATTGTATTTATTATAAAAATATTTTATGCTTGTCTTGAATATTGCAATAACCTTACCGGTGTATGAAGTGCAAATAATTCAGATTTTTTGCCTTAGATTGACCACTCAAACCCACGTAAGCCATATCACAAATGTATTTCTCATCATAAAAAAAAATAAAAAATAAAAAATAAAAGAAAAAGAAAAAAGAGTAAAGTGGTCTGCCTCTCCCACCTAACCATCAACGTGGCCAAAGGATATCTACCCACATTTATACCAAACTTTTTAAAAAGATTGTCCTCTCCTCCTCTTATCCAAAAAGTCTAAACAAATTGCTCAAATCTCTTTCTCTCACTCTGAAGAAGAAGCAGGAGCTGCAGTTTCCTCTCTTTCTTTGTTTCCTCCAAAGCCTAGTTTGGCTCCTCGCCCAAATTAAGAGATATTTCTTATTTCATAATCATTTTCTCACATATTCTCACATATTCTCTGTTAAAATTTTTTTTTTTCAGATTCTCTGTTACAATTTTTTTTTTTTTTTAGATTTTAGTTCAAAATTTGTTTGGCATAAAAAAAAGTTTGAGGGTGTTCCTATTTTTTTTTTTAAGGGTAGATAAATAAAAAAATTTAAATTATTATATATAATTTTTTTTTTTCAGGTCAGGGTGTTCCTAGGAACACCCTGAACCAAACGTGGTGCCGCCACTGGGAATGAGTATGACAATCTATGAAGCACAGGTGTGTTTCCGGATTCGGGTGCGGGTGTGGGACTTGGTAATTTTTGAAAAATTAAGGTGTAGGTGCGGCGATTAAAAAATTATTAAAAATATTTTTATTTATATTTTCTATATATTGTTAGGCATACTTTTTCGCATTATATAAACATATACCAAATTTAAGAGTAATAGTAGATAATAACTAGGACATGATATTCATAAATTAAATACAACCCACAAGTTTGAAACTAAAACATTCCATGATGTTCAGAAATTCGAATACAACTCATAAGTTTGAAACTAAAACAAAATAAAAGATAATCAACAAGACAATCAAATGCAACCCTCATCATCATCATCAAGATCAATAGTTTCACTTGGAACTTCACTTTCACTAGTAGTAACATTAGTGCTAGCATTCTCAATAACCATGGCCTCCAACTCTGGCTCATCAAGTGTAAGGGTAGCATTCTTAAGAATTTCAGCTCCACCATGTATGTTATTGTCATTCCAAGAGTCTCTTGCAATATCCCACATCTTTGTTGCTGCATTTACGTACTCCTCATTGTGCCTTGACAAGAGTTGAAGATTAGAATGCACATATAACAAATCCTCAGCACATGCAAGAGCCATTTTGTTTCTTTTTAATAAATGAATGAATTTGTATATGCTTCAATTCCTCTCAACACATGAGGATGAACAAGGTTGCCCAAGAAGTTTAAGGGCAAGGGTTTGAAGTGTCGGTAATGAGGAACCATGGTATTGCCACCAAACCAAAGGTTGTAAGGCCCACCTATCTGTCAAGGCATCTGGTGAAGGAAACCTCCCTCCTGAAAATGCAGCAAACTCAACTTTCACCACCCTTAATTCATTCTTATCTTCAAAGTATCGCTCCAAACAATTGCTCCTTTCCATAGAAATTTCATGATCCTGATGTGGAGCAATGCGTTTTGGATTCTCCGAAAGCCATTCAATGGAGTAATACCTAATTAAAGATTTAAAAAAAAACAAATATAGATGATGAAACGTGTGTTTTACTAGAAGGGAGAACTAAGGAAAATAGAAAATGAAAGTACTTATGATTTAAGGAATGAGCCAAGCAATGTAGTGGTGTAAAATTTTTAGTCTATTAATCAATGAGTATATCATACACCACATTAAAAAATGAGCTATACTCATCATTTTCCAAGCCTTCATGCCGGTATATTATTGCCTTCACCTTCTCTATCATTGAATCCCGTATTTCATACATAAGATGAAGACAAAGCCTATTTGTGTCAACTGTTCATAGCATATCATAAATAGGTGCTGCGAATTCAAGGATATAATCAACAACATCCTACCAACGATCATTTAGAATCATATCTTTCACCTTTTGAGCTTTTGCAACATCATCCTCCCTATAAGAAGCCCATTGGTCACTAATAGCCATGGCTTGAAGGCATATTTTTATCAACTTCAACCTTTTCAGCATTACAACAATCGAAGTAAATCTAGTATCAGCAACTTGGAGCAGTTTTAATGGACAAAATTCATTAAACATTGCCAACCTCATTGAATGTTTTAGCAATATGTGTAATCCAACTACATTCCTCATATGTAACTTCATTCTTTTCAATGTTTTTTGTTGCACAAATATTCTTCAAAGCTAGATTGAGAGTGTGGACAACACATGATGTCCAAAATATTTTGGGATACTTGCCTTCATAAGAGCTCTAGCAGACTTCATCACATTAGCATTATCAGTGATGACTTGGACAACTTTTTCATGTCCAATATCTTTTATAGCATCCTTCAACACCCCAGCAATAAAATGCTTGTCTTTGAACTCACCTGACCCATCAATTGCCTTTATAAACATTGGACCCCCATTTGATGCAGTCATAATATTAATAAGTGGCCTCCTTTGTGGATCTGACTATCCATTAGAAACTATACTTACACCATTTGCAAGCCAAGAGTCCTTAATTGGTTTCAAAAGTCTTTCAACATTAACTCTTTCTTTTTGCAAAAGTGTTGTTCTCAAGGCATTGTATCCAGAAGGAACATAACCTGGAATGTTCTGGTTAGCAGCATATGCATTGGAACTATGATAATTTGGGTTCCTTGCAAAGTGAAATGAAAGCCCACTGGTATAAAACATCCTAGCAATTCTACTATCCAATTCGTGTCTAGCATTATTCTGGAATACTTTCTCCAAAGGAGAATTCGCAGTCACCTTCCTCCTCTTACCATCAACTGGATCTGTACTACCATTCCTTTCTTGTCTTTGGAATGAGGGAATAGGCCCACAGCCTGGGAGAGGTGGGGGTAAGGGAATTTGACTTTTGCATTCTCTCTCTAACTTATCATTCTCAACCTGATCATACATTCTCTGCATTTCCAATCTATGGCTCGGTGTCACTTTAATGCATGCTCTAATACCTTTATTACTAATTTTTAATAAATGAACCTTAACCCTAGAATAGGATCCCAAAAAAATTCCACCACAATAGTTGCACTTAAATTGTGTGTTTCCACTTGATTTAGAAGTAGAACTAGGTGGTTTTCCAAATTTAGTCATATGTTGCCAAAGAGGAGCTTCAACCTTTGGCACTTCTTCATCTAATGAAGGTGAAGTTTCTATGCTAGTAGCTTCATCCATTTTTCAATCAATAATTTCTATTTAACCGACAAATAATTTGACATATATATAATAACTAAATAAAAAATAAAACCCAAGTCACAACATTACAGCTTATATAAAAATTTTAAAAAAAAAATTAAAAAAATCAGATCACAATGAGTAATAGAGCATGTGAGAATCTAATGGAGGGTGAGAAATTGAGAATGAAAGCTTTGATACCTGAGTTGAGAATTGGGTCGGTGAAACTGAGTGATGGTGGAGATTTGAAACCGAGAGATGCAAAGAATAGACCAGAGATGGAGACAATGAGTGGCAGAGGCTGTGAGACTATGAGATTGTGTCTTAGGGAGTGAGTCTGTGGGAGAAGGGAGACGGAGAGCAGAGAGTGAGAAAAAGAATGAATGAGAGAGTTTAGGGTTTTTTGTTTAAAGCTTAAGTTCAAACAGTATGTTTTGCACCTTTTTTTTTTTTTTTTTTTACTTGAATTTAAGCCTAAATCGACCAGTATCGACTCTGGTACGGCCTGAATCGGTCCATTTCAGCTTGAATTGGCATGTTTCAGCAATTTCGGTTGATACAACCCGATTCGGCCAAAACGGGAAATGAAAAAAAAAATCAACACGGCACCGATGCGCGGGTAGTGGCATTGCCCGCCGCACCCCACATCGGGCCGCGTCGGACACCGATGCGGCACCCTTGTAGTTGCATCGGTGCTTTCCTGATGACAATGAAGATCATGAAACCAACTATTACTGCAGCGATTTTGATGCCCAAAAGCAGATTTTCGTCTTTGTTACAAAGTCAAAGGTTTTTGTGTATTATTATAAATTGCCAGTAAAACATACAAACACATGTATAAAAATAATAATAACAAATAACTAACTATAGAGTATAGATAGTGTTACCCAATCAACGAGGGAGGAGGGTCTGCAAAAGTGTAAAATGAGAGAGGAGTTGAAGGATTTGCAAACGCCCAAGGAGTAGAAGAAAAGTGTGAAAATGGTTTGAACATGGAACGTGCCATTGATAAATATGGAAGACTTCAGATTCTGTAGCTTGAAGATGAGGTGATATACTGTTATATAGGCCTTTTCAAGAGGGTAGATGAGGCCTCAGTCATATTCTCGGGAGTCATCATCATTTGTCAATAGCATTATCATAATTTTTTGCTCAAGTTTTTGGGGTGATGGATTCTTGTGTAATGACATTCTCGTAATTTTTTGCTCAAGTTTTTTGGGGTGATGGATTCTTGTGTAATGACATTCTCGTAATTTTGTGCTCAAGTTTTTAAGGTGATGGATTCTTGTGTAATGGTATTCTCCTAATTTTCTGCTCAAGTTTTTTGGGTGGTGGGGGGTGATGGATTCTTGTGTAATGGTATTCTCCTAATTTTCTGCTCAAGTTTTTGGGTGTTGCTGGGCTCTTGTGTAATGGTATCCTCGTAATTTTTTGTTCAAGTTTTTGCGTGGTGATGGATTCTTGTGTAATGGCCTTCTCGTAATTTTTTCCTCAAGTTTTTGGAGTGTTGGATTCTTGTGTAATGGTATTCTCGTAATTTTCTCCTCAAGTTTTTTGGGTGATGGATTCTTGTGTAATGGCATTCTCGTAATTTTTTGCTCAAGTTTTTGGGGTGGGATTTTTTATTATTATTATAAAAAATAGATTTCTAGTGTAGCCTTATCGACCCTACCACATATTATGACAATAGATAATGACGGGACTGACGAGTCCATCCCACACGGACGACCCCATTTATGGACGAGGACACCCTCAGGAGTGACGAAGTAATCATTCACGTTACTGACGAAGACATCCAGGTCATTCAATGCAGTCAATTAAACCCAGAACGGCTAGAAGGCCAACTATATGGACCGTTGGAGCACATTGATGCCACATTACACTGCCCCCAAACGTTACCAGAAGGAGCATTAAGATCTCCATAACTACTCCAACGGCTAGAGGCCATGAAAGAATATAAAAAGCCCACACATTGCCAATGACAAGGTACATACACACTAAGAGACTTTTATCTTTACTTTGTCCAGTTTCGAATAGCATTATATACTGACTTTGGCATCGGAGGCTCTGTGGCAGGCACCACACCGGTGACCGGAGATTTCTTCCATCTGACGATTGACTGACGAATTTATGCTTCATCAGTTTGGCGCCATTTGTGGGGAACGACGTTTTCGTGTTCTGACTCGAGAAAGTAGTTTCCAATCAACTATTATTTTCAGATGGAATCCAACCAAGACTCCGCAGCCTTAGCCCAGCAGGTTCAAGCTCTCACAGCCGTTGTCGAGGAACTCACCAAGCAAAATCAGGAGATGAAACTACAGATTCAACAGGAGGAGAATCGATCAAAAAATAACATGGAGGACGAGGGAAATAGCCACAGGAGAAGTGGTCATCCAAGGCCTACTACTCCAGGAGACCAAAATTCAGATATTCTTCAGGAAATGAGGAAAGAGATGGACGAATTGAAAAATGCCATCAGGGAGAAGACAGACCAGAGCGTGGGCAAATTGGTAAGGGCAACAGACTCGCCTTTCACAGTCGCGGTCTTGGGATGCCCAGTACCGTCGAAGTTTAGGCTGCCACAACTGGAACCATTTGACGGGCTCAAGGACCCACAAGATCACCTCAACACCTTCAAAACGACTCTAGGGCTCCAGCAACCCCCTGACGAGATAATGTGCCGTTCTTTTCCTACTACCTTTAAAGGAGCTGCAAGGGAATGGTTCACCAAGCTGCCAACGTCATCCATTGACAACTTTGACCAATTGAGTAATGCCTTCTTACGGCACTTCATTGGGGGACAGCGTCCCAAGAGGCCAGTAGATTATTTGCTTACCATCAGGCAAGGAGAAAAAGAAACCCTGCGGTCGTACGTTAAGCGCTTCACTAGGGAGACCCTAGAGGTGGACGAAGCAGACGATAAGGTGCAGCTGACGACTTTCAAAGCAGGTCTAAAGTTCAGGGATCTTGTGGCTTCACTCGCGAAGAACCCTCCAAAAACGATGGCAGAAATGCTCATAAAAGCACAGAAGTACATGAATGCTGAAGACACATTAGCAGCCATAAAGGATACAGAAAAGCCAGGAGACAGAGGAAGGAAGGAGGACGAACGTAGGGGACAGAAAAGGGAGAGCCCAGATCGTCGGACTAATGACGGTAACAGAAGGAGAGACGATAAAAACCCAAGGACGGTAAAACTTACTCCTCTTGTTATGCCTGTTGACAAAATCTTAACGCAGATTAAGGACGAACACTACCTTAAATGGCTGCGGCCATTGCATTCGTCTCCTAACGTCCGCGATAAGAATAAGTATTACCGATTTCACAAGGATCATGGCCATTATACAGAAGACTGTCGGGACTTGAAGGAACAGATAGAGGAGTTGATACGGAAGGGAAAATTACAGAAGTTTGTGAAGAATGGAGAATACAGTAAATTTCAAGACGGAAATAAGAACCAGCATGAGTCCTCGTCCAGGGACGGAGCCGTCAATTCCAACTACCTCAGAACATGATCGGGGAGATACAGACGATCACAGGGGGACCCATCACCGGGGGGTCGTTCAAGTCCCTCAGGAAAGCCCATCAAAGGCAAGTGAACAGTGTCTACATGATACCTCCGTCCAAGCAGCGATGGACGGATCAAGATATGTCTTTCAATGAAGCAGATGCCAGAAGAGTGAAGCAGCCACACAATGATTCGTTAGTCGTAATGCTGACCATAGAAGGGTTCAACACCAAAAGGATCCTCGTAGACAACGGTAGCTCAGCAGATATCATTTACCTCCCAGCGTTTCAGCAGCTCAAGTTAGATCCAAAGAGACTGCGCCCATTTGACACCCCTCTCATCAGCTTCAGTGGAGACAGAGTATATCCCAAGGGCATAGTGTCATTGACGGTAACGGTGGGGACTTACCCGAAGCAATTGACTCGCCAGATAGACTTTTTGGTGGTAGACTGCCCCTCGTCTTACAATGTGATTATTGGAAGACCCACACTCAACAAATGGAAGGCAGTCACGTCCACCTACTGCCTGAAGGTGAAGTTCCCAACGGACAACGGGGTTGGAGAAGTAAAAGGCGATTAGGTCTTAGCCAGAGAATGCTACCAGGCCGTCTTGGCCGCAAAAGAAAACCACACGTGGACGATTGAAGAGAAAGAAGAAGACAAAATAGAAGCCTTGGAAACAGTGAAACTGGACGAAGAAGAGGACACCAAGACGATGAGGATAGGGACGACGCTAAGCCCCGAGATGAAGTCAAGGCTAGTCCAGTTCCTAAAAGAGAACCAAGATATCTTCGCATGGAGCCATGAGGACATGCCCGGTATATCCACAGAAGTCATCCAGCACAAGCTGGACGTGGATCCAGAGAAGAAACCCATCAAGCAGAAGAGAAGGGTTTTTGCTCCAGAACAAGATCAGGCTGTCACAGACGAGGTAAATAAATTGCTGAAGGCAGGATTCATCCGGGAGGTCTACTATCCTGATTGGCTTGCAAACGTCGTCCTCGAGAAAAAAGCAAATGGGAAGTGGAGAATGTGTGTGGACTTCACGGACTTGAATAAAGCATGCCCAAAAGATAGTTTCCCCCTACCGAGAATTGACCAGCTTGTGGACTCTACTGCCGGACATAAGTTGTTGACGTTCATGGACGCTTTCTCAAGATACAACCAGATACAAATAACTGACAAAGATCAAGAGAGGACTGCTTTAATCACCAGCCAGGGGCTCTACTGCTATAAGGTAATGCCCTTTGGATTGAAGAATGCATGTGCTACTTACCAGAGATTGGTAAACAGAATGTTCAGCAAGCAGATAGGCAGGAATATGGAGGTATACGTAGATGATATGCTCATCAAGAGTAAAGAAGAACTTGCCCATCTGGACGATCTCAAGGAGACATTTGCTACCCTCAAGCAATACCAAATGAAGCTGAATCCTAGTAAGTGTGTTTTTGGTGTAGCCTCAGGGAAATTCCTGGGATTCATGGTGTCCCAGAGAGGAATAGAGGCAAACCCAGAGAAGATGCAAGCCATAATCAACATGGCATCACCCAAGACCGTCAAGGAAGTCCAGAAGTTTACTAGAAGAATTGCAGCCCTCAATAGGTTCGTCTCTAGAGCTACGGACAAATGTCTACCCTTCTTCAAAATTTTAAAGCAAGCCTTTGCTTGAACTGACGAATGCGAAGCAGCCTTCCAGGAGCTCAAACGCTACTTGAGTAATCCACCCCTTCTAAGCCCGTCCAAAGAAGGTGAGAACCTATATTTGTACTTCGCAGTATCAAATACGGCCGTCAGTGGAGCCCTGATCAGAGAAGAAGGCAAGAAGCAGCTTCCGGTTTATTACGTCAGCCAAGCCTTCCAGGGGGCTGAATCCAGGTATCCAAAGATTGAGAAGATTGCATTTGCATTGATAGTGGCCTCTCGAAAACTAAGGCAATATTTTTAAGCAAATCCCATCCTGGTGATGACGGATCAACCTATCAAAAAGTCCATGAACAAGCCTGAAGCAGCTGGAAGAATGGTCCAATGGGCAATTGAACTTAGCCAATTTGACATCGAGTACCATCCCAGGACAGCCATTAAAGCACAAGCCTTGGTGGATTTCATCGCCGAGTTCACTTCCTCGAATGAAGATAAGCACGCCAACGAGGCCGAGAAATGGACGATACAGACCAACGGTTCGTCAGCTCGAAATCAGGGGGGAGTAGGGGTCATCATAGTTACCCCAGGAGGAGAAGTACTGAAGTACGGAGTTCAGCTAAAATTTTCGGCCACCAACAACGAGGCAGAATATGAAGGGATTCTGACAGGATTGAGACTCGGAAAGGCACTTGGGGCCAAGAACCTATTAGTCCAAAATGATTCAAAACTGGTAATTGAGCAGATCCAGGGAGAATATGAAGCGAAGGAAGAGAGAATGCAGAAATATCTCAAGCTGACGAAACGTTTAACTCAAGAGTTCGATGAGGTGGAGTTCGTATAGATACCGAGGACCCAGAATGTGGAGGCAGACGAAGTCTCGAAGATAGCATCGTCAGAAGGAGGAACGACAAACGTGGACCTAAAGATGGAAATCCAGAGATGCCCCAGCATTGAAGAAGTTCCAACATTCTCAATCCAGAGCACAGGCAGCTGGATGACGCCCATCATATCCTTCCTCCAAGACGGGTACCTCCCTCCGAATACAGACGAGGCCAGAAAGATTAAGAAGAGGGCAGCCAGATTTACAATCCTCAACGACACCCTATACAAGAGAGGCTTCTCCATGCCATACTTGAAGTGTGTTAGTGAAGAAGAAGCTAGGTACATCCTGGAAGAGATACACGAGGGTATCTGTGGGGACCACGCTGGCCCTAGATCCTTGGTAAGCAAGGTTATTCGAACAGGTTACTTCTGGCCTACTATGCAGGTGGACGCAATGCAGTTCGTCAAGAGATGTGACAAGTGCCAACGGTTCGGGAATGTCCAACGACTCCCGGCAGAAAGACTGAAGACGATAACATCCCCATGGCCATTCGCACAATGAGGAATCGACATCATCGGCCCATTGCCCCTAGGCAAAGGTCAGGTAAAATTCTTGCTAGTTGCTATTGATTATTTCACGAAATGGGTTGAAGCAGAGCCATTGGCAACCATCATCGAAGCAAAAATCCGAAGCTTCGTGTGGAAGAATATAGTTTGCAGGTTCGAGATTCCGAGGACGATCATATCAGATAACGGACGACAATTCGACTACCAAGGCTTCAAGGATTTCTGCTCAGGCTTGGGAATCAAGAACCAGTTCTCATCGCCAGGACATCCACAGGCGAACGGACAGATGGAGGTGACAAACCGTACGCTACTCGAGATCATAAAAACTAAGCTGGACAACGCGAAGGGCGCCTAGCCAGAAGAATTGCCAAATGTCTTGTGGGTCTACAGAACAACAGCGAGAACCCCGACGGGAGAGACCCCCTTCAGGCTTACCTACGGGACTGAAGCAGTGATCCCGGTGGAAGTAGGAGTAACCAGCACCAGGCGAGAAATGTTCAATGAGGAAGCCAATAATGACCATTTACAATTCAACCTGGACTGTTTAGATGAAGTAAGAGACAAAGCTTGCAGCAGAGTGATGGACTACCAGAAAAAGATGACAAACTATTACAACAGAAGGGTGAAACTCAGACGACTCAACATAGGCGACCTCATCCTGCGCAAGGTAACCCCGGCAACCAAGGATCCTACTCAAGGGAAGCTAGGCCCCACATGGGAAGGACCGTACCGAGTTGTCCATTACTCCAGGCAAGGTAGCTACCACCTGGAAACCTTGGACGGCCAAAGACTCCCGAGGCTGGGGAACATAGAGCACTTGAAGAAATACCATCAATAGAGGCTACATTGAAATGTATTCATTACTAAAATCAATAAAGATGTTATCCAGCTAGTGTTTCTCTGTGAGCTGGTCCATTCCATTGTGAGTCACAAAAAGCCAAAAATGGCTAAGTAACAAGATTCCGCCTTGACAGATGTAAGTTACTGACGATGACGAAATCCTTTAAAAAGGGTGTAAGTCACAAAAAGCCAAAAATGGCTAAGTAAAAAGATTTCGCCTTGACGGATGTAAGTTACTGACGATAACAAAATCCCTAAAAAATGGGCTAAGTAACAAGATTTCGCCTTGACGGATGTAAGTTACTGACGATGACGAAATCCTTAAAAAAGGGTGTAAGTCACAAAAAGCCAAAAATGGCTAAGTAACAAGATTCCGCCTTGACGGATGTAAGTTACTGACGATAACGAAATCCCTAAAAAAGGGACTAAGTAACAAGATTCCGCCTTGACGAATGTAAGTTAATGACAATAACGAAATCCCTAAAAAAGGGGCTAAGTAACAAGATTCCGCCTTGACGGATGTAAGTTACTGACGATAAAGAAATCCCTAAAAAAGGGGCTAAGTAACAAGATTCCGCATAAAACGGATATAAGTTACTAACAATGACGAACCCTAAAGGGTTAAAGGACTGGCCCTGCATAGACGAATGTACAACATGGACGATTGAAGCCAACATATCACAACCAGCAATCAAACAGACACAAATACAAGTAAGTACATAGATGTAAATTAAATAAAAGCCCAAAACCAACGGGCGAATTACAAGTGTTTCTGCAACCAAAGGCCCAAAAACACGAGGCTAAAAGCATTGTTCTTAAAACAGATAGAAATTAAAATTGTTCAGAAATTAGATTTACATAAACTGCCCAAAAACATAGAGGGCATCCCAAAAAGAAAGAAACTTTTGTTGAAGTATCAGGTCCGGGCAGAATCGTCGTCAGCAGGGGCTGCGTCAGCAGGAGCGTTGTCAGCAGAAGCATCCACGGGGGCTTCATGCTCGGAAGCAGAAGATCGAGTAGCCTCGTCTGCAGCCATTTCTTGATCCACCTCCTCTAGGTCCAGCGTCTGCATATCCACTCCAGAAGGGTGCTTCACGAGGTATCTCCTCAGGAGCTCGAATCCCTTAAAATACCAACTAAAGAGCACAGTGTTGTACTCGTCAGTGGTTTGAAAGGCTTCAACGGACTTGGCAGCTATAGTCTTAAGACTTTCCCTGGCCCCAAGAAGTTGCTCGTCCTTCTCCGTAGTCAATTGGCGCTCAATCCTGAGGTCGTCATTCAACTTCTTAACCTGCTCCCTCAAAGTGTTCGTCTCACCCATGGAGGCAATAAGGTCCTTCTTCAGCGTTGAGTTCTCCGCCTCCAAAACTTCCATCCTAGACGACATAGACGCCACCTTAGCTTCCTGAGTGAAATACTCAGATGAAAGATGCAAGCTCCCCCCTAGCACCTGAACGAGCTTGTGAACATGACGAGTCGCAATCTCATTGAAAGGGACGCCAGACAAAGCCCTCAAATCTGCAGACGTCACTGCTTCGTGGGCTCGGTCTACGGCCATTTTCTCGTCATTCCAAAGGGTGGACGGGCGAGAGGCAGTTTTCTCCTTCTCCTTTTCAGACAGTCGCGGCCTCTTAGAGACGGGAGTGCCACCTATTTCCTCCACGGAAACCGTAGGAGAAGCCGTCCTTATCGTCTCACCCGCGGAAACAATTGGACGAACGGAGGGAGTTAGAGCAGCATGACTTCCCCTTCCAGTGACGCGCACTGTCTTCGCTCCCAAATTCGACAGAGGCTCGTCTTTCTTGGACCTCATCTTCGCGTACATACCCTTATTGAATTTGGTCGTCATTTCTGCAAGGGGAAAACACTAGAAAAAAAAAAAAAAAATCAAGGGGAAGAAGAAAGGTGAGTACTAACGAATATAATACTTACTCTTTTTTCCTTCAATATCAAAGTTACGCAGGACGAAGGCAGAGGGTTCCGGTCCGAGGCAGTAGAAGGCTAGTGTTCTGGGGTCGACAAGCTCGTCCCAGCTCTCAACCGTCAGTGCGTAATCAATCGCCTTCTGTACTCATTCCCTGTACCTGCTCTTGAGCTTGGGTCGTCTCTTAACTGTGCAAAAAAAAAGAAAAAAAAAAAAAGAAAAAAGAAAAGGGGTCAATAGCCATGGAAGTAAGCACGACAGAATTCAAAAGGACGAGGATAGATATTGACGCACCTAAAGTTGGGGTTTCCCACCGATGACGCAACCTCGGGAGATCACCGCAAACCTCGCCAGAGGCAGTCTCAAAATCATCCCCAGACACAAAGAAAAATCTGGACTTCTAGTACCTGAAAGACGACGGTAAACCCTTGACGATCCTAGTTCTTCTTTCCCAGGGCACCAATTCGTAGTACCCATACTCCTTTGACGCTTTTAAACGGTACAAATGGACAAGCTCGTCCACCTTGAGCATATCCCCATCATTGGCGGCCAACCAGATCACCATACAACTAACCAAAATCCGCCACGAGTTGGGCATAAGCTGCTCGGGGGCAATACCAAAACGGTCTAAGAGTTCTATCAAGAAAGGATGGACAGGAAACCTCAATCCATAAACAAAGGCAGATTCGTAGAACAAATCTCCCCAGGAAAGAAGTGACAAGCCCGGTCTGCCTCGCCAGGCAGACGAACCCTAACTCGTTCTGGGAACTGAAACCTTTCCTTAAACCTACCTAGCGCGTCAGCGTCCAATCCACACTCCTCCCTCAGGGCATGAAAAGCCCTAACTTCTCGAGGCGTGGAGACGGCTGTATCTTCCTCCGCTGGGTTACCGCTAGACGATAACCCAGTCTCGAGCTCACTGGATCTGATCTCAGACGCCATTCTCCCCTCTCTCACCAAATTATCGAACCAATCTATTGACTGACGAAGCAAAGGCAAGAGATCAGCCAACACTACAGCCAGGCAACTACCTTCGTAAACAAAATTCTCGAGGTGTGGAAAATTTCCCAACGAACCCCTTAATCGAGCAAAAAGAAACGAGATGGAGGGGCAAGCTATCCTAACCTCGGAACTACCAACCATAAGTAAACCAGAAAACATAAAAAGCCTAAAAAAGACCCCAAGACCCGGCGAGCCAAACAAAAAAGAAAGGAGATGAGAAAAATCAGAAATCCACCACCATATGTATAGACAAAATAAGAGAAGAAATGAGTAGGGAAACATACCTCGAGGAAGAGAACCACCACCGCACGGCGCCCCAGTTGGGAAGAGATTTGCAGAGAGAGGTTAGCGGAGAAAATGCCCAGAGAAATGATTGAAAGTTCTTGAGAAAAGTGAGAAGGAAAAGTGAGAAGAAAGGAAGTTTAAAAACTAAAAGGCTTTGGAAACTGAAAAACCAGCGGGAAGCCCAATAGTCCCAACTATTCGAGCATTAACTCCACCAGTCAGCACATGCCACGTATGCCATGTTCTGTGGAGCGCCGTCACTTCGCACTTAATACGGAGCAGAACCCCAAAAGTCACCTGCAACATGTGACCCTTCAAATTCTATGATCGTTAAAGACATGACGAACACAGAATCCAGGGGCAACTAACGGGACTGACGAGTCCGTCCCACACGGACGACCCCATTTATGGACGAAGACACCCTCAGGAGTGACAAAATAATCATTCACGTTACTGACGAAGACATCCAGGTCATTCAATGCAGTCAATTAAACCTAGAACGGTTAAAAGGCCAACTGTATGGACTGTTGGAGCACATTGATGCCACATTACACTGCCCCCAAACGTTACCAGAAGGAGCATTAAGATCTCCATAACTACTCCAACGGCTAGAGGCCATGAAAGAGTATAAAAAGCCCACGCATTGCCAATGACAAGGTACATACACACTAATAGACTTTTATCTTTACTTTGTCCAGTTTCGAATAGCATTATATACTGACTTTGGCATCGGAGGCTCTGTGGCAGGCACCACACCGGTGATCGGAGATTTCTTCCATCTAACGTTTGACTGACGAATTTACGCTTCATTAGATAATACTACACGTACTACTAAAGCCTCTTGAGTCTTAGGTATATTATGGTTAGTGGGCTTCTTTTCTTTTCAGAATATTACCGTCGTTCGCAATAGCAATCCTAAAATTTTTGGCAACTATAGTAGTAGTCTCAGTTTTTTATCTTTTAATTAAAAAAAAAAAAAGAAATTTGGTGTGGACTCATTGACCTCACATCATATAAAGAAAATATATAATATCACGTGTATCATTAAGCCTCTTGATTCTTAGGTACATTATGGTCCTTGTCAATTGCATTGTTGAAATTTTTGCTTTTGGCATAATGGCAAAGATAGTGACCTAATTTGTGTCATCAAAATTTTGCTCATGAGAGTGACCTCAATGGAAAACTTTTAAACTTTGGTCATGACACATTGGTGGTCTTAATGCACTCTTGAATTTTTTTTTCTCCCTACTTAAAACAAGAAAATTGCATTAATCTGCATTCTTGAATTTTTCCCCCCTACTCAAGACAAGAAAATTGCATTAATCTTAAAGAGTACATCGATTTTTTTTTTTAATTAATAAGATAGAATTTTAAGTATGACATCTACTCCGTAATGATTACTTTTATTATCAAATTACGAGTATTCATATTTGAGGTGTTAACATATTTAGAATTTAGCACCCAAAAAGATATTTTATTTACTTTAACACAAAATTTCACATTTATGTCTTAAAGTGTTAAAATCTTAAATCTATCCTTTTTGCCCAATTTGGAAATTAGACCAAGGCCGAAATGTAGCTCCTTAGCCCAGTTCGTACAATCCCTCAATCATCTCTTCATTCACATTTGGGGTGCTAAAATATGTAGAATTTAGCACTTTAAAAAGCTATTTTATCTATTTTAACACAATTTAACAACTCCGGCTTAAAGTTTTTTTTTTTTTTTTTTTTTTTTTTTTTTTTTTTTGTGGGACGGCTTAGAGTGTTAAAATATCAAATCTGTCTTTTTCACCCAATATGAAAATTAGACCAAGGCCGAAATGCAGCTCCTTAGCCCAGTTCGCACAATCACTCAATTACGCTCAAAGCCAATCCTAGCTAAATTGCTGGCTTGACCATAATGGTTTGTGATGAAGCGTAAATTCGTTAGTCAATCGTCAGATGGAAGAAATCTCCGGTCACCGGTGTGGTGCCTGCCACAGAGACTCTGATGCCAAAGTCAGTATATAATGCTATTCGAAACTGGACAAAGTAAAGATAAAAGTCTCTTAGTGTGTATGTACCTTGTCATTGGCAATGTGTGGGCTTTTTATACTCTTTCATGGCCTCTAGCCGTTGGAGTAGTTATGGAGATCTTAATGCTCCTTCTGGTAACGTTTGGGGGCAGTGTAATGTGGCATCAATGTGCTCCAACGGTCCATACAGTTGGCCTTCTAGCCGTTCTGGGTTTAATTGACTGCATTGAATGATCTGGATGTCTTCGTCAGTAACGTGAATGATTACTTCGTCACTCCTGAGGGTGTCCTCGTCCATAAATGGGGTCGTCCGTGTGGGATGGACTCGTCAGTCCCGTCAGTTGCCCCCAGATTCTGTGTTCGTCATGTCTTTGACGATCATAGAATTTGAAAGGTCACATGTTGCGGGTGACTTTTGGGGTTCTACTCCGTATTTAGTGCGAAGTGACGACGCTCCACAGAACGTGGCATACGTGGCATGTGCTGACTGGTGGAGTTAATGCTCGAATAGTTGGGACTATTGGGCTTCCCGCTGGTTTTTCAGTTTCCAAAGCCTTAGTTTTTAAACTTCCTTTCTTCTCACTTTTCCTTTTCACTTTTCTCAAGAACTTCCAATCATTTTTCTGGGCATCTTCTCCGCCAACCTCTCTCTGCAACTCTCCTCCCAACTGGTGCGTCGTGCGATGGTGGTTCTCTTCCACGAGGTGTGTTTCCTACTCATTTCTTCTTTTATTTTGTCTATACATATGGTGGTGGATTTCTGATTTTTCCCATCTCTTTTTCTTTTCGTGTTTGGCTCACCGGGTTTTGGGGTTTTTAGGCTTTCTGTGTTTTCTGGTTTACTTATGGTTGGTAGTTCCGAGGTTAGGATAGCTTGCCCCTCCATCTCGTTTCTTTTTGCTCGATTAAGGGGTTTGTTGGGAAATTTTCCACACCTCGAGAATTTTGTTTACGAAGGTAGTTGCCTGGCTGTAGTGTTGGCTGACCTCTTGCCTTTGCTTCGTCAGTCAATAGATTGGTTCGATAATTTGGTGAGAAAGGGAAGAATGATGTCTGAGATCAGATCCAGTGAGCTCGAGACTGGGTTATCGTCTAGCGGTAACCCAGTGGAGGAAGATACAGCCGTCTCCACGCCTCGAGAAGTTAGGGCTTTTCATGCCCTGAGGGAGGAGTGTGGATTGGACGCTGACGCACTAGGTAGGTTTAAGGAAAGGTTTCAGTTCCCAGAATGAGTTAGGGTTTGTCTGCCTGGCGAGGCAGACCGGGCTTGTCACTTCTTTCCTGGGGAGATTTGTTTCTATGAATCTGCCTTTGTTTGTGTATTGAGGTTCCCTGTCCATCCTTTCTTGATGGAACTCTTAGACAGTTTTGGTATTGCCCCCGGGCAGCTTATGCCCAACTCGTGGCGGATTTTGGTTAGTTGTATGGTGATCTGGTTGGCCGCCAATGACGGGGATATGCTCAAGGTGGACGAGCTTGTCCATTTGTACCGTTTAAAAGCGTCAAAGGAGTATGGGTACTACGAATTGGTGCCCTGGGAAAGAAGAACTAGGATCGTCAAGGGTTTACCGTCGTCTTTCAGGTACTGGAAGTACAAATTTTTCTTTGTGTCTGGGATGATTTTGAGACTGCCTCTGGCGAGGTTTGGGGTGATCTCCTGAGGTTGCGTCGTCGGTGGGAAACCCCGACTTTAGGTGCATCAATATCTATCCTCGTCCTTTGAATTCTGTCATGCTTACTTCCATGGCTATTGACCCCTTTTTTTTTTTTTTGGCATAGTTAAGAGATGACCCAAGCTCAAGAGCAGGTACAGGGAACGAGTACAGAAGGCGATTGATTACGCACTGACGGTTGAGAGCTGGGACGAGCTTGTCGACCCCAGAACACTAGCCTTCTACTGCCTCGGACCGGAACCCTCTGCCTTCGTCCTGCGTAACCTTGATATTGAAGGAAAAAAGAGTAAGTATTATATTCGTCAGTACTCACCTTTCTTCTTTCCCTTGATTTTTTTTTTTCTAGTGTTTTCCCCTTGCAGAAATGACGACCAAATTCAATAAGGGTATGTACGCGAAGATGAGGTCCAAGAAAGACGAGCCTCTGTCGAATTTGGGAGCGAAGACAGTGCGCGTCACTGGAAGGGGAAGTCATGCTGCTCCGACTCCTTCCGTTCGTCCAATTGTTTCCACGGGTGAGACGACGAGGACGGCTTTTCCTACGGTTTCCGTGGAGGAAATAGGTGGCACTCCTGTCTCTAAGAGGCCGCGATTGTCTGAAAAGGAGAAGGAGAAAACTGTCTCTCGCCCGTCCACCCTTTGGAATGACGAGAAGATGGCCGTAGACTGAGCCCACGAAGCAGTGACGTCTGTGGATTTGAGGGCTTTGTTTGGCGTCCCTTTCAATGAGATTGCGGCTCGTCATGTTCACAAGCTCGTTCAGGTGCTAGGGGAGAGTTTGCATCTTTCTTCTGAGTATTTCACTCAGGAAGCTAAGGTGGCGTCTATGTCGTCTAGGATGGAGGTTTTAGAGGCGGAGAACTCAACGCTGAAGAAGGACCTTATTGCCTCCACCAGCGTTTTTAAAAAACGCCGCTATAGGCCTCCTATTGCAGCGCTTTGTAAAGCGCCGGTTTTGAGCGCTGGTACAGGCTTATCTATTACGGCGTTTTGTAAGAACGCCGGAAAAAAAAACACTGGGACAGGTCGATTTTTTTGTAGTGCTCTCTCAATGTTCTCCTCAAGCATCGTTTTGTGTCGCCACCATGCTTCTTTCAACAAGCATCATTCATCCCAAATAGCACCTCCATGCTCCTCTCTCAAGCCACCTCTACCTAGCATAACATCTCCTCACCTCCATTACCCAGTATAATTTTCATTACTGATTAAAAAAAAAAAAAATTTGGGCTTTTTTTTTTTTTTTTTTGCTTGAAAGTAAAACAAATAATTTTTTTTTTTTATCTGAGGGTGTTCCTAATTTTGGTTGAGGGTGTTCCTACTTTTTTTTCAAGGGTAAACAAATAAATTTTTTTAATTATTATATATAATTTTTTTTTCAAGCCAAGTTGTTCCTAGGAATACTTTGGACTGAACATGGCGCCACCACTGCTGTTTATAGACTCTATAAAGAGGGCATTTTTGGGTATATAGAAATTAGAAAGTTTCTAGAGGGAGAGACCATTTCTATTTCTATTAACTATGTAAAAAGAGCCATAAATGCCCTTTTTTGGTTTATTCAATTGGTAGACATGGCAAAACGGGTCAGAATTTTCTGACCCGACCCATTTGACCCGCAACCCGTTTGACCCGACCCGAACACGACCCGACCCGCCCGTTTTGCCACGTCGGCAACATTGAGTAGATTGAGATTGAGGTGTAATTCTTATAAAATATTTACTTATTCTTTACTTGCCACATTCATTCTCTCTTTCTACTTTAAATAGATTAAAAATTATACCAAGATTAGCTTTTAGAAAACTGGAACAAAAGTTGCACCAAATTTGGGTATCAAGTGTTTAGTGGTAATTGGTAAGTGGTAACAATATTACCAGTGAGAATCTAATCATAGTTAAGAAACTTAGAAACAATTGACAAATTGCATCTATTTCCCAAAAAAAAAAAAAAAAAACTTGTTTGAAAAATACGGGTCAACTCGACTCGTCCCGCGACCCAACTCAACCCGCGACCCGATTGACCTGTTTAAAAATGACATGTTTTGACCCGTGACCCATTTTGACCCGCGACCCGATTGACCCAACCCAAATCTGACCTGACCCGCCCGTTTTGCCATGTCTATCAATTGTTGAGCTGCAATTTTTTATTTTTTTTATTTTTATTTTTCCTTCTAGCACGCAGTTGGTTTGAGTTTTGTTTTTGTTTTTGTTTTTTTAAGGATTTTTATATGTTTACTTTGTACTTGTAATATATGCTTATATTGTAGACACAGAAAAAGTGACAAATATTATACACATTTGCAAAAAAAAAAAAGGTAAATATTGTACAAATTTTGCAAATGTGTACAAAATTTGTCAATATTTATGTGTCTACAATATAAATTTACATTGTTAGTACAATGTATACATAGAGATATTGTGAAAATGTTGTGAAGCATTTGTCAATTCCTTATGAGTCAAAATAAAATAAAATAAAATAAAATATTATACCGAGATCTAGCACAACTAAAATAAAGGTACTGTATTGTAAAATTGTTGTTACATTTTGTTGTTATCACAATATTTTCACAACTACTAATGTATAAGCATGGTTTTAAAAATGGACCGTACCGGCTGATCCGATCGGTTCAACCGATAATTGGATACTAGTTTGTTCCAGTAAAAATGCCCAAAACTGGTAAAAACTAAGAACCGGAAGCAAATCCAGTTTTGCCCCCAGTCTGGTTTTTAAAACCATGGGTGTAAGTTCCTGATAGGTGAAAATAAGATAATAAAATATTAGACTAAGATCCACCACAGTTGAAAATAGAGGTATTGTGAAAACATTGTAATATTTTGTTGTATTCATAAATATATATATATATAATGTAGGGGGTGGATTCGAGCGCTCTCTAAGGATTGTGAGAGTGGGCCCAAGCCCAACTAACCCTTCAATAAATTTGTAGAGTGTGGGCTCAAGAGCTAGGCCTCAGTAAAGAAGGCAACGGCCATGCATGGTTATACGTGGTTGCTAATAACTAGAACGTGGGTTTAAACACACAATGAGGCTCCTCGGACGTGCCTTTATGGAGCTGGAAACTACTGTTATCTCTTTTCAGAAGGGTTACAAGAGTTGAGAGGAAATGCTTTGCTACAGTATTCCCTCTTCTCTGGTTTTTCGTCCGTCCCCCTTCACAAGAGGGATTCTTACATTATATACTCTTCACTCAGTTGATCCTGGCCCTACATTTGTTGATCAATCCGGTTTCTACTTGAGTGCCTGTCCCATCAGCCGCATTCCCATGCCTCCAGTGGGTTGCAGCGCTCAAGACGGCACTGTTCAGAGGTCCTGTCCTCATTAATGCGGCCAGAGCGTTAGTTGAGGGCATTTAATGTGGAGGTGACAGCTCGCCTGGGACTTGCTCCTCCGCCATGCTTCAATGTCCGGCGATTGGTTCTTGTTATTTGCTCCTTGGATGCTTGGGGAGACTCCCCTTAAAGGTGTGACGTATGCCCACTTTCTGTCCTCGGCAACGCTCCTTGAGTTCTGGGCTCTAGACTTTCGTCCTCGGACCTCGGATCGTGGAGGCGTCCTCGGCATGGGCCTTTGGGCCTGGCTTGGAGTGGGCCGGGGTTGCTGACTTATTCTGGCCCCACAATAGCCCCTCAAAATCATGCTGTCCGCGTCCTCGGGCGGAAGGAGGATTTTGATATCCTCGGGCCTGCTCCGCGTCTAATCAAGTCTTATCCCTCGTCAGCGTTGGCGCCTTTTCAACTGCCCAAGGTGCGTTACTGGCGCTTCGATGTGCGTAACGTGTCTTGCATTAAATTCGGGCGGCTTTATGCTCCCCACGTTCAACGGGTAGATGACAATCTAACGGTGGAGATGTGTCTGGCACCTATGGGCGGGAAAACTTGTGCAGCTTTTCTTTCTAGGGTATAAGTACCCATCAGAGCCGTTTCTTCATTTTTCATTTGCAATCGAGAGCTCCTGCGCCTCTATTCTGAGTCCAGCTAAACTTCCACCTCCATTTCCAGCACAAAAAGCCAGTCCGAGGACTCCTCCTCATTTCTGTAAGTCTCTCTGTCTTTCTCTGAGCTTTCTCCCTCTCTACTCGTCCTTCTCTTTCATTCGTTCATCTTTTAGTCCGCTTAGGCGTCATCTAGGATGGGTAGACTTAAGAAGTTTGTTGGCACTGAGGAGGCGATGGAGAAATTCATCGCCGATTACAAGATACCGGCCAATGTGGGCTTAAGGTATTGTGAGGAGGGGGAGTGGTACCTCAAAAGGCGAGAGGGCGAAGTGGCGATTCCTGTCATCGCTTTCCTTGAAGGGGGGATGAGGATCCCCATGGGGCCAGTGATGAGGGGTTACCTCACCTACTTCCGGCTGACCCCCACCCAGTGTGCCTCCAACATGTTCCGAATTTTGGGCAGTGTGGATGCCCTTAATGAAAAGATGGGTCTGAGGCTGACCTATCACGATGTCAACTACTGCTACAATCTTCAACATTTGAAGAGCAAGTCCTATTACATGAGGACGAGGGACGACAGGGTCCGGCTTATCCAGTGCCTCCCCGAGTCCAACAATGGGATGAATGAGGATTTCCTCATCGTGTCCGGAGCGTGGCACGATGGCCTTCATTGTCCGACGACGGAGGGAGAACCAGGTGGGGCAATGGGAATAAAAAGGGGGGTTTATAGATTCTAGCTTCTTTCTCTGCGTTGTTTCTTCTTCTATTGTTTGGCTTCTAACCACGGACGTGTACTTTCTTTGCAGATCCGCATTCCTATGCGCGCCATTTCGGCTTGATCAATAGGGAGGACTTGCAGAAGGTGCTCAGGTCGGCGGAATTCGAGAACGAAGAAGACCACCAAGTTAGAGCTGCGCACAAGATTCTGGGGTACACTCCGATCCAGAAGTCATTTGCGGCCCCAAAGTACGTGATCAGAGCAAACGATCCTCGGCTGCAGAAAATAGAAGTGACCGAGGACGGGTTCGAGTTTCCCGAGGATACCTCCACTTCAGAAGGCGTCACAGTAGCAGTCCCTTCGTCTTCCCATTCGTTCCCGGAGGCCGCGGAAGAGAACTTAGAGGGGGAAGGGGACCCTGTGGATTTTGGTACTGCCGAGGAGGATTTCAGCGTTTTTGAGCAACTCCATCAGTCCGAGGACCCCTCTGGGGACTTGGGTGATCCTCGTCTGACTGAGGCAGACCTCTTCGCGGCACAGACATTTTCCCGGCGCAAGATGGGCTACAAGAAGAAGTACCAGCCAAGCCTGTCCGAGCTACTAGAAGGGCAGCCGGGGAAGTCCAAGCCGAAGCTTCCTCCCCCATCTCCAAAGAACCGTCCTGTTCAGACCAGGTCGGCTTCAACACAATCCAAGCTTCCTCCTCCTCCGCCCCAGGCGAGCCCGTCGTCCAGGCATGAGCCTGCTGACCCTAAGCAGAAGAAGGACAAGGGTAAGCGGACCGTTGAGGACAAATCTGGGCCCACGCGGGAGGGCGATGGCAATCAGCGGCCATCAAAGCAATTGAGAATAGGCCCCTCAGCGCAGGAGAAACAGGTCGCTCCCCCGCCCGAGATCCAGGCCTGGCTCCCCGCCCCGATGCTCCGCGGGGCTCCCTTGAGGGATGACTCCTCCCTCAGGGACTTTAAGGATGGCGAAGGCGCGTACGTGGCCGACGCTGTGGAGAAATGCCTGCTCTTGCCTGCGGACATGGCGGAGCTAGGAACTATGAGGAGCAGGGATGTCTTCCTCTGCCTCAAGCGGTATCTGGGGATGGTAAGGCCTTAACACTTGTACTTTTTCGTGCCTTTTTTCTTGCTTTCACTTCTTTTTGAGCTCGGCTAATTGCAACTTGTTTGTTTCGTTCGGCAGGCTGTGCAGGCCACCTTCAGGCTGGAAGAGGCGGCCGGTGAACATGGGAAGGCCCTGGATCAGGAGCGCGATAGGCGCCTGGTAGCTACCAGGACCCTCAAGAAGTCGGAGGACGACCTTGCCAAAGCCAGGGAGGAACTGAAGGCAATGACCCAGGCTAAGGAAAGCGCAACGTCAGGCCTTGAGGGTGCCCAAAGGCAGGCCGAGACTCAGACAAAGCGTCTGGGCGAGGCAGAGAAGCAGTTGAAGCTCGCCGAGGATCAGATAGCTGGCTTGGCGAAGAAAGTGGCAGATGCCGAGGAGGCCAAGAGGGTGGCTGAATGGGCCAAAGGGGAGGCAGAGAGGGCCAAGCTTGAGGCAGAGCAGGGCAGGGAGGAAGCCTTGGCCACTAAGCAGGAAGCCGAGGAGGCAGCCTTCACTGCCGGGGCAGCTGAGACAGCAGCCGCCTACAAATCCCAAGTCCCTGGGGTATGTAGGCGCTACTGCTCCGAAACTTGGAGCGAAGCCCTCAGGCAGGCTGGAGTGGATGCTTCTTCTGACTTGTGGAAGGAGGAGAGCGTGTACTACCCTCCTTTTATCCGCGAGACTGCCCACGATGGCTCTGAAGCCGAGGAGGCTGCTGTGGAAGCTGCTGCTACTCCGGGCGAAGAGGCCTCGGATGCTGGGGTTGCTGATGAGCCAATCCAAGAGAGCAATCCTCCCGTGATGGTTTTGTTGAGTGATGGCTCCAACGAGGACGCGCCTCAGCAGGTTGTAGAGCCTCCCCCCGCTGCCCAGGTCTCTTCTGCCGAGGGGGCGGCTATTCCTGCTGTGCCTCTGCAGGCCATTCCCCTCAGTCAGGGCTCAGGGGACCCTGAGGCAGCTACGGGCCAGCCACCTACTGAAGCAGCCAACTAGGCCCCATGGCTCTTCTGCCTGCTGCACTTTATTTCTGCATCTCTTTCTTTTTCCCTTTTTTGCTTTATCTGCAATGCGACTTCTTGGGTGCAATTCCCTCGTGTTTAATGAAATGAAGACTTTATTTCCTTTTCTGTTTGTTGTGGCTATTTCCTTACTTGCACGCTATTCATTTGTTTTGTATAACTTTGACTTCAATTGTACCTCGGCCAATTGCGGCGTTTGATAATTACAACGTAAGGTGGGATTTTGAAGTAGACACTTAGGATCTTTTAAAGTGGTTAGTTTCTTTTTAGGCATAGGTCCGAGGACCCAGCAGTCTTATGTTTCTGTCTAACACTTGGTTTTCCTTAAGTGGTTAGTTTCCCCATAGGACTGAGTCCGAGGACCATGCAGTTCCCTGGTTCTGTCTAACTCTTAAGCTTTCTGAAGCAGTTAGTTTCCCCATAGGACTGGGTTCGTGGACCATGCAGTTCCTTGGTTCTGTCTAAAGCTTAGCATTCTTAAGTAGCTAGTTTCCCCGGGGGACTGAGTCCGAGGACCATGCAGTTCCGTGGTTCTGTCTAACACTTAGTTTTCTTAAAGTGATTAGTTTCCCCATGGGAATGAGTCCGAGGACCATGCAGTTCCGTGGTTCTGTCTAACACTTAGTTTTCTTAAAGTGATTAGTTTCCCCATGGGAATGAGTCCGAGGACCATGCAGTTCCCTAGTTCTGTCTAACACTTAGTTTTCTTAAAGTGATTAGGACGCGAGGCAAACAACTAAGATATGCTAACAATATGAATCAAAGTGACTTCTTTATTAATAGTAGTACCTTTTCAGGTTGTTTACATTCCATGGACGAGGTACAGGTCTGTCATCTAAATCTTCTAAATAGTACGCTCCTATCCCCGCCACCGAGGTGATTCGATAGGGGCCCTCCCAGTTGGGTCCGAGCTTTCCCCAGGAAGGGTTCTTGGCAGTTCCTACAACTTTCCTCAGCACCAAGTCTCCCGGTGCCAGTGGTCTGAGCTTTACGTTGGTGTCATATCCCTGCTTGAGCTTTTGCTGGTAGTAGGCCAGCCGGATCATTGCTTGCTCTCTTCGTTCGTCTACCATGTCCAGGCTCCGCCCCAGCAGCTCATCATTGCTGCCTGGGGTGAAGGAGCTCGTCCTTAGTGTCGGGAAATTAGTTTCCAGGGGGATCACCGCCTCCGCACCATAGGTCATGGCAAAAGGTGTTTCCCCTGTTGAGCGCCGGGGCGTAGTCCGGTATGTCCAGAGGACATGGGGCAGCTCTTCTGCTCATCTCCCTTTGGCGTCATCCAATCTCTTCTTAAGCCCGTTGACAATGACCTTGTTGACTGCCTCGGCTTGTCCATTCCCCTGGGGGTAGGCTGGCGTTGAGTACCTGTTCGTGATCCCAAGTTCGCAACAGTACTCCCTGAAGGCCTTGCTATCGAACTGGAGTCCGTTATCCGAGATGAGGGTATGAGGGACCCCGAACCGCGTAATTATGTTCCTCCAAAGGAATTTCTTCACGTCTACATCTCTGATGTTGGCTAGTGGTTCGGCCTCGACCCACTTAGTGAAGTAGTCCGTGGTCACCAACAGATACTTCTTGTTCCCTGGTGCCCTGGGAAGGGTCCCACGATGTCCAAGCCCCATTGGGCGAACGGCCATGGACTGGATAACGGATTGAGGACCCCTCCTGGCTGATGGATGTTGGGGGCGAACCTTTGGCATTGGTCGCACTTCTTGACATACTCCTGGGCCTCTTGCTGCATTCCCGGCCACCAATATCCTTGAGTGATGGCTCGGTGAGCCAGGGATCTCCCCCCTGTGTGGCTCCCACATATTCCCTCGTGCAGCTCTTCGAGGAGTAATTCCGCCGCTCCGGGGTGGACACACAGTAGGTATGGTCCAGAGTAGGAGCGCTTATATAGCTTGTTATCCTCGGACAACCAGAACCGAGGGGCCTTCCTTCTAACCTTCTCGGCTTCTGACTTGTCCTCGGGTAGGACATCTTCCTTTAGGAATCTGACTATGGGGTCCATCCAGCTGGAACCCATTTCAATCTGGTGGACGGGGATTCCTTCCCTTGGCACTTCGCTTGCCCTCCCCAGATGTTCCACGAGTATTATCCGAGGCAGATCCCCTGCCGAGGAGGTTGCGAGCGTGGCCAATGAGTCGGCATGGCTGTTCCCGCTTCTGGGGATATGAGACAGGCTGTAGAGGCTAAACCCCAACCGCAAGCGCCTGACTTGGTCCAGGTATTCCTGCATTCTTGAATCCCTGGCCTCCATCTCCCCATTTACTTGGCCTACCACCAACCTCGAGTCTGAGAACATCTCTATCGACTTTCCTCCCATCCTTTGTACCATGATCATCCCTTGTAGTAATGCCTCATACTCGGCCTCGTTGTTCGTGGCCGCGAATCCGAGCCTTAGGGATTTCTCAATGACATGATCTTCAGGGGATACTAGGACCAGCCCCACTCCGGACCCCCTTTGGTTTGCCGCGCCATCCACATACACTTTCCAACGTGGTGCCTCTGGGATGGAGATCGCCCCAACTGATTTCCCATCATGGCTCTTATCCTCGGCCGTCGCTTCTACGGTTGGTTCGGCGAACTCGGCCGTCAAATCCGCCAGAACCTGGCCTTTTATGGAGGTCCGGGGCATGTACTTGACGTCGAAAGCCCCCAGAATTGTGTTCCACTTCGCGATTCTGCCTGTGTAATCAGCGGCCTAGAGCACAGACTTCAAAGGAAATTGCGTTAGGACAACCACGGTGTGAGCTTGGAAGTAGTGGGGAAGCTTTCTCGTGGCGTGGACTACAGCCAGGATGGCCTTCTCTAAGGGTAGGTATCTCACCTCCGCTTCATGCAGCGACTTGCTGACGTAGTAAACTGGCCTTTGAACGCCATTATCTTCCCGTATCAGTACTAGGCTCACCGCATGGGGCGCCACAGCTAGGTACGCGTATAGGACCTCGTCGACCTCAGGATGGGACATGATAGGCGGTCGGGAGAGGTAATCCTTGAGTTGCTGGAAAGCTTTGACACAATCCTCAGACCACTCAAACCCTTTCTACTTATTGATCAGGAGATAAAAGGGCCTACACCTGTCAGCCGACCTGGAAATGAACCGGTTCAACGCCGCGATCATCCCCGTAAGCTTTTGGATCTCCTTGGGATTCTGCGGAGGCTTCATGTTGTGAATGGCCTTGATCTGGTCAGGGTTGACCTCGATCCCACGGTGGGTGATCATATACCCCAGAAACTTGCCAGAGCTTACGCCAAATGAGCATTTCGAGGCATTAAGGCGGAGCTGGTGCTCTCTTAGGACGCCGAATGTGCGGCCGAGGTCTTCCAAGTGCTCGGACACCAACTTGCTTTTCACCACCATATCGTCAACATAGACTTCGATGTTCTTGCCCAACATCGACTCGAACATCCTCGTCATCATCCTCTGGTAGGTGGATCCGGCGTTTTTCAGGCCAAACGGCATGACCTTGTAGTGGTAGTTCCCAACGGGTGTCACAAATGCCGTCTTCTCTCGGTCCTCCAAGGCTAGGGGAATTTTATGATAACCCTGGAAAGCGTCGAGGAAGCTCATCCGAGGATGGCCTGCAGTCGCGTCTACTAGCTGGTCTATTCGTGGCATTGGGAAGGGGTCTTTTGGGCATGCTCTGTTCAGGTCTGTGAAGTCTACACAAACCCTCCATTTCCCACTTTTCTTCTTGACCACCACAGTGTTGGCCAACCATGTGGGGTAGAAGATCTCCTTGATGGCCCCCGCGTGCTTGAGCTTATCGACCTCTTCCCTGATCGCGTCAGCGTGCTCTTTCGACGGGCGCCGAGGTGGCTGCTGCTTAGGGATCACGAATGGGTTGACGTTGAGATGGTGACAGATGAAGGATGGATCAATCCCAGGGGCATCGCAGGGGTCCCATGCGAACACGTCAAGGTTCCTCTTGAGGAATTCAAGTAACTCCTCCTTCTCCCGTGGAGGCAGTTGGATCCCGACCTGAAAAAACTTCTCCGGATCATCGCCAATTATCCCGACCTGCAGTCCTCCGTAGTGTGCCCGTGGTCTTGGTGGTACTGGCAGTAGCGACTCCGATTGCGCCTTCCAGGTTCCCCAGCCATCTTGTTCGGCCACCTGAAGTACGGTTCGTCCTTTATCTTTTCCAGCACCCTGTGCACGGGTTCTCGGAACACAGCGCCTACCGTCTGTGCATGGGGCGCTCCAGAATGCCCACCGAAATCCCTCCTCGGACGGGCATTGTCATAGCGGTCCGACCTGAAATCCCTTCTCTCCTGGGGGATAGCCTTTTCTTTGCCTTTGCCTTGCAGCATGTCTTCCTCCACCCGCTTGTACTTGTCGATCCGATCCATTAGCTGCCGCACGCTGGTGGCCGGCTTACCGGTTAGGGACGTCCTCAGGCCGTGCCCCATAAGTAATCCATTCTGGAACGTGTTGATGGCAACAGCATCGTACTTGCCGTCCAGCTCGTTGTAGATCTCCCAATACTTGTCCGAGTAAGCCTTGAGGGTCTCCCCGTCACGCATGGACAGGGACAGCAGCGCGCTCATGGGCCGAGGAGGCCTGCTGTTTGTGACAAAGCGGGAGCCGAAAGCCTGGGTTAGTTGCCTGTACGAGTCTATGGAATTCGTCCTTAGACCGTTGAACCACCTCATTGCCACAGGTCCCAAGCTGGATGGGAAGACTTTGCACATCAGCGCCTCGTTCTTGGAGTGGACCGCCATCCTTTGGTTGAACTGGCTCACGTGCTCCACAGGGTCCGTTTTGCCGTTGTAGGCGATGAAAGTTGGCTGCTGGAACCGCCGAGGAAGCTCCGCGTCCTCTATACGACGCGTGAAGGGTGACTTGGAGAGCTGGTCCAGCGCCCTGCTCATGGCGTCGCCTCCTGAGTGTCTTGGGGTCGGGTTGGCACGCCTACGCCTCTGGTAGCGCTCCTCCTCGTGGGAGAAAGTCTCGCTGGGGGGCGTCCTCGACCTTTGCCTGTATTCATTATCGCTTTCGTCGTCGGAGGGCAGGTCAGGGCTAAGTTCGGACCGTCTTCGTTGCGCACGGCGCAGCTTCCTCTTTAGATCGTCTATCTCTCGTTGCATGGCCACCTTATCGTCCCTTCTCCGGGAAGTGTGGCTGTGGGCCTCCTGCGAACGCGTGGCCTGGCCACCATCGCGCTTCTGGGGAATGTGCCCGTCCGCACGGCTTTCGCTCGCCGTTGAAGTATGCACGCTTCCTTCCCGAAAGCGCCTGTTGTCGTTCTGACCGCCCCCGGGGTCGCCATACTTACCCTGATGCCGTGACTTCGCCGGTTCGGGTCGATTCGGAGTTCCTTGGTGAGGGCCTGATCCTACCATGTTCGACTGTTGTCCTTACCAACGCACAAGCTCTTCCCACAGACGGCGCCAATTGTAGGGGGTGGATTCAAGCGCTCTCTAAGGATCGAGAGAGTGGGCCCAAGCCCAACTAACCCTTCAATAAATTTGTAGAGTATGGGCTCAAGAGCTAGGCCTTAGTAAAGAAGGCAACGGCCATGCATGGTTGTACGTGATTACTAACTACTAAAACGTGGGTTTGAATGCACAATGCGGCTCCTCGGACGTGCCTTATGGAGCCGGAAATCCTTATTATCTCTTTTCTGAAGGGTTACAAGAGTTGAGAGAGAATACTTTGCTACAGTATTCCTTTTTCTCTGGTTTTTCATCCGTCCCCCTTCACAAGAGGGATTCTTACATTATATACTCTTCACTCAGTTGATCCTGGCCCTACATTTGTTGATCAATCCGGTTTCTACTCGAGTGCCTGTCCCATCAGCCGCATTCCCATGCCTCCAGTGGGTTGCAGCGCTCAAGACGGCACTGTTCAGAGGTCCTGTCCTCATTAATGCGGCCAGAGCGTTAGTTGAGGGCATTTAATGTGGAGGTGACAGCTCGCCTGGGACCTGCTCCTCCGCCATGCTTCAATGTCCGGCGATTGGTTCTTGTTATTTGCTCCTTGGATGCTTGGGGAGACTCCCCTTAAAGGTGTGACGTATGCCCACTTTCTGTCCTCGGCAACGCTCCTTGAGTTCTGGGCTCTAGACTTTCGTCCTCGGACCTCGGATCGTGGAGGCGTCCTCGGCATGGGCCTTCGGGCCTGGCTTGGAGTGGGCCGGGGTTGCTGACTTATCCTGACCCCACAATATATATATATATATTTTGGTTTAGTCAAATTTAGTGTCTATATATAAAAAGAGTGAATGGGAAAAACTACAGTAGCTTCGCTACTATAGTTTTGGCTTGTTCAATATTCACTGCTTTGCTGGCCTTTTATTATTATTATTATTATTTTTTGTGTGTGAATGCCTAAAGTTGTAGTAGATTTACTATATTATTTTGGTTTCTCCAATTCGCATTATTTCACATTATAATAAAATATTAACACAACAAATCGACACAATATTTTCACAATTGTTGAGGTGTTAATTCCTTAGAGGTTGAAATAAAATAATAAAATATTGTACTGGAACTAACTACAACTAAAAATAAAAAGTATTGTGAAAAAGTAAGTGCTACATCTATAGTATTTTTCACAATATTTTCATGACAAATCATTGATAGTAAATTGTTTTTTTTTTCTAATTTAATCTTACTAATGAAACTACTTTGTTGCCTATCAATAACAACCTGTAACAACCTACTACTTATGATTTGTTTTGAAAATGTCGTGAGCATAGCATTTTTTTTTTGTGTGTAAAATTGTTAAGTCATCTTGTTATCGTCATAATATTTTCAAAACTTTGAGCTGTCAATTCTTTATAAGTTAAAATAAAATATAAAAAAATGATAATTGTGTTATGAAAATGTTGTGTCATTCTGTTATGATTTTAGAAATTTTTTGTTGGTTTAGTCAACTTTATTGAGCTAAAATTCACTATTTCACATACAATTTTTTTGGGTTGACTTTTTGCATTTTTTTTTTCTTTGCACACAATTTTAAGTAAAACCACATAGTTTTACACACAAAAACAAAAATAAAAACAAAAACTTAGGATAAAAATACTTTTCCCCTTTATGTTTTTTGGGGTAGTTTACAATTCCTCCTTAAACTTTAAATTCAAGCAATTTTTTCCTTAATATTTTTTAAAATAGCAAATGTGTCATATTGTTATTCTCTCAGTTAAACCCTAACGAAAACTTATGATTCTTTAAACATTTTATTGTGTAATGTCTAAAATACTCTCACTAAATTTTAACATCTCAAAAATTTTCTTCACGTATTTTGAGTTTTCGATGGTAGTAATTCTTGGAAAGTTGGAATGATGATATAAGGTATTTTATTTTTATCTAAAGAACATTGATTTTCTAGGTTTAAATTTTCGAAACTTATAATTTATCTAATGGAAAATTTGATGACACGTCTTTTGTTATTTTATTTTTATTTTGTTATTTTTAATTTTCTTGGCAAAACTCAGTTATTTATTATTGGAAGATGATGATATTCGTTATCATTCTTAGAAGTAGTGAGTGGATATATTGACTTAAGCAAATAGGTACTAAAAACTATTATAGTAAATAGCTACCCTAACTTTGTGATTGATCAAAATTCTTATACGAATGAGATTAACTTTTTATGACATAATTATCAAATTTATAAAATTAATGTTTCTTTTGATTAAGGTTCTATGTACTTTAAAAATTAAATGATTTATATCTTCGTTTTGTGATACAAATAAAATCTAAAATTGACCTTAATCGTTACTATTTTCCCACTGCAAGCATGACCATAACTAGTCCCCAAACAAAGATTCAATATCTTGTTCCTCCCTATAAAAAAAAGGGGGGAAAAATCATGTTCCTCAAAAAAGAAAAAAAAAAAATATATATATATATATACACACACACATACATACATACATACATACATACACACACACACACACACACACACATATATATATATATATATATGTAGGGTCCGGGTTTGAGCACTTCTACTATTGAGAGAGTGGACTCAAGCCCAGTTAGCCCAGTACAATGAATTTGTAGAGAGTGGGTTAAAGAACTAGGCCCTAACAAGTGGGCAACGTCCAGTCGTTCCGTTTGGAGGCGCCGGAGGCTGGTTCACCAAGATTGTACTTCGAAGTCTGTCCTCGGCACCTGTCCGAGGAGCTTTGCGGTGGCCTTTCTCCCGGGGATCCATCCCCCCCTTCTCATCTTTCTTTCTTCTTTTATATAGTCCTCCTTTTTTAACCTCTATCTTCCACCTGTTGATCATCCATGCTCCTTCCTTCTGACCGCCCGTCCCGTCAGCCACTTTCCCAGCACCCCTGTGAGTTGCGGCAACCAAGACAACCTTGTCCAGAAGTCATATCTCCATTAATGCGGCTGGGGGGTTAGGTGAGCGCATTTAGTGCGGAGGTGATAGCTTATCCTGGACGTGTTCCCCCGCCATGCTACTATGACTGACGTGTTGGTCTCGGCAGGATCATCTTCGGTAGGGTCCCTGGCCATTAAGGCCTTCACACTCCTTCCTCGGACATTTTCTCCTCCTCGGCATGGGCCTTGGGCCGAATATAAGATGGGCCGGGGTTGCCAGATTATTAGGCCCCACAATATATATCTCTCCATATCCCTATAAAAAAAAAAGGGGGGGGGGGGGGGTGGGGGAAATCATGTTCCTCTAAGGTAAGGGTAATGTAACATTTCCACTAGGGTAAGGGTATCCAAACTCACCCACTCTAATAGAACCCAAATCGACTCAATTAATAATTGAGTCAAATCAGCATTGACCTAATTAGACCAAGTGAGTTTAAATAATAATAGGGCCTTGATTAAAAGCCCAATTTACCGAAAAATAATAAACCCAAATTTTAGCCCAACCTTCTAACCCTCTCTTAGTCTTTTAACTCTCTCTCCCTCGATTACTCTTTGTTTCTCTCTCTTCAAGAATTTGGGATTTCAAGTCTTAATTTCAGTGATCTTTCTTCCTTTTCTTTCATTTTCTCAATTGCCAACACATATCTTAATTACTATTATTAAGAGGTGGCCTGTGAAGGAGTTTTCCTTAAGGAAATTTCAAAATTTGAAACCATAGTTTGTTCGATTCCCACTCTAAGTCTAACCTAAATAAATTTTCTTTCATTTTCTCAGCTGCCAAACAAATCTAATCTCTCTCTCTCTCTCTCTCTCTCTCTCTCTCTCTCTCTCTCTCTCTCTCTCTCTCTCTCTCTCTCTGAAAAACCTTCAGGTAGTGTTGTCTTTTGCTTTTGTTTCAAGTAAGTCTCTTTCAAAAATTGGCTTTTTCTCTCTTTTAATATGCAATTCTAATTTATGGGTTCTTGTATATGTTTTATCTTCATTGTATAGCTCTAGTGTTTGATGATTTGCTTTAGTGATTTTTTCCTCTTTTGCCTTTTATGTTATGTAGAAATTGCCTTTTGGATTCTATTATTCTTTCATAATTTTGTGTGGATTAGATTAGTATATATTTATTTGTTTTTTTTTTTTTGAATTTTCGTATCATGATAGTTTGTTGTGAATTAATTGAATGAGACTTTTTGTTATATATATGCAAGAAGTTACCGTGCTCCTACTATGGCTTTTTAGGCTTACTGATCTGCATATAGTTAACAGAAGATGAAATACACGACAAGTAAATGTACATGATGTTATTGTGCTCCTCTGTTCTTTTCTTCTCCCACTGAAATTTCAACTTTTGTTTCGAGTTTAATGAAAGGCAAAATAAAAAGTTCTTAGTTCTTCGTGACAGAGAGTGTGCTCACTGCTCATTTCGAAGGTAATTGCTAAGTCTAATCCTAAAGGTTGATAGGCCAAAAGAGTCATTTGCACTGTCCTACTTCAGGTAACACGAATTGTTTAGAGGTGAAATAGGGTAGATGAAAAATTTTAAAGAGAAAATGGGAAGGAAAACTTTTTTGGAGTGTATTTGATTGGGTGGAGAAAAAGGAAAATAAATGGTAGGACCCAGGTATTTTTCCCCCGGTCCTACCAAAAAGTTTTCTCCCCAAAATGAAGAGAAAACTAAGAAGGGAAAACTCATGAAATGAGCTTCCAAAAATACCCCTCATCCTCCGGACCTCCTACGTGTTGGCTTCTTTCTCTTCTTTTTTTTTAAATTTTTTTTATTATTTTTTCTTTCTCTTAACGTGTACAGTAGCCTTTTTTTTTCTTTGATTTTTTCTTTCTCATTAAACGTGTTGACTTCTTTCTTTTTTTCTTTTTTTTTCTTTTTTTTTTTGGATTTTTTCTTTCTCTGTTGGGGTGTTAGCTTTTTTTTTTTTTTTAATCTTTTCTTTGATTTTGTTTGGGCGTGCTGGCTTCTTTTCTCTCTTAAAAAAAAAAAAAAACACTTTTATGTTAATTTCTTATGCTATTTTTTTTTTCTTTTTACTTTAATGAAGTATCCATTTATACACAATTTTTTTTTTTTTTAAGTATAATGTGTTACTTTTTTTTTTTTATTTAATAGGGACATGATAGTAAATTTATAAAAACTTTATTTTCAATAAAATAAAAAAAAATTTCATTTCTCTACTTTTCCACCCTCCTAACCAAACACAAATGAGGAAAAATAAAAACTTTTATATCCTCTTTCTATTTTCTATCCTCCCATTTTTTCATTCTTTCAATCAAACAAACCCTTAAGGACAACATCATTGCATGATTCTATAGTTTTGTGAGATATTTCTTAACTATCTTTTTAATTTTCTATTCTTGCTAATTTTTTAAGATTTATATTTATGAATCAAAATTTGTTTATAGAGGTATATTTTCCAATATAGACTACTACTGAGCTATATTTTCCAACATAGACTACTAGTGTATGCCCAATCCGTTTGAGTTGATCTAAATTGGCAAAGTTCTATCATGGATTTTGGGGTTTTTTTTTTATTATTATAATTTTTATTTTACAAAATATTTTGGTTTTTTTTTTTAAATTTGGGCGTAGTGCATTTTAGTCCAGGTGGTGAGTACTATGGGCCCCAAAAATGGTCTTTGTTCCTGATCTTCTCAGCCGGGACCGTTGTTGTGCTCTGTGCTATTTGATGGCTTCATCTTGTGTGTGTATTGTATGGTTTGTACCTCCTAGGCCCAGCTCCCACAATTCCCGAATTACCTTCCCTGGTTGGCCCAATCCTAGCCCAAATTTAATTTAAGCTAAACAGCTCAACTATAAAACCAACAAGTCACAAGCCTCACAACCCCAAATTTAATTTTTGGAGGTTAGATACGATGATTAATAAGACTGGTACTCTCTGAGTCTTTGTAATTCTCGCCTGCAAATTTTTGCTTAGCTGGGAAGGAAGTCTGGAACTGGGCATTCATGTTCCAACTTTTTTATTTTGGATTCATGCATGTTGCACTTGGAGTGGCACTTGAAATTTGGTAGGAATGGATTGCCAACGGTAGTATTGAAATTCTTCACAGAAAATTCCCATTACAGGCAGCCTTGAAATATTTAATATTTTCAGGCAGAATGAGACTGGCTGAACTTGAAATTTGGCCACAACAGCATTCTTGATTTCAGACACGATGCTCCATTAGCAATCTCAAAATTCTCCATTGTAGTCATGTACCAACGACAGTCTTTCAAATTTTTTTGGACTGAAGCAAGTGGCTATGTTGTGGCAGGGAGGGTGGAATTGCCAATATGGACCAAAATTAGACACCATGACGTCCACTTAGCTATCACTATGTAACATTGGACTCGAACTACAGTCACCTATGAATAAATTACACCTACATATTTTAAATTGATTTCGTGGGTTCAATTAATTCAATTAATAAAGTATTGTATTTTTGTTGACTTTTACTTATATAAAAAATAAACATATTAATGACTCAATTTGTTAATAAAGAACAATAATCTTCAAACAAATGTCATAGTATCAAATAAAGAATCTTGTAACTTAATTAATTGACACCTCTTGGAGTGTCTATAACATTGAAGATTTAAATTCTCCCTCCATATTGAATTATTTAAAAAAAAAAAAAATAGCCACATGATCAAATTCTATGGTATTGACATTTTAAGCATCTTCCTCGTTATTTTGTCATATTTAACTGCAGCATTTGTTGAGCCCAATTTGCAAGTATAGATAATCGATAGAAAGATGTTCATTAGTAGATTTAGGATGAAGAATAGAATGGCAAAATGCATCAAGTGCTTTTGCTATAGCTATAATTTCATAGCAGGTTTCCATACAACCCTTCCAGTCTTCCACCAGTCATCAAATGGTGCAGTAAACTCGGGAGTTTTGATAAAAAGGCCAAAACTTAAAAACATATGTAAAAACTAGGGAAGCTTGGAGCTTTGACCATGGAGGCTGAGGACAGAGACTATGAACAGAGAGAGAGAGAAATATCTAAGATATTTGTGAAATTGCTTCTCGTATATAAATTGATTACAAATGAATTGTTTATATACACAATTGCAGAGCGGGAGAACTAGGCAAATAACTAACTCTTAAAAATAATTTCCCACCTTGTGAGGAACTAATCCGAACTCGACACCTGTCAATTATCACTAACTAACTTCTGATTAAATATGACTAAAACTACAAGTAGTTTTATATAACTAATACTAAACGACTGCAGTTTAAGCTGTCTTCATCTCCTTATAAAACTGACTTCATATACCGGCAGCTCCAACCTTTATACCCTCAAGCTCCTTGGATTTTAACACTCCCCTTCAAGATGGAGCATAGATGTTGAGTATGCCCATCTTGGAGAGGAGTTTGAAAAACTGTACATGCCCAATAGGTTTTGTGAAAATGTCTGCTAGCTGATGTTTAGTTGGAACATGAAAAATATTCAACATATTAATTTCAAAAAGAAGTCTTAGGACCCTGCAATTTTCAATGTCTTGCAGCCATTGCTTTAACCAGTGAATGAATGAGTTTGGTTGTAACAGGTCTGATCTTAAAATAATGGCCAACCCCATCCATAGTGCTTTGGCAAAGGAGCAGGGAAGGAAGAGATGATCTAAATCCTCTTCTTCTAAGTGACCCAAGACACACACCTTATCTGTGACAATATTCCTTCTCTCGAAACACAATATAATTGGAAGAGCATTATTCAGAATTTCTCACAGAAGGATAATAAGTCTGAATGGAATTTTCAACCTCCATAAGTTCTTCCAAATCTATTCACTATTAGTACTTGTATGAGTATTGTGTTGAGTGCCTTCTGCTAGAAGCTGATATCCGCTTTTAACTTTAAAGACTCCCCTATTATATTGAGACCAAATGAACATATCATCCCTATCGGTTTTAGATATGGGGATAAAACTAGTAGCTTTAGCATCCTCAAATTCCTAGATTTGGTTTAAGAGCTGGGAATTCCAGGTTTTTGTTTCATGATTTAATGAGGTCTGAAAAAGTTTATGGATACTTAATTGTTGAAGGAGTGAGGGGGTTATTTTAGTAGGGAACCAGACTTTATGGTTAACAGAAATATTACAGCCATCTCCTACTCTCCATTTAGCCTGTATTAGAGGGGAATTCAGACATGAGAAATGGTATTTAAAGAATTAAGCTTAAACGACTAAATTTCCCCCCTTTTCATCTCTCTAGGAGTTTATGGAAATGTTTCTATTCTATGCAACTTTAACCAAGCTTTAAGTAGATGAAAGATGCCGAAATTCAAATTTCACGAACAAGTAGACACATCGTTACATGGTTTTATGCCATAATATGTGAGAATGCATATCAACAGTTAAAATTTTATGTGGATTGATTTTTATTTTTATTTTTTTATCAGATGATCTGATTGATGCGTTTTGCACGTTGTTTTAATCGTTTTGAGCTCAATTGTATTTTTGAATGAAATTCATGTACAGCGAACTATCTAAATGGAGTGTAATTCTAAAGTGGTTTAAGAAATTATAATTTTGCCCTTAAGGGAATGTTTGGTTGCAAATTGTGGTACCTACACATCAACTGTATATGTATCAATCATGCAAGTGCAATGTTTGTCAAAGAATACTTAGTTTATCATGTTTGAATGGAAAAAATGAAATCGATTGTGGTACCTTTCACTTCCCAAAATTTAACAAATTACTCTCTTTTGGAGAGTTTATTTTGATCACGGGCATTAGGATGGACACCAGTTGGAGTTAAATTATGAGATTGCCAAAAATCCACGAGCTATCAAGAAAGCTCTTGGAATAATATGCCACATATTGACTCGAATGGAAATGTCAAGCTGACATCGCTTTATGCTGAATTTGAAGGCGAGCATCCTTCAAACTTGCCCAATGTGAAAGATATGGATTGGCACGCATGCCTTTGTGTGGGAGGTATGTCCTTGTTGATTTTCATCCTTTCTTGTGTTGTGGAATGAAATTGTGCTAATGTGTGATCTCCTCTCCAGTCTCCATGCAATTTTGGGCTTATTAGCACTTCAAGATAGAAATTCCAGTGTTAATTGAGGGATGACGACACAAATTATTGAGGCTTTGTCATTGAACACTTTCTAGTCGGGTGGACATCCGTGCTATCCATCATTGAAATAGCTAACTAAAATCTGGTTGATTTACTCTCCTTGGAGATTTGGCTGACTTGGGAGGAATTTGTTATCGAGATTCTGGAGAAATGATTTTAGCAACAGTCACAATATGTTTATGATCATCAAAAACTTCATCTTGTCTTGCATTAATAGAAAGAGTAAAAAATATGGTTAGTATCTGTTGGATTATAGATTTGACTATAGTTAATTAACTAATTACCTAAGTTGATTAATTAGATTAAATTATATGCAAATCTAATTAGGGCACAAACAAATCACTAAACTAAATTAGAGTGCACCAAAAATTAAATTGACACGGTGATTTGTTTACGAATGGAAAAAACCTTCGCAGGCAAAATCCCCCTAGGTGAATTTCAGGCCACCACTCCTGAAGAATTCACTAATCAAGAACAAGTGATTACAAGTGTAAGGAATCTTATCCTCTTGGTCTATCTCAAAGTACCTACCTTTAGTAGAACATTGCTCCAATCTCCAATTAGACTTAATCTTGTAGAAGACTTCTCCTTTGCATGGATCCTAGTACATGACTAACAGTTTTGCATGAATCACACTATATGACTAACTCCATAGTAACCTTTTTTTATATTTTATTGTTGTAGTTGATTTGCAGCAACTTCACAAAATATCACCAATAAGATCTTCAATTGTTGATGTCAGAGACTTTGCTTGGTACAAAACCAAAAAATGCACAAGAGTCACAACAAGGTCTCTTTCTTCTGTTTTCTGAATTCAAAGGTTCAAAAGGTGGAGGCTAGGGTTTCAATATGAAAACCTTATGAAGCATTAGGATTTTTTTTTTCCTCTACCACCTTATTTAAATGGGAGCTTAATGGGCCTATAAAAAGGCTCTCCTATTAGGTTTTCATAAATCCATAAACAATAGCCACTTAGAATAAAACATTGCATGCTATATCAAAAATCTTGTAGTTCAATAGATCGAGAGGTATCAAAGAGCAGGAAAACAGATTTTCATGCAAGTGTAATATAAAACATATGCAATAATAAACTCATCACCATGACCCAACCCTGATTAAAAAAGTTAAACATATGAACTCAAAGCTCAAACTTTATATGGACAACTACACAAGTAGCAAAAATTACCTATATATTATGTATCAAACATAGCAAAAATTACGCGTGCAGTGTATGAAAACTTTTGCAAGTGACCATATGTGATACAAAATGTGAAAAAGAATAACGAGATAATCATAACCATTTGCATCATAATTATAACGGTTTGATGGAACCATCACCTTTGAGGTACATCCTATAACTCCCACATCTCCTAAAACTATTTGCAATCTTATTTTAAGCATAAGAAGAATTTTTTGCATGTTGTTTCTTTTAAACACAAGATTGCTATATATACAAGGGCATATATAAAAGAGAAAAGAAAGGCCCATTATTTTATTTTTAACACTCTTTTTCTTGCTATGCAAGTGCTACACTTTGTCGTAGCACAACTTTTATGAATTACACATAGGTGTTCATAATTAACGAAGTTCAGTGGTGAGATAATTATTAATGTCTTTCTCTTAGAATTTTTTTAGTCATTTTTCGTCAAAAAAGAGTGATATAGACATAGAATATGCATGAGAAACTCATAGACTATTATCACAAAATGAACCACATGGCTCACAATGCTCAGTTGTGCTTAGAGATGCTTATCTAAGTTACAAATGGTACATAGACATGAAACGATGTTTCATTGGCCAACCAAAAGTACACAAGTACCAGTATACACATACACACTGTTTTTGTATTTTTTCAAATTTTTAAATATTTTTCTTTCCTTGAAAGCAATAAATAAAAACACACACATGCAAAAAAAAAAAAAAAACTGCAAAAACAATACAATGCATGAAAGCATGATTCCAAAAACAGATAAGAAATCAAGCATGAAAGTCCTACTAGATGAGAAGAATTAAAGCAGAGGAAAAATAAAAAGACAATTAAAGTCTGTTTCCTTGATGATTGAGGTGACAATCTCAATGGCGTAATCCTTGTGAGTGACCAGCCTCTGGACGGGGCCGAGAGCAACGGGTCCTTTTTCGGTCATTAAACCTTTCCCGACTCCATGACGAGGTTGAGGAGGGGGCAATGGAGCCTTCTATTGTTGCTCTCCAATAAGTGGACCCGTCCCCTTGGCATTATTTTTTCTCTTAAGTATGGCTTTAAGGGCCACATTAGGAGCCAACCCCTACACCTGCTCTTGCTGCTTGCATGCAGTGGCGACTTTCCTCACTAGTGCCCTTTACCTTCCCGTGTCCATCTCTGAAACAAAAAACAAAGAAAGATGACGACAGGAGTTAAGACAAGAATAGATATGCTAGACGGGTAAGCAAGCAAAAGGAACTTATGATAGTGGGTATGGGTATAAGCTTGCAACCAACGAGCTTCTGGCATCGGCACTAGACCACCACAGAAAGCGTGAATAGTTTCAAGTGTAACAAAATCTTTCCACTTCCTCTGGTTGAAGGGAATCTCCTAGACGCGCCTAATAAAGCTTTGTTGCTCGCCGGTAATCTCCGAACGGACTTGAGCTAGAAACAATAAGAAATATATATATATATATATATATATAAGTACTAGCAGAAGCAGACGAGGTAGAAATAAGAAAGATGGACGGCACACCTGACTCCCTAACAATTCCCCAAGTATTATCGAACCTGTCGGGCATGCTATCCCACTCCTCGGGTCTACACACCCAATCTGTCCCCTGGATGAAAAAAAAAATATGTTCTTCCAGTTTCTATTCGAATCAGGCATATCTGGCACCAACCTAAGTGACGTCTTCCTCGCTAAGAAATGATAAATGCCTTTTGACGAGGTAATCTGTTGAGGCTTGTAATAGTAGAAAAGCTCGTTAAGGGTAAGACGACGGTTGCCACCATTTAGCTGACCCCATATCACCTCGGCCCCTACGAATATCCTCCATGCATTTGGGGTTATCTAGCTGATGGATAGCCCAAGATAGTTGGCTAGCTGATGGTGTAACTCCGTCAGTGGCAACCTTAGACCGGCAATAAACATGACGTCGTACATGCCAACGCCTGCTGTTTTTGAAGAGTAACACCTCTCATCCTTCCTCGGTAGATGGATGGGAAAGCTATCTGGGATATGGAAACGGTCGCGAAGTTTGTTAAAAACGTTTAGGGACATGGTCAGGTAGAAGTCATTCACTGTCCATATAAGGGGAAGGATGAAAGGCCTAGAATCGTTGTCAACCTCTTGACGCTCCACCTCCTCGACGTCGCCCTCATCATTCCCCTCACTTTCTCCCTTTCCCTCTCCTTCCTCATCCTCGTCACCCATAGCCTCCTCGTCTTCTTCATACTCCTCTTCCTCCTCGGTAAGGGAGTGAGCAGACAATTCCCTTTCTGGGGACGAGGATAAATATTTCTTAGGCTCACGACCTAACAGGTAGAGTTCATCATAGCCTACACCCTCACGGACTGACGACTGTTCACTCGTTGCTTCTTTATCACCTAACATCTATTCACCTACAAGCGATGAAGGTATTCTAAGAACCTATTTGATGGGTCTCTATAGAGGTGACGACTAGCTAGAAAAGATAGAAATAAAAAGAAAAAAAAAGGAGGAGAAGAAGACTTACAGGATAAATAGAGGGCTTTGTAAAAGAGACGGGATTCGTGAGACTGACAGAGGCACAGGCAACGGGTGCTTGTGAAAGACAGGTCGGTGTGTATACTTTGGTCACAAAGCTCTCAAAGGATGAAGAATAAAGTAAAGTAGAAGAAATGACTAGAGAGGGAAGAACTATTTATAGAGAGAAGAGGTGCAATATATGATGTGACGCTCATGATTAGAAACGAGGTCAACCAACAAGTGCCACGTGTCACCTCGCATATTAACCGAGAGCTACCTACGCCATTTAATGACATGGGCTCCAATAGAACCTATTAATGGTCATAAATGCTCATATACTATGCAACCCGTCAACTAAAGCCGACGGGACCACGGAGTAGGGGGCAGTTAATAAAGGTATTCTCGCAAAAAGATTTAATACGTCACATAAAGGAAGCTGACGGTGCCTACGAACCTGTCAACTGCATGGACATAAACGGAGGATCGAAAGCAGCAACAACGTAAGCGACGACCTTGCAAGGATACTCGACAGGCGCCTCTAGAAGCCGACGGGGAACCTCCGGACGAAGCAAATGGCCGACGGGGTGAAGAAGCCGACGGGTCCAGCATGGTTTAACTTGGTCTCCACAGATGCCTATACATGGAAACATCTTGGAAGACACGCAAAATAATGCCCATATTTCTCTCATATGGAAAAGCACCCTAAAATCTTGAAAACCCTAAAGTACCAAACCCTCCCAGTAAGAAAAGATCTCTACTTCAAAGGGATCTCGATTCACCATTCACTACTATATAAGCACCAGGCCTCTTCTTTTCTCAGGTACGCAGAAACTCTCTAGCTCTTTCACTATAGAGTTCATAGAGACTTCTCATTCACTAACTTAACCTTCAAAGGGTTTTCGGCCAGTACCACACCGGTGCCTTCTGTTTGGTCCCTTTGTTCTTATTTGTAGGTACCCATTGGAGCGACTTGGAGCCTACAACTCACTGACGATTTTAGCACATCATGATATATTATTTTTTTTTATTATTGAATTAGAACTTGATTCATAAAAGGCCATGATTATTTTATCTTTGTCACGGTGTTGCATGTCCATATCATTGACTTGGATAAACATATAAAAGTTGATGCGCTCATAGCATAAGAGCATCTATATCAGTAATCTCTATCAATGCCGAAAAACAGAGAAATCCTTAAAAATTTACACGGTAACCTTTACCAAAGGAACAACATGCCCATATTAATATATATATATATATATATATATACCCATGAATTATTAAAAACAAGAACTGATATATCTTCAATCAACTTTCCTATTTAATTGTTTCTATTCCCATAACAAACAAAAGTAAATTATAAATTTTATTGTAGAAAAGAACAGGAATAAAAGGAATTAAAAATACAGGAAATACCTTGACTTAAAATAAATAATAAAATAATAAAATAAAAAACTTATTCTGACATTTGAAATTGATTGAGTATATGTTGTTGTTTTTATATATTTTACCCAAAAAAAAAAAAAGATTGGGTATATGTGGATTCACATCCAGTGCAATACCCAATACCTAGGGTATTGCACAGTGTGCAATACCTCAAATCCCAGCCATCCATTTAATCCAATGTCTCCTTATTTTGACACCTCACCAAATAACAAAAAGACTATTTTACCCTTAAAAAATTTCACAGCCCGCCCACTGTTTCTGGTAAAAGTTTGAGTAACCAAATAGAAAATCAAATTTTTTTCTCTCTCCCCTGCGCAGCTGCCGTCTCTGCTTCTCCTTCAATCCATTGTCACAGCAGCCCCAGCTCATACCTAAACACTGAAACTTAGCATTTGAAACCAAACCCCCAAACACTCACACTCCCTCTTTCTCGTGTGTGAAGCTGTCCCAAGTCCCAACTCTCATGGAGTGAAGGTCTCTCTGAAGCCAAACGCCTTTGTGGTAGTCACCGCGGGTCCATCCCCAACATAGAAGAAGATCGAGCAAGACAAGAACAGAACACAGAAAGACAAAAGTCAGAAGAACAACCTCAAACTCCTCTGCTTCTTTCCACCATGCACGCTTCAATCTCGATCTAGGACTCGCCCTTTCCACTCGGTGAGTTCATCAACTCAAATACCAGTTTTTGTTTTCTTCTTCTTCTTTGAATGGCATACTCTTTATTCTTTTCCTTAATGAGCTGACTTTCTAATCTTGCCCAAGATATGTATTAGTTATTTCTTATACCCGAAAGAAAATCACCATTTTTTTTTTTGGGGGCTAAATCTCCCTTTCCATTGGAATATTTAGGCAAAACATAATTTGAGTTGAAAAAAGTTACTTTTTGATACCAGGGTTTATTGTAACTATCTACCATAAACTATAGGATTATTTGTAATGTCCATCCTAAACTATAAATTTTTGTGATCAATATATATTCAATACCGAGAATGGAGATCAGTTTACCGGTCAAAATTAGTGTTGAATTTACCAAATTAGTGGGCTGGTTTATGTGGTAGTGTGCTCTAATGTATCAAAATTAATTTGTAATGTTCACCCAAGTGGGCCTTTACTAAATTTTGCATTTTAATACTGATATTAGATATTGGGGTGGGCATTGCAAGTTAATCTTGAATTGAGGTGTTGATTTTGCAAAAATAATTGTGGGTTAGGGTGGAAATTGTAAATGAGTCAATGACCATGTAGGTTAGTGTCAATACTCAATAGCTACATTGAACCCTTAATACCAGAATTGCTTTGCCTCCAATTAGCCCTGAAATGACCCCCTTTAAGTCTTTTAAGATTTGTAGACGATTTTAGTAATTCTGTTTGTCCCACCAGTAGAGGTCTTATCAAAATAAATCAAAATCTTATCATTTATGACTTTATTCTCTCTCAAAGATCAATGAATACAAATCATCCTCAATAACTTTACTAATGTCTTTTACATTCTAATTTGAAGTATCACTTGTGAATTGTCAATGTGTTTTTCATTGTTTCCTTGTCCTATATAAGTTTCTATCATTTGGTTCTCTTCTTGAATTCTATGCTTTTAGGTCCTCATTGTATTTAAACTGTATTGTTTTAATCTTTGCCTTTCAAGTTTGCAGTCAGAATTTAGTGATAATAATTTAATTGTCATAGGGATAGAAAATTTTGAGAATTTTTTTTAGAGATAAAATTTTGATAATTGAAAGTTTGTCTTGATACATGTTAACAGTTTCTTAAAAAAATTTAGCATGAAACTACCCTTTATCAATTGGGTCATCATCTCTCATGATCATATATTGGTTTGTTGTAATCCTTATATATGATAAGCACAATATTGGTACACAAATTTTCACCTTTTATTTTTAATGAAAAACATTCATTCTTCTATATTTATAATAGTTGATATTTTGTACATTTGTTTGTTAATTACAGGAGTATTCTTTAATTCATTGCATAGTGTGGTGAGAGAATTCTCTCAAAACATGGATGCCAATGAAGATTTGAGTCGTAGATTCATGGATGTCCATGAAGATTTGAGTCCTAGAGTTGGTATAGAATTCGATACATTAGAAGATGCATGAGAATTTTGGCTAAAATATGGAAGGCAAATGGGCGTTGATGTTAGAAAGCATTACATAAATAAAAGTAAGAATGATGGACATTCGAGGTCCAAAAAAAGAAGATATGATTCACACTCGTAACCAAGATGATACAAGGACTAATTGTCCTGTAAAGCTGTATGATTGCACATGTAGCAATTTTTTTGGATAGTTTTTTGTAACTAAAGAAGTTAGTCAAACATGTTAAATATATTAGATTGTACAAGTGCATGTTTGAGTAACTTCTAGTTAAACATTAATTATATATGCAAGTGATTAATATTTTTAAATGCAATGTCATGTACCAAATCTTGTTCATTTTTAAAATGCAAGTAATTAATATTTTTATGCTTAAGTGGAATGCTCTTACTTGGACAAGTTCAGTGGCTATGTCTTTCACGCTAGTTTTAACATTCATTTCATTTGGCTTATAATGGCACCAACAATACATTCATTTCATTTGGCTTATAATGGTACCAGCAATAACATGGACAAGAAACACATTCCAGATGTTGAAAAGAAAAACATTATAGAATGCTTTCTTCTTCCTCTCATTACAGGAAATAGATTTCTCTATTGGCGAAAATAACATCATTTATATGGGGAACACCGTACAAAACTAAACTCAAGATGATGCTTGGAAAGTAACCTATTACCACCTCACTATATTTCTTGCACCAAGGCACATAATAAATTTACATTGCGATGACAGCCCCCAAGAGAAAATTTCTTTAGACTGATCTAAATCAAGGTGCTTGGTGTTTCTTTCCCAATTATAATTCAAGCCCTCTTAATAATTTTAAAATGTATCAAGATTGAGGGATTATAAGAATATTCAGTTTCTCACAATAAACCTATGACTAAAAGTTAGAGAAAACTGAACATAATACCAAAATCGGGCTGGTGGTTGGATAAGAGAAAAAAATATCATTAGTTTACTCATCAACCGAATGTACTGTTTAAACAAATTTTGTATCTATGATGGAAAAAGGATGAAGATGCTCTACTGAAGGCCCTATTAAATTCATTAATAACGATGGAATTGGAAGAACAATCTCGGTATCATGCTCTAAATACAATCAAATCAATAATTAAATAACTTGGCAAACAACTACAATGCTGAAGCCACATGAATAAACAGAAAGCACAACTAATATCTCTAAAAGGGAGACAAGTAGAGGTCTCATGAACAAAGCCAGTTTCACAGTAGGTTGAGTAGGCTTCCTGGTAGGGGCTTGGGCCGCTTGGCTTCTATGTCATCTTGCAGTGTTAAAAAACAAATTTTAATTAGTACAATAACCATAGAATTTTTTTTTTTTTTTTTTTTGGTTACGATCCTTATAGTCAATAATAAAATCACCAAATTTTGGAATAGCTCATGACCAAGCAATAGAATTTCCAGTTTAAGTCAAAGAAAAAAAAACTCCTAAAATTGCTCACAAGGTAACAACAACAACAACAACAATAACAACAACCACAAGAAGCAAGGCAATAACAAAAATCAAAGCAAAGGGAAAAAACATCAAGAAGATTAATACACTCACCCATTGGAACTTTTTTACACTAGTACATGCAAAGCCCATCCAACCACCATTCATTGGTTTCAAATCCAAACAAAAGCTATAACCATTACACCAAGGACACACACAAGCTCACCATCAAACAGAAATTCAATCACAGCATATTCAGCCATTATAAAACCAATTTAAATCCAAAAAGACTAAGATTAAAGAACCAAATTCATTATAGAAATTATAACTAACAAACTTCATGGCTAATGATCTGCATCTGTAGAAGTTTCTGGGGATGCCAAGAAAATTGAAAATCTGAAAAGGTAAATTTTGTATAATTAAGAATTTGCTACCCATTTAGTTTCTTCTGTATCTAAGGAGTGACACTTGATATGAATCATTCAACACAATAAAAGCATGCCTTTTCAACAACACATCTACAAGAAGTCTTTAAATTCAATTTTATGTAATTAACTCCAAATGAAAATATGTGCTATCAAAAATTTTCTGTGAAAGCCTTTCAGTGTATTGAACATTCATGCTTTGGTTAAATAGCTCATAAAGGTTCAAACTTTCATCATTAGGAACCTAATAATAAGCCCATTGAATACAAATTACAAGGATTCAAGCATTTTTAAACAATTGACAAAAATGCAAGCAATATAAAACTTGATTTCAATTCCTAAGCTAAAAACCCAAAAAAGAGAAAATAGAATAAAGTTCAGCCCCAATGAGAAAAAGAGTTTGACCTTTGAATGTTTTCAATATCCATGGCAGTTTTCATCAAGCATAATAAAGCCACAATCACTATTTTTGGAAGATGTACAGTTCTAATCTACACTAAACGCGAATGAATTACACATGTATTAGCAATTACCCTCCGCATTTTAGCTTTCAAGACAAAGGAATGAGCGACATTCTCCAAACTGTCGTTCAACACTTCCGTCATTGCAGCCGTGATTGCCTCCGCTTGTTTCGACGACACGCCCTGTGCTTCTAAGCCCCTCATCTAAATGGCAAAACCGTAAATAAGTCACTCAAAATCGAAAATTCCAAAACTCTCACAAATAAAATTGAAAGAGAAATGAAAATACCAGAGCCAAAGTATCGACGAGAAATGCGCGCCCAAATCGACAAGGCTGCCTCGTCACAACCACCACCTCCGATGGTGGCTTCTTCTCTCCTTCGACCAAACTCTCTTTCTTTCTCTCTCAATCTCATATCCCTCTATAGATCAAACCTAAAAAAGCATCAACTTCTCTCTTGCCCGATTCTCTCCAAACCCTAACCCTTACTTTCTCTGATCTGGGTCTAAAAAGCATCAAATTCTCACTTAAACACCCGATTTCCTCCAAACCCAAACCCTCACTCTCTCTGATCTGGGTCTAAAAAGGGTGTGCGATGTTTGGGGGTTGGGATCTCTAATGGTGAGCCGCCATTTTTTCTTTGTTTTAGCTTATGGGTCTGAGTTGGGTATGCGGGAAGAGGTGACGACGGGGTTGAGGGAGAGGCAGAGACCAAGCGTAGATGTTGAGAAAGTGGTGGAGGCGCAGTTAGGGTTGAGAGAGTGGAGCGTTAAGGAGAGTGGCGGATAGAGCTCGGAGGTATTGAGAGAGAGGAAAGAGAGTTTTAGTGAAATTCAAAAATGGGAAGCTGAAATGAAATTTTGAGCGAGCACATAGATTGCCAGCGTGTCCTAGTGAGATGTCAAAATAAGGAGTCATTGGATTAAATGGATGGCTGGGATTTAAGGTATTGCACACCGTGCAATACTCTAGGTATTGCACTGGATGTGAATCCGGTATATATTGTCGGCAAGTACAAGCCAAAGAGCAGTTGGAAACTGAAAATGGCAGTTTAGTACATATCAGAAAGAGTTTTATGGTTTTTGTTCTGTTTGATCATATAGGTACCACGGATGGTTATTTTATTTTATTTTTTTTGATTTGCTTCCACAGATGGATTTTTTTTTTTTTTTTTTTTTTTTTTTTTTTTTGATCTGGTATCTCTCAATGTTTACGGAAAAAAAAAAAAAAAAAAAAAAAAAACTCTCAGGGTGGGGCCTGACAAGGTGCACAAGCTTTGCTTCTTATCTTTTTTGGGGCGGGCCCTCCCGTTGTAATATCTCCAGTTCTCTCATGATTTTACACCAATGAAGGACACGTGACAAACAACAAATCGGTTAGAAATAACCCACATAATTTTCTCTCTCTTTCAACCCTTTTCAGTTTTCAATAAAATTTGTCTGGGTTTGCTTCAATGACCTGTTACGAAAAATGATTATTCAAAATCATCTTTTGATGGTTTCCACTATCACAAAATGATCAGCCACTCCAGGGCCCCAGGCCCATATCTAGGAAGCTCAAGAACTCTTTCAAGAGCTTCAAAGTTTGATGGGAGAGGAAGCTTTCAAAACTTCCATGGCTGATTCTTTCACAGCTTTCAAAGCATATTCAGAAGTCTCATGCCAAACCCACAACCCATCGGAACTCCCACGGCCAGAAATCCATATCAGACCCGATGTCTCACCTCCCCAAGCTCCGCCGGAACGAGCCTCGATGCTCATAGCGGCATAGCCACGAAACCCACCACGTCAATCCAAACAGCCATGGTTTCTTGTTCTGCTATACCAATCTTAGCTATGAAACACACAGTTTTAGTCCAAACCCACTGCCATCAAGTTCCGATCTGCCAATCTGGACGCATCTGATGCTCAGGTAGGTGAGGTCCGTTAGGATGGGGATGTTGGAGAAAGATGCAAAGAAGAAAGAAAGACAGAAAATTGAGAGAAAAAAGTGGTATTTGACGTGTGATTTTTTTACCCTTAGGATAATGAGAACTGGAGATATTATAACGGGGGAGCCCGCTCCTATATTTTTTTTATTAGGATTCCGAACGACTTTGGGTCCGACTTGTGCACAGCTGACAATGCATTTGATAGTTGACGTTGGCATTTCTTGCTTCTTGTTTTTTTTTATTCGGAGCCCGGATCGACCATTTTAGCCGACATGTGCAACTTGTCATTTTCACAATAGGCCCCACCTAACTAGAAGAACGATATGAACTGACTCAACTGAGTGCTGGCAGCTGCTTAATATATGCAACATTCTTCTTAGTTTCAACCCTTGTCAATTCTAGGCAATCGTCTTTTTTATTCGGAGCCTGGATCGACCATTTTAGCCGACATGTGCAACTTGTCATTTTCACAATAGGCCCCACCTAACTAGAAGAACGATATAAACTGACTCAACTGAGTGCTGGCAGCTGCTTAATATATGCAACATTCATCTTAGTTTCTTTCAACCCTTGACAATTCTAGGCAATCGTCTTTTTTCTCTTCCTATGGCCGGGTAACACTAGATATCTAAGGTTATTTGTGTGTGTGAGTGTGGAGATAAGAGTTCTTATTCTTTTCCTGTAATATTGATATATACAATTTCTTTTTGCAACAGCTTGCATTTGAGCATTAAAGACGTTACGGAAATCGTGACCCTCTTGATTCTCATTCTTAAACTCATTACTAAACTCCGCCAGTGTATAAGATATTTCAGAAGAGGTGGTTGGCAGCAACGTGTCGGCGCTACCAACAACAAAATGAGTAATGAATCTGACAACTCTATTGTAGCATCTGTTGAAGCTTCTACATCTACTAGAAATAGCGTTCACCATGCATATGGTACTCTTTCTTACTATTACTTAGAATTCCATGCTGCTTTTTTTTGTTTTTTTTCTTCTAAGGCTTAGTTCAATAAGGTAGCATGGTGAGGTGTTTTTTTGACTGAGAGACAAGTTTTTCTTGGGGCCGTTATACCATCCTTGTAGATGTAGTACAATAATGGGCTTTGTTCCTAATCTTCTCAGTTAGCCCTTTCTTTTGCACAGTGTTTCCTTAATAGGTTTCATCAGTGGTGTGTATTTTATGGTTTGTGTTGTGGTCATTATGTTGATTAAAATTTAATCTCATTCATCCCTGTCGAAAAAAAAAAGAAAAAGAAACTTCTTGTTTTGTAATTTTTTTAGTTGTAAAACTCGGTAATCTTCTTAAATTTGTGGCTTAATTCTTTAGAGGCTGTTTGGCCACCTTTTTTTGATCACTCAATTTTCGTCACTCAATTTCCGTCACTCATCACTCATCACTCATAACTCAATACTCATCACTCATCACCCATTACTCTAAAATTAATACCCGTTTGGCACATCACTCATTTCTCATCACTCAATATTTTTCACACTATTTGTGGGCCCCATTTCTGTCACCACTGCATCTTTTTTTTTTTTTTTTAGAGTACCCACAAACCCGAACCCAAAAAAAAAAAAAAAGAAAGAAAAGGAAGGAGACGTGAACCCAGGTGAAAAAAAAAAAAGAAAAAAGAAAAAAAAAGAGACGTGAACCCAGGTGAAGAAGAAAAAAAAAAAAAAAAAAAAAAAAAAAAAAAAGGGAGACGGTGAACCCCAGTAAAGAAAGAAGAAAAAAAAAAGATGATCAAAAGTTGTGGCTAAAAGTATGGCAGTGGGTCCCTTATATAGTGTTATTTACAAAAATGTCATTGAGTTATAAGAATTGAAAACTGAAAACAGCCAAAAGTTGTTTTTAGTTTCCATAACTCATAACTCAAAAAGTAGAAAATTGAGTATTGGAAACAGAGTTATGGAAATAGAGTATTAGTGCAGGCAAACGAGTATTTTACTATGGGTCCCATCATTTTTGAGAATTGAGTTATGAAAACTGAGAATTGAGTCATGAAATTTGCCCATCCAAACAGCCTCTTAATATCACTTTTTTTTTTCTTTTTTTGGTTATGAAAAATAAAAGTAACACACTTATCATTTATATGCATTAAAGAGAAAGTATCTCATGAAACCAATGTCTCATTGACATGTGAGCTCCACATGCGTGGGACCCACATGTCAGTGAGACGTTGGTCTCATAAGACCATCTCATATAAGATTTTTTCATGTGCAAACATATATTATTGGATTATTATGCTAGTATATGCCTAATCCATTTGAATTGATCTAAATTGGCAAGGATCTATCATAGATTGTGGGTTTTTTCCTTCTTCTAAATTACTAATATTTATTGTTGCAAATGATTTTGGTTTTTCATGATGTAAAGTGGACCTCAAAAGAATATTTTAAGGGTTAAGATTTTATGTAAAATTAATGTAAGATAATTGATGGATTTTATTCATCTTATTAAAAACCTTGGCCCCCAAAAAAAAAAAAAAAAAAAAAAAAACTACTTACGACTAAAACATTGTAGAGGTCCTAGTTTGGTAATTATCACACTATCAGTCCATAAAATTTTAGAGTGCTTCATAGGTAAGAAATGGTATAGTTTTTTTAAGGGAAAGAAATGAAATAGTTTAAGCAAAAGTTAAGACACCACTTTCATATATATTTAAAAAAAAAAAAAGGTATACCCTCTCTTCTTCCATATTACTATATATATATATAGCCAAAGCTTTTGACTTTTTATTGACCTCTTCAGAGCTTGCCATATCATTATCATTTTATAATGTTTTTAGTCTTGTCTTCTTCTCCTATAATTTCTAAGTTGATAAAAATCTTAATTTGATTACAATCCAAATTCTACTACAATTTATTTATTCTTATCCTATCAAATTCTATTTCTTTGTTTGGATAAATAATAAAACAAAAGCAACCACCACCCACCATTACGGTCTCTTTTTTTATTTAAAATATGCATCTTACTTGGTTGATATCTATACAATACCTATGAGAAACTATTTTAAATTGTAAAATAATTTTTCTATTAACTTTTAATTAATAGTTTATTCATATAGGACTCTCTATTTGTTTTTTTAAATAAATGTGATTTTAAATTTAAGTATCCTACAAATTAGCAACTAATTATATATAAAGTGAATGCTACAAGCCTACAATAAATAAGTACGAATATATCATATATATATATATATAGTATATCATAAACAACAATGATAGCTTCTTCTATTTTTGAACTTAACAATAATAATAACTTAATTTGAGAAATTACTATCAAAACTAAATATAAATTAAAATAATATAACAATAGTGGAAAATGTAAACCACCAAACACATATATTAACACAAACATATATGTGGTCAAAAGACTCTAGCATTATTATCAACACTAAATATATAATACTCCGTATTATAATATATGCAGGCTGTAAACCACAGCAAAACAAATAGAAAGGATTATCAAAAATAAATAAACAAATAAAAGACGTAGAAGATTCAAAAGTCAAAAAGCATATACTGATATAGAATATTCTTTTTAGACTAACACGCATAAATCCCCAACAAAACAAAGAAAGAGATACCCCGCACAGTAAGGTTGGAACTTTAGAAGCCTAAAGTTGAGTCAGGCTTCGGTTCAGGTGGTGATCGGGAGTGGCAAACTGGCTAGTTGCGGAGGCAAGCAGACAATTGCAGGTTAGAGACAACGGCGGTAGCGTAGGGGATAATTTTATTTTTATTTTTTTTTCTAAATAGATTTGGGTTTTTTTAGTAAATGAAGGACATTTGAATTTATAAGGGCATTTTCATCAACACTCTCAAATGTTAAAAATGCTATTTTTTTAGCATTTTTGAGATAAAAACACCCTATATTAAAGCTGCTAAATCTTAATATTTTTAAGATTCAGCTATAGTAAAATTTCATATTTGAGACTGCACTGTAGCCTGAAAATGTAAAAGAAAAACACTTTTTTATTCACTCAACGGCTCTCTCTCTACTCTATCTTTCTCTTTCCTCTCTCACTTCTTTCTTCTCTCTTCTCTCTCTATGCTTCGCCGATGTGGTTCGCCAATGAGTGTGCTCCGCCCATGATTGTGCTCCAGCAATTATGGGATGCCGATGGCTGTGGTCCGGTGATTGTGGTCATGGATTGTGGGTTTGATGGTTGTGGTCCGGTGGCAGCGATGGAGGTTTCTTCTTGTGTGGTTCTTCTTGGGTCCGATTGTGCGAGGCCGACACAAAACGACATGCTATCAAATCTTTGATTTGATTTTGGGTCTTGATTTGGTTTTGGGATTTTGGGTCTTGATTTGGTTGGGGTGGGTCTTGATTTGATTTACAGGTGCGAGGAGGACGTCAAGCCGCTCCATGGTAGAAGATGATGACGGGGAGGGAAGTGGTGTCTGTGTCCCGTGGGTTTTGGATCGGCGTGATGGTTCTACTAGTGGGTTTGCTGGTGGCAGCAATGGTGGAGGTTTCTTTTTCTTTTTTCTTTTTTTCTTTTTTTTTTCTTTTTTTTTTTTGCTGTGGTTGGTGGTGGTGAGTGGATGTGGTGGTTGTGGGTGGATGTGGAGGTTTCTTTCTACTGTGATTTTTTCTTTTTTTTTTTTTGTTAGTGGTGGTTGTGGTTTGGGTGGTGGGTGGTTGGGTGGTGGGTTTTGTGGTGACTATTGGTAGTGTAGTGCCGGCGGTGCTGTGAGAAAGAGAGAGACAAAGGAGAGAGAGGAAAAATAAAAAATTATTGAAAAATAATAAAGAAACAATATTTAAATGCAATGGTAAAAAAATAGAAGTTTTAATATAGGTTGTATTGTAAAGTGGTGTGTTATATGTTATAAAATTGGGTTTTGAGATGGTAAATGCTAAATTTTTTAGAAGTGTTGATGAGAATGCTCTAAGAGACTTGATTTACAAAGAATTTTTCTTTTTGGTGGATAATATTGTTGATTTGGGATTTGTTGAAATTATTTTTGTTGTTTGTATAAATTTGGACGTGTTATGGGCAATGAAAGGGCTGGAGATATATATATATATATATATATATATATATTTTTTTTTTTTCTTTGGGTTCCTTATATCATTCTCATTTTCTTAAAAGGGTTTTTCTGAACTAATTTTATAATTTTAGAGTCCCATATGCCGCCATATGGATTTAAAAAGAAGAGCAAGTCTGCAAACGAGGAACTAAACCATTCTCTTTTTTTTTTTCTTCAAAATCCTGGGGCCAATTAGTAAAATTAGCAAGAAACTGGTGCTGTGTGCTTTCTGATGGCTTCATCTAGTGTGTGTATTATGTGGTTGTATTGTGGTTGTCTTGTTATGTTAGAAACTTAGAATAAAATTTATTCTCATTCATCTCAAAGAGTTATATAATTTGAGATATGCACGTTGTCTTCATTTCAGATTTGGATATATTGACTTGGTTATAGCATAACTTGAGCTTAGCATGAAATTTGGGGTGAATTGAGTTAATTCATAACCCGGAGGAACTAATAACTTTTGGAAATATCATGTTATTTGGCGAGGAAATTAATTATGTTAGGCCAAATTTATTGGGTCCCTTAGTGTTTGGCTTGAGGAAAATGCTAAATTTAGCAACTAAATATAACAAAAGTGTGCTGCGACAGTGGAGCAAAAGCCATATTTTTTTGGCTGTTGAGCTACAGTGCAAGCCAAAGACGGCTATGCTGTAGCAAAGATGGTAAAAAAAATATTTTATTAAAAGATATATTATTTTATTGTGTTGGTGGTGGTGGTTGTTGTTTATTATAGTAGATATATTATTTTATTGTGTTGTTTACATTATTTTATTGTGTTGAATGCTAAAATAAAACCACTGATATTGGGTGTTTTGTAAAGTGAAGTGGTAAAATAGATAAAGTAGTTTTTTGTAGTGCCAAATTGCTAAATTTTTGGCACCACCATTGCCAATGCTCTGCATTAGTACTGGTGGTACTAAAAAGCTAAATTGCTATTTTTAGCACCACAAACTACAAAATTGGGGTTGCATTGGTGGAGCTAAACCAATAATTTTTTACTGCTAAGCTATCGTGCACAAGCAAAGATAGCTGTGCACAGTAGCTTAAATGTTAAAAATATATATATATATATATATATATATATATATATTTTTATTGTGTTCATGCTGGAGGTTAGATTATTTATTGTGTTCACAATGTAGATATATTATTTTATTGTGTTGTTTATATTATTTTATTGTGTTGTTTATATTATTTTATTGTATTAAAAGCTAAAATAAAATCATTGGTGTTGAGTATTTTGTAAAGTGGGGTGGTAAATAGATAAAATAGCTTTTTGTAATACCAAATTGCTAAATTTTTGGCACTTCCAATGTTGATGCTTAAAATGGGTTTAAAAAGTTTAGCACAAAATTTTAAGCGTCGAACCAAGTACGTATCAATAGTTAAATCCTTATCTTGTTCTTACTACCTTGTATTTGCTTAGATATAAATAGATATTGACATGTTTATTTTCCTTCAATCATCTAATCATGTATTAGGTTCTACTTGATATTGTTTGGGTGACACAAAAGTTGTTTGTCCATTTGAAGCAAGTGGACTTTAAATGTTAATTCAACTCAAGATATTATATTATAGGGTAAAATATAGTTAACAACTTTGAGATTTAGACTAATGTTAGTAAGGTTCAAAACTTTTCAAAACTAACTAATTTGATCCCTAAGCCCCACTTGAACCCTAAACCGTTACTCATTTTTCTCCTCCCTCGCGGTGATTAAGGATTAAATTGGTCAGTTTTGAATAGTTTTAGACCAAACTGGCGTTAACCCAAACCTTAGGGTGGTCAATGGTATTTTACCCTATATTTTAGGAATCTATGCTAAATAGCTAACCTTTTCATGTAAAAGTTATTTCTATACATAGCTATAATTTTTTATTTTTTTGATGGGACACAACTATCTTTTTTATCATATATATATATATATATATATATATGAATAATATTTGATGATAATGTTAAAGAAAAAGAAAATGTTTTCAAATAATCGGCTAAAGGGTGTGCATAGGTCGGGTTGAGGGATTTTTTCAACCCAACCCATCATGATGGGTTAAAAAAATCCAACTCAGCCCAACCCATCACAGGAGTCCAATCTAACCCAACACACGTGGATCAGGTTGGACCCATGGGTTGGATAGTTTTTATTATTATTATTATTATTATTATTATTAAATTGTGCATTAGAACAAAACCACCACAAATAAGCACAGATTTATAACAAAATAGTCATGAGCATAACACTAAACCAACACAAACTATATGAGAATAACTTAGGATTTGGATTTAATTTAAGAAGAGGGGCAAAAAAGTCAATAATGAAATTGTATAATATTTTTTAATTTTAAATATATATTAAATATAGGTGGGTCAAGTCGGGTTTGGTGGGTTTGTAAATGTTTTGAGCCAAACCCAACCCAACCTACTGTAATAAAAAATAATAATAATAATAATTTCATAACCCAACCCAACCCACCAACCCTTAAAAACCGATCCAACCCGACAAATTGGGTTGGGTTGGGCCAGTTTTGGCACACCCCTAAGCTAGACTATCTCTAATATTTACCAACACAAGGCTAAGAGTTGGTCTTTGAATGAAATGTTGTTTATTGTGGTGTGGTGCATTGCTATTGTTTACTCTTTGAAATCATTTTTACTATTTGCTCTTTGGAGCCATTGTTATATTTTACCTCTTTGGGTTTATTGTTTTCCATGGGATTCACATGCTGAATGTAAAGGTTGTTTTTAGTTTGGCTAATATTTTATATACTGATTATTGTTTATTGTTATTGAGAAATTGAATGTGAAAAACAACTTAACTATTAAACGTATTATCATATGTTATGATAAGTAGTTTACCCAATGATGAGGTGATGTTCTTGTAATTGAACTATGACTTATTGAAATTGGGCAAATCTTATAAGAGAGCATTTGTTTATTTAATAGTAATATATTTTTCATTGTACTGTTAACTGTTCACTTCCAAAATAGGTATTACTTACTTTCATACTATAGATAAATGTTTTGTAAAATTTAATACATCATCTATTGTAATGCACATTTTCACTTGACACCATCATATGATGTAGTCTCTTGTTCAACTATTAGCTCACCACACTCCCTTTTTTTTCCCACCATTTTCAGATTAGTGCGCAGTGGACTCTATTAATGCAACTAGTTAGTGACCCTTCGAGCTATGAATTGAAGATTATATGCAGTAAAGAACTATGTAATAAAAATTTGCTCTGTTGTGCTTTCTTAGGGTTGTAAATTTGGTAATCATGAGAGTATTTGAGGATGTATTTGGAGTCTTTATTTGCTCATATTTTAGTTTGATAATTTGTTGAGGGATATGATATTTAATATTGTGTTGATGGTTTGACTTATAATATTTGGATATTTAGTTATGATCCATTCCAATTTTAGAGCTTAGTTCCTTAAAACTTACAACTTTCAAATTGTTGTCATATTTGTTTAAGCTAAGTTTAGTGCCTTATTACAATTTATTTATCTAAATCTCTCATTTGGGATTGGGTCATGATAATGAGATTGACATCTCTACTTTTAGTCCCATTATGTGGCAATTGATAAAATATTTACCTGCATTATGTAAATAAGTTGTTAGGCTCATTAAATGGGTAATGTGATTAAATATATACGTCAATAGTTTTGTCAATCACAACATTGTGAGTTAGAGGAATTTTAGTTTGAACTGGTTTTCTTTTTGTATAGTAGATTTTTTTTTTCATGGAATGGGGGGGGTATCATTATTTTTTTTAATGTTGCAAAAGAATGTCTTTTTTTGAATGGTAGGCCCAAAAGAATATTTTGAGGGTGGAGCCATGAAGATGTATATAAGATTGTTAGAGCAATCGCACTAGTCCGTGCAAAATAGAAAAAAATTGCAAATTTTACATAATTTTACACATTTTTGCTCAAAACCTACCCACATCAGTCTGTCTAAAACACTGTTTATATGCAAAATTGCTACAGTAACCGTGCATATATGTACGGTTACTGTAGCTTTGTATATGATTATTTATTTATTTTATCTCTCCTCTCCCTTGCGTTGTCAGACTCTCTCTCGCCCACTCTTCAATGCCAAGAAGAAGAAGAAGAAGAAGCTGAAGCCAACCACCAACATCCATCCACCATCACAACTAACCAACCACCACCACCACCACAACCTCAACCAACCAATTACAACATCAATTTAATCCAAACACAATCAACCCAAAAGTAATGAAAATCATCAGTCATCACAAACCCAACTTAAAATCAACTCAAAATAAAACACAATAGAAAACTCATTTGGCAAAATACAAATCAACCCAAAACTCAAGCTTGCCGCCGCCATGAGAGAGAGAGAGTGTGAGTGTATTGAGCCATGGAGGCTTGGTAGAGAGATTTTTTTTCAAATTTGAAGAGAGCACCAATTTGATAGAGAAAGAGAGGGGGAGAAAGAGAAAGAGTTTTTTTTTTTTTTTTTTTTAAATTTTAAGAAATGAAAAAGAAGAAGAAGAAAGAAAGAAAGAAAGAATAGCAAAAGAAAAAGAAGAAAGAAAGAAGATGCTGAAGAAGAAAAATCGTAGAAGAAGAAAAAAGAAAATAGAAAGAAGAAGGAGAAAAAGAATGAGAGAGAGTTTTCAGAGAAGTGGTGTTTGGTAAGGTGGTGGGGCCATGTATGTGTAAGGGAAATAGTAAAAAAAATATGAAAAAGTATTATTTTAATAAAAGATGGTGTATTATAGGTAATCTTATGCATGTGTTTTTGTAAATTGATTGTGTAAAATAGAAAAAGTAGGATTTTAGTGTAAAATAGAAGAAAACTTTTACACTTACTGATACGGTTACTCTTAAGATGGTTATTGGATTTTGTGATCATGTTAAACCAGTTTAGGCATGGACTTGGTCTAAAAGGGGAAGTAATTTTGGGCTATGTGCACTGAACTAAAGCGGTGCATTTTTTACCTTGGTTCAAATTTTCAAATGAGGTGAAACAACTTCTTCCCCTTTTTTTTTTTGGTTCGAGGTGAAGAGAACTTTTTGTGTTGATTTTAATACTTTTTGCAGCAAATGTGAAAGATAACCACAATACAAACTTGCTGCAAGCTTCATTAAAATACACACACCGTGCCAATGACTCTCTCTCTCTCTCTCTCTGATAAGGTTGACATTGAATACTAACAAATCAAATTTGTCCAAGGATAATTGCCCTCTAGAGATATCATTCTGAATATTCCAACATATGCATTTCTTTAACTTTCATTCCTAGATATTGTAATAAGGTGACTCAAGAATTAGCTTGGTATGCTAAGGAGACAAAGGGTGAGCTGATAAAAAAAATGGTGTTTTGAGTTTAAAATAAACGTTTGTAAAAAAAGTTATGCGGAGTGGTTGTTACAAAATAGAATTTTAGATTTTAAAAACGTTTTTTTAAACTCTCAAAATGCTTAACTAAGGAGACCCAAAAAAACTCTCCGTTTGGTTGAAGAGAAACCTTCTTTTCTCTTCACCATAGTAAATTTTGATTCATTATAAATAGTTTACAATCTAGCGTTTTCGGCTAAAAAAAAAAAAATTTGAAACAAGGCAAAGATGCGCCTCCTAGGCCCAGTTTTCACAATTCCTCAATTACCTTCCCTCGTAGGCCCAATCATAGCCCATCAAAGCCAACAATAAGCCTCCGCCGAAAATAGAACTTGCGTGTGGGGGCAAGTTTTACCATCTGCAGAATATTCTTTTCGGCCACACAAACAAAGAAGACCTCCTTTTTAAAACCCAGCCCACAAAACAATAAGATTTATCAATGACACAAAATTTGTTCATGCGCTTTTAGTCAAAGTCATCCTAGTTATAGAGCTTGAAACAGAGGTAATAGATTAGCAAAATTCACATAATCTATGTTGAAAAAACAAAGGGAGGAAAATGGCTTTCTCCTTTGTCTGAAAAGTGTTAAATCAACACAACAAAGTTGTCTTCATCTCAACCCCTCAAAAAAAAAAAAAAAAAGGTTTTTTCATCTCATTTTGTAAAATTGAACCAAGGTGAAAAAATGCATCACTTAAGTCCAGTGTGCACAAGCCCTAAATTACTTGCCCATTCAGGCCAATCCTACACCAAATTGGCTTAACATGATCACAAAAGCTGAGTGACTTAGAAAGTCAAGGTATTCCTTGACACTATCCAGGCCCCGTTTGGTACATCCACTCAAATATATGTTTTTAGTTTTTAAACAGCATTACACGTATTTCTATATACTTTTTCACTTACACATATTTTCACACATGTTTTTAAACACATGTTTTCATTTTTTAAGTGCATGTACCAAACACCCCCTTACTTTCTGTAGATATCATTTGATAGTCATTGTAGATAGAGTTTAAATTCAACAATGATTTGGGTAAAGAAGGTGTACAGTTTTTTATTTTTAAATAATATTAATTTGTTTCGTGGTAAGCATAAAGGATATTCATTGTTTCAGAGCCACTCCATGAAAAACATAGGATTATAAATAAACCAAGCTATTTATGAACAATTTGAGCTCGACTAGAGAAAAAATTTGTTTATGTTTGTTTGTTTAGAAAACAAGCCAAGCTCAAGCCTTAAGTTTATGCTCAATTATTAAACAAGCCAAGCTCAAACAAAATAATGTGATCATAAACAAGCGTGTGAACATAAGGGCTCGATTTAACTATATATAATATCATATTTTTATATGTATACTTGTCTAAAAATATATTTATATAGACTTGAAATTAGATTGTATAAGTTTGTCAATAGGTTCATATATATGATATTAAATTATTATTTGTAGCATATTAATGATATAAACAATATATTCATAGTAAAAATTCATAAAATTGTGAAGAGGTAAATGATTTCACCATATATATGAAAAGAATAAGTTAATCAAGTAACTCGTGAAAAAACTCGAATTTGCTTGATAAGAAGATAAACCAAACTTGAACATAAAATCTTATTTAATAGGCTAAAATGCAAAACTGACTCTCTAACTTTTTTTAGATTTCATTTCAGTCCTCTAAGTTTACTTTCGTTCATTTCAGTCCTCTAAGTTTCAGATTTATTCAATTAAGGCATTTCCGTTAATTTTTGTTAAAATTTTTTGAAAAAAAAAATCTGCAAAGTATTTTTCAATCATTAATTGAATTTTTTTAATTTAAAAAGTTTAAAGAAAAATTTATAAATTTGAAAATGAACCACAACATAACAAAAGTTGATAAAAAAAGCCTTAATTGAATAAACTTGAAAGTTAGAGAATTGAAATGAACAAAAGTAAATTAGAGGACTAAAATAAAATTTGAAGAAACTTAGAGGGTCAGTTTTGCATTTTACCTTATTTAATAATAAGCTCGAGCTTGACTTGCGTTCGAAAAAAAAATTTGTTACTTTGTTTTGTATATACGTATAAGAACTTGATGTAAATCATTCAAGCTAATGAAATATTCAGTTTTCAATCAAAATTCTCTCTAGCTCTCTTCCAGAACTTTCTGTTTCTTGATTTCTTACACACAGAATGCTATTGGTGGGTGTAATACACTGACCTATGGAAATCAAAGTTAGAAAGTGTGTGTTGATTAGCTTAAAAAAATCTGATATGGCAGAATGCTAGACCTTATGAAAACTCTGTATTACTTACTACCAAGGAATTAAAGTTAGAAAATGTGTATTAATTAGATTATAAAAATAAATAAATAAATAAATAAAACATCTGATATAGCAGAATTGTTATTGATATGTGTAATACACCTGACCTTATGGAAAATCTATATTACTTACCATTTGCACGTATCACTTGTGTTGAAATTAAGAATCCAAGCTCGAAGAAGGATCAGCAATGGAGGAAAGCATGCAGAGACGTGAAGGAAAGCATGCAGAGAGAAAGTGAATCTTCTAGAGCTTCTGTGTGAATGATTTCGTATTTACATAAAATAACTGACTCTGTTCCTTTTATATAGTAGAAACAGAGGACCAAGTCAAGCTATACAATCAGCCAATACAAATGACAAGTGGCCTAACTAACTAAGTATAAAAATACTAAACTAATATCTACAAGATAATATCTACCAGATATTCTATGTGACAGATATCTATAAGACTAGATATTTACAAAATATTCAACAATGTCATGCTAGTCTAAACTATCTAGTTGTACGTTGTAGCATGGACAGTAGACATTTTAATAACTTGGATCATCAGCTTCATTCCTTCTGCCTCGGTTACCCTTTTACGGTGTACACTTTTTTGCATAATGTCCCACGCTTTTCCTAGCTCCTATCCTTTGATAATTCTAGGCAATCATCCCTTTTTGTCTCTTCCTATGGCCGGGCAACACTGTCTAGCTAAAGTTGTTTGTGTGTGTGAGTTCCTTTTCCTGTAATATTGATACAATTTCTTTTTTGCAACAGCTTGCAGTTGAGCGTTTAAGATGTTACGGACATCGTGACCCTCCTGATTCTCATTATTAAACTCATTGCTAAACTCCGCAACTGTATAAGATATTTCAGAAGAGGCGGCCAAACGCTGGTTCGCAGCAACGTCACTGGCAGTGATGGCTCTACCGACAACCAAACAGGTATCAAACTTCAGAATGTTGATGACAAATATTACTTAGAATTCCACGCTGCTTTGTGTAGCGCGAGGTTTTTTTTTTTTTTTTTTTTCTAAATGTGAGGGCCAAGTTTCCTACCATTTAGAGTATCGGGCTTAATCTTATTCTTGGGACTTTGTTCCTAATCTCCTCAACTGGCCCTTTCTTATGCATTGTGTTTCCTTATAGTTTTCATCTGGTACCTGGGGTGTGTATTTTATGTTTTGTTTTGAGGTTGTTATGTTGAATGAAGAGAAGTTCTATTTCCACAATATTTTCATAACAAATCATAAGTGGTAAGTTGTTATTGGTTGTAATTTGAATCTACCACTTAAATTACTTTTTTACTCACCCATAACAACTAATAACAACTTACTACTTATGATTTGTTGCGTAAATATTGTGGATATAGCATTTCTCTTAAATAAAACTTAATCTCATTCATCCCCCACCTAACAAAAAGAGAAAAGAAAAGAAAATTGAGATGTGAGATTGGTGCTCTACTTCTTCTTTTTTTGTAAGTTTAAAAAAAAAAAAAAAAAAAAAATCTAGTGTGTGGCTTAAATCTTAATAAAAGTACCGTTTTACTTTTTATAACATATTTGGGCATCAACATATATTATTGAATTATTACGCTAGTATATGCCCAATCCATTTGAATTAATCTAAATTGGCAAAGTTCTGTCATAAATTTTTTTTTTAATTATTAATTTTTATTTTGCAAAATATTTTTTGTATTTCTATTTGTAAAATGGACCCTAAAAGAATATTTTTGAGGGTGGAAGATTTATGCAAGATTGTATGGTAGCTGCTGGGTTTTGTCTTCTTATTAAAAGCCTGAATTAAATTTGGGCTAAGATTGGGGCTAAAAGGGAAGGTAATTTTGGGCTTGTGCACACTGGACTAAAGTAGTGCATTTTAGTCTTGGTAGTGACTAGTGAGTACTATGGGCTCAAAACTGGGCTTTGTTCCTAATCTTCTCAACAGAGACCTTTGTTGTGCTGTGGACCGTGTGCTTTCTTATGGCTTCATCTAGTGTGTGTATTTTGTGGTTTGTATTATGGTTGTTTGTTATGTTAGAATAAAATTTATTCTCATTCATCCCAAAGAGTTATATAATTTGAGATATGCAGGTTCTCTTCATTTTAGATTTGGATATATTGACGTTATTTTAGCATAACTTGAGATTGGCATGAAATTTAGGGTGAATTGAGTTAACATATAGAACTTATAACCTAGAGAAAATCATAATTTTTGGAAATTTCTAGTTATTTTAATTTTAAACCCAAAGTGGTGAGGAAATTAATTATGTTAGGCCAAATTTATTAGGTCCCTTACTGTTTGGCTTTAGGTTTAAAAACTTTCAAGTGTGGGCAACATCATTAGAAAGATTTTGGGGTAATTAATCCAACTCTGCAAGAACTTTTTTTTTTGAGACCCATGATGCATTTCATTACAGACATTTGATGGTATAGGCTGTAAATTGATGAAGGTCATGATGTAAATCGCTTAGGAATTATGAATATCGGTTAATAAACCTCGTTTTGGGAAAACTGGGTCATACTCCATTTGGGACAACAAACTGACGGAGATGGTTGACTTTAATAGACATAATATGAAATTTTGGTACTACCATAGTGCCATGTCATACTTTTGAGGGGAGGGCTGATTTTATGGGTTTAAAAAGTTAAGCACAAAACTTTAAGTGTTGAACCAAGTACATATCGATAGTTAAACCCATATTTTGTTCTTACTGTCTCGTATTTACTTAGATGTACATAGATATTGACTTGTTTATTTTATTGAGTCATCTAATCATGTATTAGGTTCTACTTGGTACTTTTTGGGAGACACAAAAATTGTTTGTCGATTTTTCAAGATATTATATTATATATGTGTAATTGAAAAGTTCATCTATATATATATATATAATTGAAAAAAAAAAAAAAAAGCTTGGCTTAATTGTGAGCCTTTTATGTAAAAGTCTTTCCATATATAGCTTTTTCTTTTTAATGGGATACATAGCTATCTATACGAAGAATATTTTATAATATTATTAAAGACAGAGAAAATGTTTTCGTAAAATCAGTTTCACTATTTGTAATCTTTGCCGACACAAAGTTAAGAGTTGATCTTTGGATGAAATATTATTTATTGTGGTGTGGTACATTGTTATGTTTACTCTTTGAAACCATTGTTATTATTTGCTCTTGGAGATATTGTTATATTTTACTTCTTTGGGTTATTATTTCTCATGGGATTCACCTGCTGATTGTTAAGATTCTCTTAGACTCTTAGTTTGGATAATATTTTATATACTAATTATTGTTTATTGTTATTGACAAATTAATTGTGAAAAAAAAACTTTAATGTTATATGTATTATTATATGTTATTATAAGTAGTTTACCCAATGATGAAATGATGTTCTCGTAACTGAACTATGGCTTATTGAAATTGGGCAAATATTTTAAGAGAGCATTATTTGTTTATTTAAGAAGGTATATGTTTTTTACTGTACAGTTAAATGTTCACTTCCAAAGCAGGTTTTAATCTTTATACTGAATTACTTTCATACTATTAATAAAAAATGTTTTGTAAAATTTAATATGTTCTCTACTATAATGCGCATTTTCATTTGACAATATCATCTGATGTAGTCTTTTCTAATTTCTTTTAGCTATTAGCTCGCCTCATTTCTCCACCATTTTCACTTTAGTTCAATGGACTCTCTTAATGCAACTAGCCGGTGACCGTTGGAGCTATGAACTGAAGACAATGTGTAGCAGTGAACTATGTTATGAAAATTTGCTCTGTTGTGCTTTTTTAGGGTTGTAAACTTGGTAATAGTGAGACTATTTAAAGATATATTTGGAGTATTTATTTTCTCATATTTTAGTTTGATGAATTGTTGAGAGATTTGATATTTAAATGTTGTGTTGATGGTTTGGTGTGTTATATTTGGATATAGAGTTTTGCTCTATTACAATATTAGAGATTAGTGCCCTAAAACTTATGTCATATTTGTTTTAAGCTAAGTTTAGTGCCTTATCACAACTCATTTGTCTAAATCTCTTTTGGATATGGGTCATGATAATGAGATTGGTAGATCTATTTTTAGTTCCATTACATGCCAATTGATAAAGCATATACTTGTATTATTTAAACAAGTTGTAAGACTCATTGAAAAGGCAATGTGATTAGTTTTTTCAATCACCGTATTGTGAGTCAGAGGGATTTTAGTCGAAACTTGGGTTTAGGGATAAAATATTTCACATTTTGTAATATGTTAACTTTTTGTAAATTTATGAGATTTTATGGAGTGTGGCTTAATATATATATATAAATAAGCCATAGTTGAGATTTTTATCATGGGTTGTGGGGTTATTATTATTATTATTGATGTTGCAAAGGAATATGTCTTTTTTGTAAGGTGGGCCGAAAAGAATATACTGAGGGTGAAGCCGTGAAGATGTATATAAGATTGAATTTTCCTTTTTGTTTCCAAAACTGAAAAGTCACGGCCATTATCTCACTAATAGAAAGTGCATTTGTAGTACACGATGTACACAATTGGTATATTTGAAGCTGATGTGCCTATTAAAATAATATTAAATAATTTCATCTCATCATTTAAAATGAATAAAAAAAAACATTTGAAGTTGGATTTTGTGATTTTTTAAAGCCAATTTAGGCATGGATTTGGCCTAAAAGGAGAAGTAATTTAGGGCTTATGCACACTAGACTAAAGCAGTGCATTTTTACTTTGGTTCACTTTTTCAAGTGAGGTGAAACAACTTACTCCTTTCTGTTTTTTTTTTTTTTTTTTTTTTTTTTTTTTTTTGGGGGGGGAGATAAGTTACTGTTAAGTGATTAGACATGTGTCAGCTGTGTATTGGTCAGTAAGAAAACCTGTTGGTTAGATTAGGCGTCAATCTATGTTTTGAGTATATAATAACTAGAGCATATGTATTAGATTAAGTAGCATTTTCGCAATTCTAAGACTAAACTCATCTTGCAACTCTCAAACTTCTCTTTTTTATTAATTAAACCTGGCATGGTATCAGCCTCTCTCATGGAAACTTCTTATTTTTTCCTCAACTCCTAGCAATAGAAATCTTATATTCCACTTTTTGTGCCTCACGTTATACTTCACTAATTCCAACTTATTACATATTCTTTTTTACTTTCTTTATGAAGGAGAAGCTTTCATAAATCTTACACAAACACACATTTTTTATAGGTACAAACACACACACACACACACAGATATATATATATATATATATATATATATATATACATGAAAAACTTTTTCCATAAGTTGGAAATTGACAGATGTCTACTACATGTTTGCGGTAATAAAAAAATAAATAGATAAATAAATAAACATTTGTAATACATTAGGAAGAGCAACCACATCAGTTCATGCATTATACACACCCATTTTTACACTAAAATCCTACTTTTTTTATTTTACACATCCACTTTTACAAAACACCCACATCAGTTTATCTATTCTATCACATCTTTTATTTAAATAATCAATTTTTTTTATTATTTTTCTCAACTACCACTTTACATACTTGCGCTCTCTCTCTCTCTCTCTCTCTCTCTCTCTCTCTACTCATTTTTTCTGATTTCTTGCTCTCTCTCTCTCTCTATACCCATCTCTCTACCCATCTCCATACCCACACATCAACTCTCCCTCACAGCTCCGATCTCACCTAGCTCCGATCCACAAACACCAATCAGGCTCCAATTAGGCAAGACCCATACCCACGAGCTCAAGCAAGACCCACGAGCTCCGATCCACAAGCATCGACCAGATCTCCACAAGCAAGACTCACGAGCTCCGATCGTTCCAGTCAAGCTCCGATCTATCTCTTTGTTGTTTGTCCGTGTGGGTTTGTTTGTGTGTGGGTGTGTTTGTGTATCTCTTGTGTTTTTTTTTTTTTTGAGCAAGTGAATCTCTATGTGGATTTATCTGTGTGGATGTGTTTGTGTGTGGGTGTGTTTGTGTGCATCTGAGGAAAAAGAAGAAGATGAGGAGAGGAGAAGTTACTGAGTTTGTTAAGCACGGAGAAGAGAGAGAAAAAAAGGAGCGAACGGAAATTAATAAAATAATCTTTACACAAGCTATAGTAACCGTGTAAAATAACACGGTTACTGTAGCTCGTGTAAAGATATACACATTTTTACACATTTTTAGAAGCACTGATGTAGTGCATTTTTTAGGCAAAATGTGTAAAAATGGGATCTTTTTCTATTTTACATGATTTTGCATCCATTGATGTGGATGCTCTAAGCTTAGCAAATTCCAATTACAAAAGAAAAGAACTTTACCCTAGTAATACATCAAAACACACATATATGGTTTGCTTATTGTCATTAGGAACTAGGATGCCCCAATCCACTGATGCTCAGGAAATGGAAAAAATCTCTTAAGCCACTTTTGATCCAGCTTTGCACCTTGGGCAAAAAGATTATGGAAGTGATTAATAGAAAATTCCATATAGCAAGATACAAAAAGGGTATTCCTTACATTTCATTAATAAATTGCAAAGGGGAAAAAGATGCAGAGAGAATTTTAGATTAAATTCATAAAAAATGATTCCCCTGCCCAGTATGATTGACATACGGTAGCAGAAGCACTATCAATACAGGGCATGTTACTAATAAGGCTTTGCCCAAAAGGCGTATTTAAAGTACGGTCGGTTCAGCGCAACAACTTTTTAAGGAATATATTAGCAATCATGGCATACTTTACGCTCTTCAAAAAAAATATGGTAAGTACTCTGAAAATGCATTCTGTCATGTATCAATAACTATAGCAGTAGCTAATACAAATTGAGCATCCTCAGTAAGGTTGCTAAATTGACTAAAAAGTCAATTTAGCAATCAATACCCTCAAAACAACCTTTACAATAAAGAAGACAAAGTTAAAACAATTTAAGTTTCAACTACAGTGAGCTGCTAGAGATAGCAGCTCACTATAGCTTAAAACTTAAAACAAAAAAATAATTTTTTAATGTGGGGTATTAAAAAATAGTATTTTAATATATTGATGGTTGTGATTGTTATTTATTGTGTTAGATATATTATTTTAATATGTTGTTTATATTATTTTAATGTGTCGAATGTTAAAATAAAACTTTTGATGTTGGATATATTATAAAATAGGGTGTTAAAATAGATAAAACAATGTTTTGAATTACTAAAAGTTATATTTTTTAGCTTTCTTACTATGAATCTTACTACAAGTCTACAACAGCATATAAACAATATGCCAATTATTTTGCTTACAACATTCTCAATCAGCATGCTCAGGTTCTTAGCAGGAAACTAATCATGATGAAAGCACCCCCAAGAAAAATCTTTTTACAGTAGAGCTCAAGGACAACTATTTAGGACACACTAGCCTAAGTTTTTACAAAATTACCTACTATCTCACCTCATTTAACTAGAAAGAAGGCTAAAAAAAATTTGGATTTTGTGTCAAAGCTTCTTCCAATAATTCTTGATACTTTGATTGTGCAAAGATGCAATTATTCTCTTTCCGCAGAACACACGGTTTCAGGTGCATAGGGCAACAACTGTTATCAAGCAATTCTTTCTCATCCCGCAGATTCATAGATAAAGACATCCATTGTTGTGGTACATAAATACAAAATCTCTCTCAAACAAAACAACCACAACAAATACATAAACACATATGTTCAAACAATACAGTGCATATATGAAAATGGAAATCAGTGAGAACCTATATAAAATAAATAAAAAAATAATTCCCCATAACGAGTAATCTCAACAAGTTCTTACAAATATGAACAGAGATTTTCTACACATACTAGCACCCACAAAAAAAAAAAAAAAAAAACACTCACTTTTTATTAAATTCTCAACTATAGATAATGGAATAACCCCTTCACTAATCCAAAAGTATGTGAATAAAAAAAATGATAAACAGATAAGGGAAATTAAATATAGATAATGTTGCTACATCCACATTTACAAGTTCAAATGCAAATATTACCTTATACTCCTCACAGTTGACACAATAAAGTCCTTCATAGATATATATCACCATAGGAAAGAACCCTTGAGTAAAATTCCTCCACAATTGCTTCATGCTTGGGATCAGTTGTTCGAATGTACTTATCAAAGGATATGTCTAACTGCAGGCAGAATGTAAACAACAAAACAAAGGAGATCATAAAAAATGGAAAATATGCACAACAATTGGAACATTCAACATGTCAGGCTAGAGTTAACTGAGAGTTTCTATCTTGGGTTAATATTACATCTTTCCAAAGTGTCTTATATGCTTTTGAAATGACATCGCAATGTTCACTCAGGACAGAACCCTGGGCTGCAGCAGCAGTAACAATTTTCTCCCCATGCTCATCCATGCTGGTAATAAATACAACATTCTTCCCTAACAGCCTCTACCACAAGATATGAACCATAAAAATTTTTCCTTGTACATCATATTGCAATAAAAATTTTCAATAACATAAAATTTGAACAATGCCAATTTTCCCTGATTTGCTAGTAGAAATATGTTACCTATATGCTAATAAAAATATATTCACATATCGAGTTTTCAAATAAAAGCATAAAAGAAGCTCGCCCTGCTTCCTTTTTACTGGTTTTTTCTACCTCGGTCTTTATTTGATTATCGTTCTTATTAGTCCTTTCTTTCACACTTTTTATTTGATCGGTTTTTATATCTACAAGGTTTTTATTTTATTTTATTTTATGTTAGAAAGTACTAAGCCTTTACTATGATTTTGTGTTTTAAAATCATATGGGTTGAAAAAATCTGTGTTGCCGTTGGTTTTGTATAGCAGAGAGGTTGAAATAAGGAGCACCAAAGATTAGATAGAGTTAGTATAACCATGGATAAACTTTAGCATGTTAAAGTGCTGATGCAGATTTATTTTAAAAGGAGAAGCTGGAGTTGAAAATTCTTTGTTCAAAGTACGTTTGAAAAGCTTCTTCTTAAGAAATATTTGTTATTGAATTTGACTTTTAGGTCCATAAAATCTAACTCCACAAACCCTGAACGTAAAACTGTTGATATATTACATAAATAATTTATTTTTGTGATAATGTGAAAGGGATATTGAGGCTTTCCTGTTACTGTTATTGGTTAACATTTCCCTATTTTGAATAACCTTCGATACACATTTATAATTGGTGCAAGTGTTGAATAATATTAGCTATTCTAAATCTTGCAATCAAATTTAGATATTTTTGGTGTGGACGGGGATTGAACCTCAAATCTCTTATTCAACTATCAAAAACTTTATCGGTTGAGCTAACTGGAATTTACTTATGTTTTTTTCTAAATCAACAAAGGTGAACAAGTGCAACCAAACCTCTGTGTACAAGCTAAACAAGAAATCTCAGATCAGGAACGAAAAATCATAGAAAGCTTGAGAAACAAAGAGAGAAAATTCAGAGAGAAAAGAAAATTCTTATTGCTTTGAGTATATGAATTACAGAATCTACCTACTATACACACTAAGCTTGTATTTATACAGCAGTTACAAAACAGAAATGCGCGGGAAAGCTTTAACCAACTCCTAACAGATTTCCTAATAAAGCTCTTCCAATAAGATTAGGCCACGTGTTACTCTCTCTAATTACTTAATTAACCAACTTCACTCACGTGCAGTGCACATGTCATTTAACTACTTAATGCCTTGAGTAGCTTCTTCAGCCACATCTTAAGCCTCTTTTGATGCTTTATCTGTGCATTACTTATCTTCAAATCAGATTTACTTCCTTCCTTCAACCCTGCTTTACCCTTCTTCAATTTACCTTTGCCTTTAGTTTCAGGCTTTTTCTTAACAGCCCCCCTTAAGACCAAAACTGCTTCTGTTGTAGAAATAGCTTCTGTGTCTTGCCATGATTGTGGATACGTAATGTTGGAACTGAAAATATTGATTAAGCCTAATTTGTTGATCAAGTCCAGGAATACAGGTGCACCAAGTGCCTTAGTAAACACATCAGCCAATTGCAAATGAGTCCTGACATGGAAGGTCTTGATCATACCTACCTGTATCTTTTCCCTAACTAAATGGCAATCTACTTCTATATGCTTTGTCCTCTCATGGAACACAGGGTTTGCAGCTATGTGCAAAGCTGCCTTATTGTCACAGTAGAGGAGTGCAGCTTTAGAATGCTCAATCTTGAAGTCTTCAAGCAGAAAAAACAGCCAAGTAATTTCACAACATGTTGAAGCCATTGATCTGTATTCAGCCTCTGCTGAAGATCTTGACACAGTATTTTGCTTTTTAGACCTCCAAGATATTAAATTCTCACCAAGGAAGATACAATACCCTGTCAATGATCTCCTGGTATCAGGGCATCCTGCCCAATCCACATCACAAAATGCTTTTAATTGAAAATCTGACTTGGCTGAGAAAAACAATCCTTGCCCTGGAGAACCCTTGATGTATTGTAAAACCCTGAGTGCTGCCACCATATGAGGATGCCTAGGCTTGCTCAAAAACTGGCTCAATCTATTCACTGCATAGCAAATATCTGGCCTTGTCAAAGTTAAATACATCAACCTGCCTATTAACCTTCTGTATTGTGAAGGATCATCAATCAACTCTCCCTCATCCTTAGACAATCTAAGATGCTGTTCCATAGGAGTTCTCATAGGCTTGCAACCCAACATGCCTGAATCTGTCAACACTTCTAAGGCATATTTTCTTTGGTTAAGACTGATTCCCTTGTCACTCCTTGCCACTTCTAAGCCCAGGAAATACTTCAAGGCTCCCAAGTCTTTTATCCCAAACTTAGTATCCAAAAGCCCTTTTAAATCTACTACACATTGAGCATTATTACTTGTGATCAATATATCATCTACATAGACTAGAAGGGCAGTAAAACAAGAACCCTTTGAATGTACAAAAAGGGCATAATCAAATTTTGATTGAACAAAACCCATTTCAGTAATTGTTGTTGACAATTTAGCATGCCACTGCCTGCTGGCCTGCTTCAAGCCATAAAGTGATTTTCTCAACTTACATGCAAGAGGTCCAGCATCAATTAAGCAATTCCCCTTGCTGTGATAGCCCTAAGGTAAGGACATATACACTTCCTCCTCTAAATCACCATGGAGGAAGGCATTATTAACATCTAATTGATGTAAAGGCCAACCCTTGATAGCAGCAATGCACAGCAACACCCTCATAGAAACTGATTTGGCAACTGGTGAGAATGTTTCAGAGTAGTCCAACCCCTCCTGCTGTGTATACCCTTTAGCCACTAATCTGGCTTTGTACCTCTCCACAGAGCCATCTGAATTATACTTAATCCTATAAACCCATTTGCAACCTATTGGAAACTTCCCATGAGGCAAAGGAACCACATCCCAAGTATGATTAAGCTCTAAAGCACCAATCTCTTTGTCCATTGCTCCCTGCCAAGCTTTTGAAAGCACAGCCTGATGGTAGAACTTAGGTTCAACTTCAGCACTAGCAGCAAGAGCAAAAACTTGATAGGAGTTTCAACACAACTCAATTGATGAATAATGCCTTTGGATTTGAAAAATTCTTTTAACAGAAACTCAGTGCCATTGTCAGTTTTAATGCACTTGATTTTCTTGTTAAATTGAGTTTCAACATAAACATAGAACTGTGGCAAGAGAACTTGAGTTTCTGATTTAGCCTTTAACAAATAGATCCATGTACATCTAGAAAAATCATCAACAATTATAAGGAAATACTTGTAACCATCAACAGTAGGAATAGAAAAGGGACCCCACAAATCACAATGTACCAATTCAAAAGGTTGATCAGAAACATGAGTGCTAGTAGAAAAAGACAATCTTTTTTGCTTTGCTATTGGAAAAATGTCACAATGAGCAGTCTTATTACACTGTACAAAAGGCACAATCTTATTTACAAGCTCAAGTTTACCACTTGAAGGGTGCCCTAGTCTAGAATGCCAGAAATCAGAATGAGTAGCAACTGAATTACAATAGGTAGAGGTTGGAGTAGAAGACAAATCCTGGTATTTGTTATAGACCAATCGTGCTCCAAAGAGCAAGATCCTGAATAAAGCAAAATGATCCAAGAAAAATGAGGCAACAATATTGTGATTTGTTCAATTTACTGACAAATATGAGGTTAAAAGTAAAGGAAGGAACACACAACACATCAATAAGAATTAAGGTGTCATTGAGATGCACTGTCCCTATATGAGTCACTAAGACCTTTTCACCATTGGGTAAGTAAACATAGGAATTAGAAACACAAGTAAATGAACTGAAGACTGATTCAGAATGGACCATGTGATCAGTAGCACCTGTATCAATGATCCAATCTGTTTTATTGTAAGCTGATCTATCCACTATTTTAGCAGAGAAAACAGTTGAATGTGGGATTGAATTTGGAATAGCAAAAGAGGAAAAACTAAAAGCTTTACCTGAGAAGTTATTGATGTAATTGGAAGTGGATGCACTCAATGCCAAAGGCTGGGAAGTGCTTGTTCCTCCAGTATTCAAGCCAGTTGGCTGCTGTGAAGCTGAAGTTGAATGCTGAGCAGTCTCACCAACTGATTGTGAATTCAAAAAAGCTAGAAGCTATTCACATTGGGACTTGGAGATTGGACACTGTAGAGTTGAAAGCATAAATTCTTCACCTGTTTGATTAGGATTAGTAGCCCCAAAACCTGCTACTTGATTGCAAGAAACCTGATTGGCCATGGATTTGTTCTTGAACTTGAACCCTGGAGGAAATCCATGTAGCTTGTAACATTTATCCACTGTATGCCTTGTCTTCCCACAGTGAGTGCAAATCCCTTTTGGAATTTCCTTTGCTATTGTGACTATGCTTGGAACCAGAACCAGCATTTGAGTACAATGTTGTGGCTTTAATGGGATGAGCTGTGACAGAACCAGTGAATTGACCATTCTTGAAGCTTCTTTGCTTTTCTTCTTGCAAGATCAAGGAAAGAACTCTATTAATGTTAGGTAGAGGCTCATACAACAAGATCTGACCTCTGATAGTTGAATAGGAGTTATTCAGTCTCATCAGGAACCTCATCACTTGATCACGATCATGAAGATCTGAGGTAGTTCTTTGAGCTCCACAATTGCAAGGACACTTACACATAGGCATAGTCTGATAGTTAGCCAATTCATCAACCAAAGCCTTAAACTTTGTGTAATAATCTTCCACAGACAATTGCCCTTGAACAAGATAGGCTGATTCCTTCTGAAGTTCAAAAATTCTAGGGCCACTTTTCTGAGAAAACCTGTGGCGAAGATCAAGCCAAATTGTTCTAGCATTGTCAGTATACATAATGCTAGAAGCAATGTTTGGTGAGACTGAATTGATAATCCAACTAAGCACTGTCATGTTACACCGAGTACACAAAATGAATTGTGGTGAATTTGGACTTGGTTCTGGTATGGTGCCATCAACAAAACCAGTCTTGTGCCTAGAAGTGAGTGCGATGATCATTGATCTCGCCCATGGAAAGTAATTCTTGCCTCCAATCAACTTCTGAGAAACAAGTTGAATAGTATTGTTATCATTGCTACTGAGGTAGAATGGATTCACAGAGTCATCATTCGTAGTTGTGGAAGTTTCATTGTTTGAGGATTGATTATTTGAAGTTTCTTCAGTGGTCGCCATTGATGGAGCTTCAAACCTTGAAGAAGATTAGATGAAATCTCAGAGAATCCAAACAAGATTAAACCAAAAAAAAAAAAAGAGAGAAAACAAACTGATCTATTCCTGATTAGCTCTCTGATACCATGTTAAAATTCACAAGCTAAACAAGAAATCTCAGATCAAGAAAGAAAATTGTAGAAAGTTCAAGAAAGCTTGAGAAACAGAGAGAGAAAATTCAAAGAGAAGAAAGAAAATTCTTATTGCTCTGAGTATATGAATTACAAAGTCTACCTAATATACATACCAAGCTTGTATTTATACAGCAGTTACCAATCAGAAATGCGTGGGAAAACTCTAACCAACTCCTAACAGATTTCCTAATAAAGCTCCTCCAATAAAATTATGCCAAGTGTCACTCCCTCTAACTACTTAACTAACCAATTTCACTCACGTGTGGTGCACATGTCACTTAGCTACTCAATGCTTCAAGTAGCCTCTTCAGCCACACCTTAAGCTTCTTCTGATGCTTTATCTATGCACTACTTGTCTTCAAATCAGATTTACTTCCTTTCTTCAATCTTGCTTTACCCTTCTTCAATTCACCTTCACCTTTAGTTTTAGGCTTCTTCTTAACATTTGCTCTTTATGTTATTTTTAAATTACAACTGAGGAAGAGATATATCTTCGTTATGTAATTTTTTTTTTCTCCAAAAACTATTGCATTAGTCTTTGCAATTGTCTTTTTTGAGTCATTGCGAAAGTAGTTTGACATATGATTGTGGTAGGAATTTTTTTTTTTTTTTTTTTTGTTTTTTATATTCACTTTTCCATGTAGTAATGACTTATTTCATTAGGATTTTCTTTTTTTGGGTGTTGTATTTGACTATTTTAGAAAGTGTTAGTATGCTTAGTTATTCATATTGAAAAAGTGAATTTTTATTTCTCATTGATAATAGATTTGTTTTTAATGTTTTTGGTCTATTTGTTTGTTAGAAAAACTTCTTTTTTAGGAGAGTTAGAAAAACTTGTTGAATATGCTTTTAAACAAATTTCAATGATAAGAATTGAAATTACTTGTAGGTTTTACCGGTTAAAAGCAAGTCCAAAAGGCTCTTATTTAAAAAATTTTACTACACTAAAATAAATTAAGATTTTTTTTTTGGTGATGCACAAAAACAACACACACACACACATATATAATTGATGAGTGAAGGCAGCAAGTGAGGGCTCCTTACATGGATTTGCATTGGGTAGAAGAAGTCCAAAACTAACGCATTTGCTTTTTGCGGATGACAGCTTATTGTTTTGCAGGTCTAATATAAATGAATGTCAAAAGGTGCTTGATCTTCTTGCCTCCTATGAAAGTATGTCCGGGTAGCAAATAAATAGAGGCAAAACATCAATCTTCTTTAGCAAATCTACCACTTTAGACATGAGGGCTGAAATCAAAGAAGCTTTGCGGGTGCCGGAAATTGTGCAGTATGATAAGTACTTGGGGTTGCCTTCATTTGTAGGAAAGAGTAAAAGGGCAAGCTTTGATTATATTAAGGAGAGGGTTTGAAGGAAGCTTCAAGGATGGGAAGAAAGTCTTCCATCACAAGCGAGGCAAGAAGTTTTGATTAAGGCAGTGGTCCAAGCTATCCCAACATATACCATGTGTTGTTTCAAGCTTCCACTAGGCCTTTGTAATGAAATTGAAAAATTTATTCGTGGCTTTTGGTGGGGACAAAGAGGAGATCGTAGGAAAATTCATTGGGTAAAGTGGGAAAAAATGTGTGAACCAAAATCCGAAGGTGGTATGGGATTCAAGGAATTGTCTTTATTTAATGATGCTCTTTTAGCCAAACAAATGTGGAGGTTGTTGCACAACACAAATTCTTTGTTTTACAAAGTGTTTAAGTCAAAGTTCTTTCCAAATTATTCTATTATGGAAGCCAAGGAGGGCTATGGAGGGTCGTATGCTTGGAGGAGTATTTTGAAAGGTAGGGAGGTTATAAGGTGAGGAGCAAAGTGGAGAGTGGGCAATGGAGAATCTATTAAGCTTTGGGGGAATAAATGGCTGCCTTCTTTGCAAAGCCCAAGCCTCCAATGTCCCTCACAGCTGAACTACAAAATGCCAAGGTGAGTTCTCATATTAATCACTTAACTCGCCAATGGAATGTTCAGTTGCTGCCTAATCTCTTCAGCTAGATGGAATCGGACCAAATTGCACAAATCCCTCTGACCTGTACCACCTCAGAGGACTCACTCTTTTGGCCTTATGTTCAGTTCGGCCAATATACTACCAAGTCAAGTTATTATTTCCTCAAAACATAAGCTAATATTGTGAACTCGCAGTCCCCTTCCCAAGCTGAGCTGATGAAACCACTTTGGAAGAAAATATGGAGTTTATCAGTGCCGTGTAAGATCAGAAACTTTCTTTGGAGGGCCTGCAAAAATGCTATTCCAACTTTGAATAATTTGAAGCGCCTTTGCGTGGTGGAAGATTCAAAGTGCTCTCTCTGTGCCCAACACGATGATGATGTTATCCATGCCTTATGGTCTTGCCCGACCCTTGCACAAGTGTGGAATGAAGACCCTCAAGCTCAATGGAGCATTAGAGGCCAAAACGTTTTCCACGATTTTACCTATCTGATCAGCCATATTTTTGAGTCGGGGTGTAGTGCTGAGTTGTTTGCTATGCAGATTTGGACAATTTGGTACTGAAGAAACAAAGTCAGATCAACTCCACCGGGTTTCCCCCTAAATCAGATAGCGCAGCGAGCATATAAGGCATTACTAGAATACGAGGTTGCACAACTATGGCATACTATGGCAGCACCCACAACCAGACAGCGTGCAAGATGGACTCCACCTCCTCCAGACTGGTACAAAGCTAACTTTGACGTGGCAATCTTCGATGACATTGGCAGAGTTGGTCTTGGAGTGATAATCTGTGACAGCCAAGGACTTGCAATGGCTGCTTTAGCTCAGAATGTTCAGTTGGCTAGCTTGGTGGTGGAGATGGAAGCACTTGTAGCCACACGGGTAGTGGAACTTGCTGCAGAAATTGGTCTTTATAGGATTATTTTTGAAGGCGACTCTAGCATTGTCATCAGAGGCTTAACGGATTAGGTGCCAAACTTTGCTCCACTCGGCTTTCTCATAAAAGAGGCAAATGAATTGGCTAATCGGCTTACTCATGTAAAATTTCAACATGTGGGTAGACAAGGAAATAGTGTAGCTCATAACCTTGCTAGGCATGCACAATATGTCACGGGTTTTTTTATTTGGATGGAGGATGTTCTGTCCCTTTGTTTTGAAGTGTATCAGGTAGATTTGTCTTCAACTTAATAAAAATCACAGTTTTGTTTCTCAAATAAATATAATAAAAAAAAAAATAAAAAAAAAATTGATGAGTGATCGAACATAATTGGAACATGAATCTACACAAAAGTACAAATTTTCAGCAACTAAGCATTAGATAGAAAAATAAGTAACTTGCGATTGATGGCAATTATATTCAAGCTGTAGTTGCAATATCATGTCCGCATTCCTCATTTTTGCCTTCTCAATTGTTACTCTCCAGTTTTTTTTTATACAAGATAGAAATTCTACTCTAACATAATCTAAAGTGTATATGTATGTGAAACTCCCTTCTGGAGACTTGAACCCCAGCCCTTACCTCTTACACCTTACAAATACTTATACTTGTAAAATGACCACTGCACAAAAGGTGAGCGGTGGTTTTGCTCTCCATTTTTAAATGGTCATCTTTTCTTCAAATGCAATTTTGGGCCATTATAGCTAAGCAAAAATAAAATAAATTTTCCTAATATTATTATTATTTTTTATTTTTTTAGGTCTTACTAGTAGTTTCTCAATCTTAAAAAGTGTGAGTAACACCCCAAACATAAGTTCAGTTGGGAAGGTTTACTTTAATAATTATATATATATATATATATATATATATATATATATATATAAAGGTATTGTCTTTATCTCAACAGGTCACAGATATAACCAGTAAAAAAATTATAAATAAAAATTTAATCTCAAGAGACATACCAACCTTTGGTCAGATATAGTTTTTCTTAATCAAATTCATGAAACCCGTTGTCTGTTTTGTTTTTATACGTGTAAGATATTCGTCATCAACTTTTGTTTATAAAGTACAACTACTAAAGAACTTTCTAAAAGTGAATTAATAGAGAGATTGGAGAATGAATTAAAGGTTTAGCAAACATATGACCTAAAAGTTAATTTTCGTTAAATTTACCATATTTAATAAAAGAGAGGAATATGAGCCTCATTAGAGGATTATCAAATAAACCCCAAGGGGTTGGCTAAATGATTTCTAAGGTCTCATTATATTTATGAGATCTTGGGTTTGAAATCTTTTGCCAGCATTTTGAGGCCACACTCAAGAGATTCTTTCTTGTAATAATCCGATGTGTGTGGGATGGGGGCCTGTACATGTCGAAGAGAATAGTTAGATACTTGAAGAGATTTGAATACTATTGTTTATCAAACTAAATTTTGTTAATTTCAGAATTAATACTTTCGTAACAAATCTTAAGTGACAGATTGTTAAGGTTGTTATTGGTGGACAAAAAAATAATTTTAGTAGTAGGTTTAAATTAGAACCAGTAACAACGTACCACTTATGATTGTTGTAAAAGTGTTTTGAAAATATTGTGGACATAACATTTCTCTATGTAAATTATGTATTCTCTTGTACGATCAATTTCCTTTGCACTTATTGTTGTGGGTATATATTGCATTTTTTATATGAAATTTTTATTAATTTTTAGGCAAAGATCTTTTTATATGGTTCAAATTCAAGAATTGTGTGCCATTTCTTATTTTGGTGAGCCTCTATTAAGAAAATTTTGCATATTGAGAATTTTATGTTGCAAGCGTGTAGATATTTATAAAAATGTTATATATTTAATGTAGTCAATAATTTGTTTTAACTCCATTGCTTTTAGATGAATTACATGAAGCTAATATAATTAATAATTTTTTTTCTAATTGTATTTCTTACATAATTATATATGATGATAAAATATATTTTTAAGAGCCCGTTTGGTAAGAGATTTCTAGTATCATTATTTAAGTGTCATGGAAATATGTGAAAGTTAAAAAGTGTTATAGAAATACATGTTTCAGTGTTTAAACACTGAAAACTATTGTTTAAACAACAATATCAAACACTCCTAAGTGGCACTATGAGATGAAGTTTGTACTTTTGATCAAATTATTATTATTATTATTATTATTATGTTGAACTAGATTACTTATTTTCATTCATTTCAAATTACCGTCTCTTCGTGCAAAGTAAATATGTAATTTTTATTAAATTATTTCATACACCATAAGTGTTAGTGCCTGGTCATACATAATAACTCTTGCTCTATATGGTTTCATGATCGGAGTTGGGAGGAAATTTGGAAAAGCTACTTTGACCTCCCACACGGGCACTCACAAATAATTAGAGAAGGAAAAATAATAATAATATACCACCACTCCAACCCCAATGGGCCAACCTAGTTTTTTTTTTTTTTTTTTTTCTTCCTATTTTTTGAGAAGGTTATTATTTTGGATTTTAAGGTTTCGTTTCTTTGCTAAACTATTCGCAATGTTCACATAATGCCATGGCCCATGGTGAAGGAACGTCTTGAATTGTTAAAACTATCGAATCTATCTTCTTCACCCAATTTGAAAACTAAACCAAAGCCGTAATGCAGCTACTTAGCCCAGTTCGCATTGTCCCTGAGTCATCTCCCCATTTAAGCCCAAACCCAATCGTGGCCGAATTTCTCATATATATATATATATATATATATATATATAGTAAAACTTGTATTACTTTTATTATTTTCTTTTTATACCCTGCATAATAAAGAGCCGACTGAGAAGATCAAGAACGAAGCCTATTTTTGGGCCCATAGTACTACCTCTATAGTATAATAGGCCCCAAGAATGGGATGAAGCCCATTTTTGGGCCCATTCCATCTTCTTGAACTTAAAAAAAAGAGTACACTTTTTGAACTTAAAAGTAGATAGGCTAATCTCAATATAACGACCCAATCCCAAATGAGAAATTTATATAAATGACTCGTCATAAGGAACTAAACTTAGCTTAAAACCAATATGACAACAAATTTTTAAACATGTAAATTTTGAGGCACTAACCTCTAAAAATGGAACAAACCAAACCATCAAAGTAACATTTCAATATCAAGTCTCAAGAATACATCAAACTAAAATATGCGAAAATAAAGACTCCAAATACATGTTCAAATAGTCTCATGATTACCAAGTTTACAACCCTAAAAAAACACAACGTAGCAAATTTTTTATAACATAATTCTCTATTACACAATCTTCAATTCATAGCTCCAACAGTTACCAACTAGTTGCATTAAGAGTGTCCACCGCACTAATCTGAAAAGAGTAGATAAACGGGGTGAGTTAACAGTTGAAAAAGAAACTACATCACATGACATTGTCAAGTGAAAATGCGCATTATAATAGACAACACACTAAATTTTAAAAAACACCTATCAATAGTATGAAAAGTAATTTGGTAGAAACAATAAAACCTATTTTGGAAGTTAACATTAAAGTGTACAATGAAAACATATAAATTGTTATATAAACAAATGCTCTCTTAAAAGATTTGTCAGGCTTCAATAAGCTATAGTTCAGTTATAAGAACATCACTTTATAATTGGGTAAACTACTTATAAGTGATAACAGTAGTAATAAAAATACACTTAGCATTAAAGTTGTTTTTCACATTCAATTTGTCAATAATAATAAACAATAAATTAGTATATAAAATATTCGTCAAACTAAGACATGCCGCTTTATAATCAGCAGGTGAATCCCATTGGGAAACAATAACCCCAAAGAGGTAAATGATAACAATAGGTCCAAAGAGCAAATAATCAAAATGCACCACACCACAATAAAAAATATTTTGGCCGAAAACCAACTCTTAGCCCACGATGGCAAAGATTATAGATAGTCTAATGAATATTTAAAAAACATTTTGTTTTCCTTAACAATATCATAAAATATTCTTATAGAAAGTATGTTCTAATAGATATATGTTATAGATATTTATTATAAAACATATATCTATTTAGAGAAAGATTTTTTACATAAAAATGTTCATTATTTAGAAAAGCTTTTTTCACTACCGTACACTTTTAGCGTGATGGTTACTTAACAAGTATAAAGTTCTTGTCGATTGGGAGGTAAAGACCAGGGTTCAACTGTCTAGGAGAGAGCTTTACATACATATACACATAAATTACGCTAGAGTGGTATAATCATAAATAATAATAAAAAGAGGTTCTTTCCAGTTACACACACATATACATATACATATATATACATATATACATATATATATATGTGTGTGTGTGTGTGTGTGTGTGTGTGTGTGTATAAATAACATAATATCTAGAGAGGAATCATTTTCTGAAATTCACTTATTTGAAATCAACATATAATTTCCATCTCGAAAGCCCCAAATAGTATCAACTAGAACTTAATGTAGGATTAGATGCATGACTCAGTGAAAATAAACACACCAATATCTAGGTATATCTAAGTGAATATGAGGCAGTCAAAACAAGACAAAGACTTAACTCTTGATATGTAGTTGGCTCAACACTTAAAATTTTGTGCTTAAACTTTTCAAACCTATTAAGGCAGTCCTCAAAAGTATAGCATGACAACACCTAAATTTCATATTATGTCTATCAAAACTCAACCCTCTCAATCACCTTGTTGTCCCTAATGAAGTATGACCCAAAACTAGGTTAACCGATATTGTACTCCTTTTTCTATTATTTAATTTTTATAGATATATATATTTTTTTTTAAAATGGGTTGAACGAGGATAAATTACCTTCCATTTTGCCCCAATCCTAGCACAAATTTAACTCAGGCTTAATAAGATGGCAAAATCCAACAACTACCTTACAATATATTACATAAATCTTCGCCCTCAAAATATTATTTTGGGCCCCACCTTACCAAAAGAAAAAACATAAAATATTTTGCAAAATAAAAAACAAATACCCACAATTCATGATAAAACCTTGCCAATATAGATTAGCCCAAACGGATTGGGCATGCACAAGATAGCACAATAAAAAAAAATACGTTGACTCGCACGTACACGGCAAAAGCAAAACTTTTATTAAGAATTAAGCCGCACACTCTAGGAGATCACAACACAGACCGTACAATATACGCACAGATGAAGCCAGAAGGAAACACACTGCATAATAAAGGGCTGGCTGAGAACATAGGACAAAGCCCATATTTGGGCCCAAAAAACCACCTTGAAAAAGAAAATTATATTTATATATATATATATATATATATAAAATATTATTCTAATATATCAATTTTATTAAAAATTTATTTTCATCTCTAAATTTTAACAAGTTCACTCTTAAATTATAAAAAAATTCTTTTTCATTTTTAAACTATTGAAAATGTTTCATTTTTGTCCTTAAATTTAAAATATATATATATTTTCATCCTTAAAGTATCCAAAAAAATTATTTACTCATTCATATCTTTTTACTATACACTATTAGAAAAAAACTTTTTACAAAGTTTAAGGATGAAATTTTTTTTCAAAATTGAGAGTTAGTAAATAAATTTTTTTATAAAATTTAAAGACCAAAATATTATTTTACTTAAAAAGAAGAAGAAGATTACAATACTATAGCATAAAGAGTACAATAGTATTAAGAAATATTACTCTCTTTATGCATGAACGCCATTTCCTGCAGACATAGAAGCTCCAACAGAGGCTGAGATAGAGTTGTCATCAACAGGCATCTGAAGTTCGAGATCCATTCTGTTGCCGCCAGTATCTCCATCACCATCGATGCCGGTGCTGGTGCCAGTACCGGCTCCGTCAGCCACCATACGCCGGCCTCTGAGAGTTATTATACACTCGCGGAATTTAGCAATGAGTATAAGAATGAGGATCAGAAGGCTAACTATTTCCGCAACTTCTTTAGCACCAAAACTGTTACCAAAAAATAAGAAATAAGAAAAAAGAAAAAAGAAGAAATGTATCAATACAGGAAAATTAAGGAACAAGAACATTTCTCTCTCGCTCTCTTCACCCCCACACACACAAATAACTTGAGCTAGTGTCACCTTACCTGGCCATATATAGGAACTAGGAAGGGCGTGGGGACGGTATGTGCAGAGGTACAGGGAATGAAGAGGATCCTTTCAGTAATCCCAGATTTTGTTCCTGAAACTGGTCCTAGGTAGTGGAGAGAAGAATTGGCCAGGATACATATAACTATAAGGCTAGACTATCTTCACTGAGCCATAATGATTATTGAAGAAGAAGAAGATGGCTTTTTGCTTTGTGGGGTGGTTTAAGGCACTGGAGTTATCATGTATTTATACAAGAGTTCCAGCTACCATGGATCTCGGATTTCAGCTGCCCATTTGCCCCATGGTCTCTGTCTCACTCCCCTCTATTTTACACAGGGCATAAGTGTAAAATGGTCATTATCATTATCATTTTCTTCAGTAAGGGTAATTTTGTCATTTTGCACACAAGGACAATGTCTCTACAGTGTAAGACACAAGAACACTGTAGAGACGTCTCTATAGTATTGTAATCTTCTTCTTCTTCTTTTTTTCTTTTTTTTAAGTAAAATAATATTTTGGTCTTTAAATTTTATAAAAAAATTTATTTACTAACTCTAAATTTTGAAAAAAAATTTCATCCTTAAACTTTGTAAAAAGTTTTTTTCTAATAGTGTATAGTAAAAAGATATGAATGAGTAAATAATTTTTTTGGATACTTTAAGGATGAAAATATATATATTTTTTAAATTTAAGGACAAAAATGAAACATTTTCAATAGTTTAAAAATGAAAAACGAACTTTTTTATAGTTTAGGGAGTGAACTTGTTAAAATTTAGAGATGAAAATAAATTTTTAATAAAATTGATATATTAGAATAATATTTTATATATATATGAAGAGGAGAAATTATTCACTGGACAGCTTATATGATGGATCTACTGAAATCACCTATACTGGACGGATCCTACACCGACGGGTTAGACACCCATACTTGGTCCGAGTCAATTACCCTCTAGAAACCCTAGTTAAAGGAATCCTTGCGGCCCGCGCTTGGACATCTCAGAATCCTAGTGTAGTCGGAATTCTAAGGCAAAGAGGATTCAAGAAGATATGCGCATTAATGGAGATCTCCTTCATAAGGAAAAGTCTTGTTCATCACGTTTGGGATTGCTAAAGAAGATTCCTATAAAGAAAAGACTTCTGTTTCAAGGAAGAGAGGTCAATCTTCGACTACTATAAAAGCCCCAATGCCCTCACAAATTAAGGTACGCATAATCGACCCTCTCTAGCACTTTAGAGTTGTAAAAGATTCTAACTTGACATTCGGAGGGTATTTGGCCGGCACCACACCGGTGCTCTCTGCAGGTTTTCTCTTTTTGCTGTGTAGGTGACTTTTTGAGCGCGTGAGCAACGTGTGATTCATTGGTTATTTTTTTGGCATCATCAGTTGGCGCCGTCTGTGGGAAATGTAGCGTTTCTTTCGTGATTCGAAAGCCACACTATCGCTTCCCAGACAAAAGAGTTACATGGTGCTAACCCGTTCGATGGCAACTACCAATAACATCCAAGAGGAGGAACCACCCATGACTCCCCTCGAGAGACAGGTACAAGCCCTCGCCGCAGCTGTGGAGCACCTCACCAAGAAAAATCGCGACCTAGAAGAACAGCTGCACCAGAAAAACACGGCACCAAACAATCAAAGGGAACAAGAAGGTACCAGTGCCGTGCGAGGAGATCGAAAGGGGCCTGAAGGTAGTAACGCCCTAAGCAGGCCAGAACGGTAAAATATCAGCCTCCCATCCCTCATTGATGTGGCTCCACCTCCTATTATCGCGGAGATGCAAGTGATGAAAGAACAAATGGAGGTCATGATGAACGCCCTGAAGGGGCGAGTATCCAGCGACCTTGATGATTTGGTCAATCGAACAGACTCGCCGTTCACTGCGGCCGTCAACTCCTTCCCCCTACCACATAAGTTTCGAATGCCACAGATCGACAGTTATGACGGTGTGAAAGACCCTCTAAACCACCTAGAGACGTTCAAAACCTTGATGCACCTTTAAGGGGCCGCGGATGAGATAATGTGCAGGGCATTCCCTACCACGCTGAAGGGAGGCGTGAGGATTTGGTTCAGCCGGTTGACACCAAACTCCATCAGCACTTTCAAGGAGTTAAGCGCCCAGTTCACTTCACACTTTATCGGGGGACATAGGTACAAGAAGTCCACGGTGTGCCTAATGAGCATCCTACAGTGAGAGGACGAGACGCTGAGATCCTACATAACCCGCTTCAATAAGGAAGCACTTTCAATCGATGAAGCCGACGATAAGATATTGGTAGCAGCCTTCACGAATGGGTTGCGAAAGGGTAAATTTTTGTTCTCTCTATACAAAAACGACCCGAAAACCATGTTGGAAGTGCTATACAGGGCCACCAAGTACATGAATGCGGAAGACGCACTATAGGCCCGGGACGAAAAGCTCAGAAAGAGAGAGCGACAGGAAGACACACGGCAGGACCAAGAACGGAAGAGACCTAGAACGGGAGACAGAAGGGACGAAAGGCGCCCTAAGCCCCCAGGAAGAAGGTTTACGAGCTTCACCCCGTTGAATGCCCCAATAAACCAAGTCCTGATGCAGATCAAGGATAAGGGGGCTCTAACGTTTCTAGGAAAACTAAAGAGTAATCCAAGTAAGCGGTCTAGAGACAGGTACTGCCGTTTCCACCGTGACCACGGACATGACACGTCTGATTGCTACAACTTGAAGCAACAGATTGAGGCCCTCATCAGACAAGGGAAGTTGCAGAAGTTCGTCAGTAAGGAGAAAACGGACCCAAATCCCCAAGAGCACGCCCCCCGACAGGAAAACGAGCATCAAATACAACCCATTGGAGACATAAGGATGATCGTAGGGGGAACCACTACTATAGGGTAGTCCAAAAAGGCTCGGAAGACTTATCTTAGGTCAGTCCATAACGTCCAGCTGACGGACTCTGTATCGAAGATGGCACGAAGGGAAAGCCCCATCATTGGGTTCTCAGAGGAAGGTGTGTGGTGTCTTCATCATCCTCATGACGACGCGCTTGTCGTCAACATACGTGTAGGAGACTACAACATGCATCGAGTGCTGGTCGACAATGGTAGCTCGGCAAACATTCTGTACTACCCAGCGTTCCAGCAAATGAGAATAGACAGAGAAAGACTAATACCGACGAACTCCCCGTTAGTAGGGTTTGGGGGGACAAGAATATTCCTATTGGGCACGATCACACTTTCGGTAACAGTAGGCGACCATCCCCAGCAGATCACAAAGGAAGTGACATTCCTTGTGGTCGACTGTTCATCCGCTTACAACGTTATCCTCGGACGACCCACACTCAACTCGTGGAAGGCAACAACATCGACATACCACCTGATGATCAAGTTCCCTACAGATTATGGGATTGGGGAGTTGCGAGGAGACCAGGTGGCCGCCCGTGAATGCTACATTGCCATGCTAGAAATGGAAGATCACCAACAGACCATGTGTATAGAAGAGCAACGGACCATAGCGGAGCCGGTTGAAGAGTTAAAAGAGATAGCACTCGATGAATCAAGGCCTGAACGGACGACTAGGATGGGGACGTCGGCCAGCCAACCAATACGTCAAGCCCTCACAGCATTCCTCAGGATAAACCAAGACGTATTCGCGTGGAGCCACGAGGACATGCCTGGGATTAATCCATCAGTCATGATTCACGAGCTCAACGTAAACCCCGCATCCACACCCGTCCGACAGAAAAAGTGAATGTTCGCTCAGGAACGAGACAGAGCGATAGCGGAAGAGGTCAGAAAACTACTAGAAGCGGATTTCATTTGAGAAGTATATTACCCAGATTGGTTGGCGAACGTAGTCATGGTCAAGAAGGCTAACGGAAAATGGAAAATGTGCGTCGATTTCACAGACCTCAACAGGGCGTGCCCGAAGGACAGCTACCCCCTACCTCGGATAGATACTCTGGTAGACTCAACGGCCAGACACCAACTCCTAAGCTTCATGGACGCCTTTTCGGGCTACAATCAAATCAAGATGAAGGAAGCTGATCAAGAGAAAACTTCCTTTGTCACCAGCCAAGGACTTTTCTGCTACAAGGTGATGCCATTCGGGCTCAAGAACGCAGGGGCGACGTACCAGAGACTAATGAACAAAATGTTCACGCACCAGATTGGAAGGAACGTACAAGTCTACGTTGATGACATGTTGGTAAAGAGCCTACGCAAAAATGACCACCTAGACGACCTCCAAGAGACGTTCGACACCCTTCGATCCTACAACATGAAGCTAAATCCAAGCAAGTGCGTGTTCGGAGTAACGGCGGAAAAATTCCTGGGATTCATGGTATCCCAAAGAGGTATAGAGGTCAACCCAAAGAAGATACAGGCCATCATGGAGTTAAAACCACCGAGGACAATGAAAGAGGTGCAAAGCTTGAACGGCAAGATTGCGGCCTTAAACAGGTTCGTCTCTAAAGCGACGGACAAATGTCTACCATTCTTCCGCACCTTGAGAAAATCTTTCGAGTGGACGGACGAATGCCAAAAAGCATTTGAAGACCTGAAGAAATACCTTGCCTCTCCACCATTACTCAGCCCGTCCAAACCAGGGGAAGAACTCTACCTCTACTTAGCGATTTTGCAAGCAGCAGTCAGCGCGGCCTTAGTAAGAGAAGAAGAAGGATCTCAACTACTAGTCTATTTCATAAGTAGGGGTTTCCGGGGGGCAGAAGAGAGGTACCCCCAGATTGAGAAGTTAGCCTTTGCACTGGTAACTGCAGCCCGAAAACTCAAGTCGTACTTCCAGGCCCATGCCATCATAGTCTTGACGGATCAGCCTCTAAAAAGAGCCATGAGCAGCCCTAAGGCTGCCAGATGAATGGATCTGTGGGCAATAGAGCTGAGCGAGTTTGAAATACAATACCGCCTGCGAACTGCAATAAAGGGCCAAGCTGTGGCAGACTTCATCGCTGAATATACTCCATTAGAAGGCAAGGGGGCAGACGCCCTCAGACAATGGAGCATCTACACGGACGGATCTTCAAACAGGCAAGTTGGAGGTGCCGGTGTGGTGATTCAAACCCCTGACAGGGATAAAATCGAATGCATGATTTGACTGGACTTCCCAACGAACAACAACGAAGCCGAGTATGAAGCATTCGTGGCAGGATTGGACCTCGCAAAGGCAACTGGTGCTAAAACCATGGTCATATGTTGCGATTCCCAGGTAATAACAAGTCAGATTAATGGCGTCTACGAATGCAAAAATGAAAGGATGAAGAAGTACTTGGAAAAAGTCAAGAATCAGATCGGTAGCCTCGAAGTTAGATTCGTTCAAATCCCAAGGGAGGAGAACGAATGTGCCGACCGTCTGGCAAAAGCAGCCTCTGCAGAATTTATGATTGTCCCCGATCAGGTATTGTCATTTGTCCAAGTTTCCCCAATTATTGATGATGGAACAAAAGTGCATGAGGCGGATTCTAAGAACAATTGGACTACGCCATTAATAGCCTACCTGAAGACGGGCACACTATCGGACGGAAAAAACGCAGCTAGGAAACTGGAAGTCCAAACCTCGCGATTTGTGTTGATCAATGATGTCTTATACAAAAGGAGATTCACATGACTGTACCTGAGGTGTTTGGGTCATGAGGAAGCAGACTACGTAATGAGAGAAGTCCATGAGGGTATCTGTGGAAACTATTCAGGGGCACGGTCCTTAGTGCACAAATTGATCCGAGCAGGGTACTATTGGCCTACAATGCAAAAGGACACACAAACTTATGTCAAGACTTGCGACAAATGTCAGAGATTCAGTAATCTAATCAGGTAGCCAACCGAGGAGCTGACACCCATGACGGCCCCCTGGCCGTTCTCCCAATAGGGACTGGACATCATGAGCCCCTTCCCGACGTGATAAGACAGTTGAAATTTCTAGTAGTTGGGATAGACTACTTCACCAAGTGGGTGGAAGTAGAAGCCTTGGCTACTATCACAGAAAAGAACGTCTGCAGTTTTGTATGGAGGAATATCACCTGCAGGTACGGGATACCACGAGTGCTCGTCTCTGACAACGGAAAGCAATTCGACAATAGTGCATTCAGGGACTTCTGTTCGGAGCTGGGCATTAGGAATCATTACTTGTCGCCCGCACACCCACAGGCCAATGGCCAAGTCGAAGTCACGAACCGGTCCTTGCTCAAGATCATCAAGACCCGGCTCGAGGGGGCTAAGGGCATCTGGCCTGACAAACTGCCAAGCGTCTTATGGGCATATCGTACTACGACAAGAACACCCACTGGAGAGACGCCGTTTAGACTAGCATATGGAGGTGAGGCTGTCATTCCAGCAGAGGTAAGGCTTACGAGCTATCGGGTGGAAAACTACAACGAGGATAAGAACGAAGAGGCCTTGCGGCTTCAGTTAGACTTGGTGGACGAGGTCCGGGCAACAGTAGAGCAGAGGTTGGCGCGATACCAGAATCTCATGGCAAAACACTACAACACCAATGTTAGGCATATAGACTTTCAGGTTGGAGATCTTGTACTACGGAAGGTGATGGGCACTACTAGAGATCCTTCGCAAGGAAAGCTCGGCCCCAATTGGGAAGGGCCCTACAGGATCTCATTATGGCAAAGGAAGGGAACCTACCACCTCGAAACTATGGATGGACGGAAGCTGCAGCACCCATGGAACACAGAGCACCTGCAGAAATACTACCGGTAGAGGCGGAGTGAAGATTTGAAAAGCATCAACGTTCCCCAATTTCCCAGTTTATTATTTAGTTTTACTAGTTTTTACTTCAAACAATTCTTTCTACAAGTGCCTTTTTAAGCCCAAGGGGGCAGGTACTTTTTTAAAACGAATGGTTTTCTTTTTAATTCATAAGAGGAATATTCAGACACAACTATGTTTTTTCTACTTAAATGAACGAAGTCCAAAAGCTGGACGAATCATCCCATGAGGATGAAAATTTCTAAGTCCAAAAAATGGACGGATATAAACTGTCCACAAACTGGACGGATCATCCCAAGAAGATGAAAATTCCAAGTCCCATGAAGGACGGATAAAACTTAGTCCACAAGATGGATGGATCATCCCAAGAGGATGAAAATTCCAAGTCCCATGGAGGACGGATAAAACTTACACCACAAGATGGACGGATCATCCCAAGAAAATGAAAAATCCTAAGTCCCATGGAGGACGGACAAAACTTAGTCCACAAGATGGACGGATCATCCCAAGAGGATGAAAATTTCTAGTCCAAAGAAATGGACGGGTATAAATTGTCCACAAGATGGATAGATCATTCCAAGAGGATGAAAATTCAAAGTGCCATAGAAGACGGATATAGTCTAAATACAAAAAATAAAAAGATCCTCTCGATGGATTAAAAGGGTCCGTCCAAAAGCACAATGGCATAAATGGTGCCCAAAATACTGGACGGGCCAATCTCAGTAAGATAATTCTAAGATAATCAACAAATGAAATTTATGTTCAACAAAGTAGATGGCCACAATCATAAATCATAAATAGCAGACGGATTCAAATTTGTTTTTAAATGAAGTGGACGGACTACGTCCCATAAACAAAATGTTAAACAAATTAATATTACAGGGTAGTGTTCTCAAAATATCTTTACATGAAAAGAAAAACGACAAGTAACAAAGAGATTTCAATCTGCGGATGGGACTCCTTTTTCCTCCTGATGACGAACCTCCACATCCGTTGGATCACTCTTAGCGACGGTCCTATCTGTTTGGGCCCCGTTGACAGGCGCCTCGTCACTAAACAGCTCGTCAGTGTCATCAGATCTGGCAGGCTGGACGGAGGTTTGCTCGGGAACGTTGATGTTGACAGAGGACACATCAAGGTCTGGATACAAGGCTTTCACTTAACGAAGGGCATCATCGAAACCGTCATTGTAGGAGGACCCGAGCTTTGATAAAAGGGCGTCGGAGTCGCGATACTCACGCACCGCAGCCTCCTTTGCCTGACGGATCTCCTTCTCTTTATCTTCCAGGACCTTCGACATCTCCTCCGTCCTCTTAAAGTACTCGTCCCTTGCTTCCTCTGCCATTTTCAGTTTCTTTTCTTGGATAACCTTCTAAGCTCTCAGCTGTGTTAGCTCATCGTCCGTCACCTTCGCCTTCTCCCGCAGATGGTCCAAAGTTATTTCATGACTCAGGCACCGTCCCATCAGCCCCTTCATCATGAGCGTGGCCTGAGAATAGAAAAGAAGTTAGCCATCTACTGAAGTAAAAAATAGAAGCATAGTGGACAGATTGGTTACCTGAGCAATACTAAACAGGCCCGTCTCCCCCATTGCTTCAGTGGAGTGGTTGCCCAAATCTTCATAATCATCTGGGGATATGACGGATGACAGCTTCTCCAGCGCGTACTTGGGATCCTCATGAAGCAGGTCGGGCGCCTTCTCTTGCTGGGACAACGGGCCCTTCATGAGGCCTTTCCCAGCCCCATGCTTCACGGGAGTGACGGCTTTGGCACCCCTGGCCATAAGTCCTAGGCCGGGCTCCAAAGACACCTTTGGCTTCTTTGGAGGACGGTCCCCTTTGGACGGCACTTTCCTTTTCAATTGAAGGCTTGAACCCGTCCCCTTGGGGTCCGCCTCGACGGATTCCTTTTTCTTAGCAGCATTTGCTTTGATTAAAGCCCTTCTTTTAGCGTCATCCATCTCTGTAAAAGTAGACGGAGTAAGTTAAAAAAAAAAAAAAAAAAGAAAAAAAAAAGAAAGATGGATGGATGAAATCTTTGAAATTTAGATGACGGACTTACGTTGACGAACTCGGGCGTCGTACTTCTTAGCTGCTGGTGAAGGCTCATGTCTGTCACAATACCAGTGAATGGTATTAAGGGTGACCAACTTTGCCGAGGTCCTCTCCTTCGACGTGGTCTTTTTAAAAATCTTTTCCAAGAAACTAAACTCTTCAAGCTCTACCTGTGGGCGCCGTCAGACTAAAAAAAAAAAAAAGGAAAAAGACAGACGTCAGAAGCTCAGGAAGTTCAAAAAAAGAAGAAGATAAAAATCACTTAAGACCTTCATATGTCATGTGACGGGGTGTACCAGACTCGTCTATTATACCCTAAGTCGTGTCGGCGGGCATGTGATCCGTCTCCTCTGGACGGCACATCCAACTGTCTGCTTCTAGAAAGAAGTAACGGCTCTTCCAGTCCTTGTTTGAATCTGGAGTTTCATAAATGACCTTCAGGACGGGGCTCTTAGGGACAAAACTATACATTCCCTTTGACTTGTCTATCTCGTCTGGACGGTAACAATGGAGGAACTCCCGCACCGTCAGCCTCCGTTTACCACTCGACATGGCTCTGTACAAAACCTCCATTGCAATAAAAACTCTCCAGGCGTTCGGAGATATTTGGTTGACAGAAAATCCCAGATACTTGAGGAGTTCACGGTGCAGAGAGCTCAAAGGGAACCTGAGGCCTGCCTTGAGCACCTGCTCATATACTCCAACGCCGTCTACCCCCTTATAGTAACACTTTTCAGACTTATAGGGTAGACGGATGGGGATATAATTTGGGATTTAGTAGTGGTCCCTGAGGGTGTTGAAGTGTGGTTCCTTGATGGTGGACGTAAAAGCATTCACCGTCCACTCTGGTAGCATAATGAACTCCCTAAGTCCATCAGCACCCACGACGGATTTCATTCTTTGGACTTCACCTTCAGCAGAACCCTCCTCTAGCTCTATCATCTTCGTATCCTCATTTGTTGAGGACGGGGACGATGCAGACGGACTCCTCTCCTTACTCAGATCGTCTTGGTCTTTGTGACCTGACGGATATACCTCTTCATAGTCCGCCCCGTCACGGACGACTGACTGATTACTTGATGCATTAGACATTGCCTACAGGTAACGACAAAACCTAAGACTCTGACGGGTGTTGGAACAGGTGACGGGGAAAAGAAAGGTCTAGTGTAGAATAAAAAAGTGACAGCTTAAATAAGGAATGAAATACAGACAGAGAGAAATGACTTACCAAGCTAAATAGAGGACGGATGAAGGTGTGTACAACGCTTGCAGTAACTGGACGGTCTAGTCTCTGACAGATATGACGCTCTCACTCTGACAATGTGTTTCTTCGTAAAGTAGAAAAATGAGAGGGGAAGGAGGTGATATTTATAAGAGGAAGTGCACGGAAGCTGAAGCGACGCTTCGATCTGAGACAAAAGCCAATAGAAGGGCGACACGCGTCAATGAGTAATAAATGTACTTCTGACAACTTGTCAGGATCCAAGTACAACTCAGGAATTTTGAACCCGTCATCCCAACCTTGAACCGTCACCCCATAGGCTCTTTTTCTCGGGGATGACGAACCCATGGGGTAAAGGGGGCAACTGAAGAGGAGAAATTATTTACTGAACGGCTTATATGACGGATCTACTGAAATCACCTATACTAGACAGATCCTACACCGACGGGTCAGACACCCATACTTGGTCCGAGTCAATTACCCTCTAGAAACCCTAGTTAAAGGAATCCTTGCGGCCCACGCTTGGTCATCTTAGAATCCTAGTGTAATCAGAATTCTAAGGCGAAGAGGATTCTAGAAGATGTGCAGATCTTCTCCATCATGGTTTTGAAATCCGGACCGGACCGTACAGTTTGACCGGGTTAACCAAAAACCGCTTCATAAAACGGTTCTTTAATCACAAAAAACCGGAAATTATATTTTTGCTGTGAACCTCTCGAACCGCGGTCAAACCGCACGGTTTTCTGAACCGAACACGGGTTTTCCAGTTTTCTCCTCAGAAAATTTCTTCGTGAAGAACAGCTTCAGGTTGGCCGGATATGTTCTTTAGGGAAGAACGAGTGAGACGGGAATAGAAACAGGGAGAGTGAGTAAAGGATGAAGCTGTGAAAGTGAGTCTTACCTTCAGATCTATTAACCTAGTTTTGGGTCATACTTCATTAGGGACAACAAGGTGATTGAGATTGTTGAGTTTTGATAGACATAATATGAAATTTAGGTGTTGTCATGGTATACTTTTGAGGACTACCTTAATAGGTTTGGAAAGTTTAAGCACAAAATTTTAAGTGTTGAGCCAACTACATATCAATAGTTAAGTCCTTGTCTTGTTTTTACAGCCTCATATTCACTTAGATATACCTAGATAATGGCGTGTTTATTTTCACTGAGTCATGCATCTAATCCTACATTAGGTTCTAGTTGATACTATTTGGGGCTTTCGAGACAGAAATTATATGTTGATTTCAAATAAGTGGATTTCAAAAAATGATTCCTCTCTAGATACTATGTTATATATGTATAATTGGAAAGAAACTCTTTTTATTATTATTATACCACTCTAGCCTAATCTATTTGTATGTGCGTGTAAAGCTCTCTCTCTGAGAGTTGAACCCCAGTTTTCACCCCTCAACTCACAAGAATTTTATATTTGTTGAGTGACTATCACGCTAAAAGTGCACGGTAGTGAAAAAAGCTTTTCTAAATAATGAACATTTTTATGTAATAAATTTTTCTATAAATAGATATATGTTTTATAATATATATCCATAAGAACATACATTCTATAAGAATATTTTATGATATTGTTAAAGAAAAACAAAATGTTTTTTAAATAGTCAGCTAAACTATCTATAAGCTTTGCCAACACAGGCTAAGAGTTGGTTTTTGGCCTAAATATTGTTTATTGTGGTGTGGTGCATTTTTATTATTTTCTCTTTGGACCTATTGTTATCATTTACCTCTTTGGGGTTATTGTTCCCTAATGGGATTCACCTGCCGATTATAAAGTGGCATGTCTTAATTTGACAAATATTTTATATACTAATTTATTGTTTATTATTATTAACAAATTGAATGTGAAAAACAGTTTATTATTATTAACAAATTGAATGTGAAAAACAACTTTAACCTAAGTGTATTATTGTTACTACTGTTATAACTTATAAGTAGTTTACCCAATTATAAAGTGATGTTCTTATAGCTAAACTATGGCTTATTGAAGCCCGACAAATCTTTTAAGAGAGCATTTGTATATATAACAATTTATATATTTTCATTGTACACTTTAATGTTAACTTCCAAATTAGGTTTAACTGTTTCTACCAAATTACTTTCAGATTAATGCTTTTTAAAATTTAGTACATTGTCTATTATAATGCGTATTTTCACTTGACAATATCATGTGATGTAGTTTCTTTTTCAACTGTTAACTCACCCTGTTTCTCTACTCTTTTCAGATTAGTGTAATGGATGCTCTTAATGCAACTAGTTGGTAACCGTTGGAGCTATGAACTGAAGATTGTGTAATAGAGAATTATGTTATAAAAAATTTGCTATGTTGTGCTTTTTTTGGGGTGTAAACTTGGTAATCATGAGATTATTTGAACATGTATTTGGAGTCTTTATTTTTGCATATTTTAGTTTGATGTATTGTTGAGACTTGATATTTAAATGTTGCTTTGATGGTTTGGTTTGTTCCATTTTTAGAGGTTAGTGCCTCAAAATTTACAAGTTTAAAAATTTGTTGTCATATTCGTTTTAAACTAAGTTTAGTTCCTTATGACGAGTCATTTACCTAAATTTCTCATTTGGGATTGGGTCATCATATTGAGATTAGCCTATCTAGTTTTAAGTTCAAGAAGATGGAATGAGCCCAAAAATGGGCTTCATCCCATTCTTGGGTCCTATTATACTATAGAGGTAGCACTGTGGGCCCAAAAATAGGCTTTGTTCCTGATCTTCTCAGTCGGCCCTTTATTATGCAGGGTGTAAAAAGGAAAATAATAAAAGTAATACAAGTTTTATTTTATATATATATATATATAAAAGAAATTGGACCACAATTGGGTTGGGCTTAAATGGGGAGATGACTGAGGGATAGTGCGAACTGGGCTAAGTAGCTGCATTACGGCCTTGGTTTAGTTTTCAACTTGGGCGAAGAAGAAAGATTCGATAATTTTAACAATTCTAGACGTTCCTCCACCATGGGCCATGGCATTATGTGAATATTGCCAATAGTTTAGCAAAGAAACGAAACCTTAAAATCCAAAATAATAACCTTCTCAAAAATGAGGGGGAAAAAAAAAACACCAATACTAGGTTAGCCCATTGGGATTGGAGGGGTGGTATAGTATTATTCTTTTTCCTTTTCTAATTATTTGTGAGTGCCCATGTGGGAGGTCAGAGTAGCTTTCCAAATTTCCTCCCAACTCCGATCATGAAACCATATAGAGCAAGAATTATTATGTATAAACAGGCACTAACCCTTACGATGTATGAAATAATTTAATAAAAATTACATATTTACTTTGCATGAAGAGACGGTAATTTGAAGGTGAAAACACTATTTTGGTCCTTATACTTTGGGGTTATAATCAATTTGGTCCTTACATTTTAGTAGCAATTAATTTGGTCCCTGTTATTTTTAATTTAGAGTCAAATTTGTCCTTACCATTAACTCACTAACGGAAAATGCTTACATGACAAACGGTATGCATTGCTGGCATATTTAAAGCTTACATGGCTTATATAATAATATTAAAAATTGACAGCTCATTATTTTAATTAATAAATGTGGGGCCAGAAAGAGTCAAGCAACCCCGGCCCACTTCGAACCAGGCCCAAAGGCCCACGCCGAGGACTCGACCAAGGTCCGAGGACGAGGTGTAGAGCCCAGTTGCCCAATAAGCATTGCCGAGGATGATTACTTCCTCGGACGACCGAGATCAGAAAGTGAGCAAGCAGCACACCCTCAAGGGGAATCTCCTTGAGCATCCAAGGAGCAAATAGCAAGTACCAAGCACCGGACATGGAAGCATGGTGGAGGAGTAAGTCCCAGATGAACTGTCACCTCCACATTAAATGCCCTCAACTAACGCCCTGGCCGCATTAATGGGGATAGGACCCCTGAACAGTGCCGTCTTGGGCGCTGCAACCCACAGAAGGGATGGGAATGCGGCTGATGGGACAGGCCTTCAAGTGATGGCCTGGCTGATTAACAAATGTAGGGCTATGATCAACTGAGAGAGAGGTATATAATGTAAGAAGTACCTCTTGAAGAGGGGACGGACGGAAAAACCAGAAAAAGAAATACTGTAGCAGTTTATATTCTCTCAAACCTTGTAACCTTTCTGGAAAGAGATAATAAGAACTTCAAGCTCTCTAGGACCCGTCCGAGGAGCCTTCTTGTGCATCCCAACTCATGTTTAAGTTATCATCATTTACGTACAACCATGCATGGCCGTTGCATTCCTCACTAGGGCCTAGCTCTTGAACCCATACTCTACAAATTCATTGCAGGGTTAGCTGGGCTTGGGTCCACTCTCTCAATCTGCGGAGAGCGCTCGAAACCGGTCCCTACAATTGGCGCCGTCTGTGGGGAGAACTTGTGCGTTAGTAAGGACAACAGTCAAGCATGGTAGGACCAAGACCTCACCAAAGAACTCCCAATCGACCTGAACCGACAAAGTCACGGCATCAGGGCAACTATGGCGACCCCGGGGGCGGTCAGAACGACAACGGACGATTTCGAGAAGGAAGCGTGCATACTTCAACAGCGAGCGAAAGCCAAGCTCGCTGGGACGGGTACATTCCCCAGAAGCGCGACGATGGCCAGGCCACGCGATCGGAAGAGGCTCATAGCCACGCTTCCCAGAGAAAGGATGATAAGGTGGCCATGCAGCGCGAGATAGATGATCTGAAGAGGAAGCTGCGCCATGCGCAGCGAAGACGGTCCGAACCCAGCCCTGACCTGCCCTCTGACGACGAGAGCGATGATGAATACAGGCAGCGGTCAAGAACACCCCCCAGCGAGACTTTCTCCCATGAGGAGGAGCGCTACCAGAGGCGTAGGCGTGCCAACCCAACCCCAGGGGCTTAGGAGGTGACGCCATGAGCAAGGCGCTGGATCAGCTCTCCAGGTCGCCCTTCATGCGTTGTATAGAGGAGGCAGAGCTCCCTCGGCGGTTCCAGCAGCCAACCTTCATTGCTTACAACGGCAAAACAGATCCCGTGGAGCATGTGAGCCAGTTCAACCAGAGGATGGCTGTCCACTCCAAGAACGAGGCGCTGATGTGCAAAGTCTTCCCATCCAGCTTGGGACCTGTGGCGATGAGGTGGTTCAACGGTCTAAGGACGAATTCCATAGACTCGTACAGACAGCTGACCCAGGCTTTTGGTTCCCGCTTTGTCACGAACAGCAGGCCTCCTCGGCCCATGAGCGCATTGCTGTCCCTATCCATGCGTGACGGGGAGACCCTCAAGGCTTATTCGGACAAGTACTGGGAGATTTACAACGAGCTGGACGGCAAGTATGACGCCGTCGCCATCAGTACATTCCAGAATGGGCTACCAATGGGGCACGGCCTGAGGAAGTCCTTGACCGGAAAGCCCGCCACCAGCGTGCGGCAACTGATGGATCGGATCGACAAGTACAAGCGGGTAGAGGAAGACATGCTGCAGGGCAAGGGGAAAGAGAAGGCTATCCCTCAAGAGAGGAGGGATTTCAGGTCGGATAGGTACAACAATGCTCGACACGAGGAAAGATTTCGGTGGGCAATCCGGGGCGACCAATGCTCAGACCGTCGGCGCCGTATTCCGAGAACCCGTACATAGGGTGCTGGAAAGGATAAAGAACGAGCCATACTTCAGGTGGCCGACAAAGATGATTGGAGAACTTGACAAGCGCAACCAGAACCGTTACTGCCAATACCACCAGGACCACAGACATGCCACGGAGGACTGCAGGAACCTCTGGAACCACCTGGACCAGCTAGTCCGGGATGGAAAGCTGAAGCACCTTCTGCACCATTCCAGCGGCCAGCAGGGCCAGACCTACCAAGAGCCTCGGAGGGACGCCGCCATGGGGCAGCCCGCTGGGACGATCAACATAATCTTGGCCGCGCCAGGAAGAACAGGCACACCCCCTTTGCGAGTGTTGTCCGTAGCCCAACTGCCCGCCGAGGACCTTCGGACGGGGCCGAAGAGGTCCAGGAGGAATCTTCCCCCAGCATTGAGTTTCTCGGAGGAGGACAAGATTGGGACCACCCAACCACACGATGACGCCCTAATCGTCACCCTCAGAATCGGGGACTATGACGTGAAAATGGTGATGGTGGATGGTGGCAGCGCAGCCGAGGTCATGTGCCCAGACCTCTACAAGGGGCTGGGGCTAAAACCGGAGGACCTCACACCCTATAGCTCCCCCCTAATGAGCTTCGACGGAAAGCTCGTCATCCCAAAGGGCATGATCAGGCTGCCCATACAAACAGGCCCAGTGGTGGTGGAGGTGAACTTTGTAGTGGTGGACACATACTCCCCCTACACGGCCATCGTAGGAAGGCCCTGGCTACACGCTTTGGGGGGTGTAGCCTCCACTTTGCACCAGAAGGTGAAATTCCCATCAAGGGACCAAGTTCTGGAGATCCAAGGTTGCTAACCCACGGCGAGGCAGTGCACGGTGGCTGCCATATCCTATCGGCTTGATGCACAGCCCTCGGCCCCCGCCGAGGAAGATTCATAGCAATCAAAGACCCAGGTGGCGCCTCCTGACGCACCTGCCGAGGATGCTAAATGTGAGAACCTGGAGAAGGTGGTAATTGGCGATGATCCAGAGAGGTTCTTCCAGGTCGGAACCCAGTTGCCTCCACAGGAGAAGGAGGAGTTACTTGAGTTCCTCAAAAGGAACCTTGACGTGTTCGCGTAGGACCCCTGCGATGCCCCTAGGATTGATCCATCCTTTATCTGTCACCACCTTAACGTCAACCCATCTGTGATCCCCAAGCAGCAGCCACCTCGGCGCCCGTCGAAGGAGCACGCTGACGCAATCAGAGAAGAGGTCAATAAGCTTAAGCGCGCGGGAGCTATCAAAGAAGTCTTTTACCCCGAATGGTTGGCCAACACTGTGGTGGTCAAGAAGAAAAGTGGGAAGTGGAGGGTTTGTGTAGACTTCACAAACCTAAACAAAGCATGCCCAAAGGACCCCTTCCCAATGCCACGAATAGACCAGCTAGTAGATGCAACGGCAGGCCATCCTCGGATGAGCTTCCTAGATGCCTTTCAGGGCTACCATCAAATCCCACTAGCCTTGGAGGACCAAAAGAAGACAGCCTTTGTGACGCCCATTGGGAACTACCACTACAAGGTTATGCCATTCGGCCTGAAAAACGCTGGATCCACCTACCAGAGGATGATGACGAGAATGTTTGAGCTGATGTTGGGCAAGAGCATCGAGGTCTATGTTGACGATATGGTGGTGAAGAGCAAGCTGGAGTCCGAGCATTTGGAGGACCTCGGCCGCACATTTGACGTCCTGAGGGAGCACAAGCTCCGCCTTAATGCCTCAAAATGCTCGTTTGGCGTAGGCTCTGGCAAGTTTTTGGGATACATGATCACCCACCGTGGGATCGAAGTCGACCCCAACCAAATCAAGGCCATTCACAATTTGAAGCCTCCGCAGAACCCCAAGGAGATCCAAAAGCTCACTGGGATGATCGCGGCGCTGAACCGATTCATTTCCAGGTCGGCTGACAGGTGCAGGCCCTTCTACCTCCAGATCAACAAGTGGAAAGGATTTGAGTGGTCCGAGGATTGTGCCATAGCGTTCCAGCAACTCAAGGAGTATCTATCCCGGCCGCCTATTATGTCCAATCCTGAGGCCGACGAGGTCCTATACGCATACCTTGCGGTGGCGCCCCACGCAGTGAGCTTAGTGCTGGTACGGGAGGACAATGGCGTTCAAAAGCCAGTTTACTGCGTCAGCAAGTCGCTACACAAAGCAGAGGTCAGGTACCTACCCCTGGAGAAAGCCATACTGGCGGTGGTCCACGCCACGAGAAAGCTCCCCCATTACTTCCAAGCTCACACGGTGGTTGTCCTAACCCAATTGCCTTTGAAGTCTCTACTCCGAACCGCTAACTACACGGGAAGGATCGCAAAGTGGAACACAATTCTGGGGGCCTTTGACGTCAAGTACATGCCCCGGACCTCCATAAAAGGCCAGGTTCTGGTAGATTTGACGGCCGAGTTTGCTGAACCAATCGTAGAAGTGACAGCCGAGGAGAAGAGTTGTGATGAGAAATCAGTTGGGGCAATCTCCATCCCGAAGTCACCATGTTGGAAAGTATATGTGGATGGCGCGGCAAACCAAAGGGGGTCCGGAGTTGGGCTGGTCCTAGTATCCCCTGAAGATCATGTCATTGAGAAATTCCTGAGGCTCGGATTCACGGCCACAAACAACGAGGCCGAGTATGAGGCATTACTGCAGGGGATGATCATGGTGCAAAAGATGGGAGGAAAGTCGATAGAGATGTTCTCAGACTCCAGATTAGTGGTAGGACAAGTAAAGGGGGAGATGGAGGCCAGAGATTCGAGAATGCAAGAATACCTTAGCCAAGTCAAGTGCTTGCAGTTGGAGTTTGGCCTCTTCAGCTTGTCCCATATTCTTAGGAGTGGGAACAGTCATGCCGATTCACTTGCCACACTCGCAACCTCCTCGGCAGAGGCTCTGCCTCGGATCATACTTGTGGAGCACCTGGAGAGGGCAAGTAAAGTGCCAGAGGGAGTAATCCCCGTCCATCAAGTTGTGATGGGTCCCAGCTGGATGGACCCCATAGTGAGATTCCTCAAAGACGATGTCCTGCCTGAGGAGAGGTTAGAGGCAGAAAAGATACGAAGGAAAGCTCCTCGATTCTGGTTGTCCGAGGATCACAAGCTATACAGGCGGTCCTACTCTGGGCCATACCTTCTATGTGTCCACCTCGAAGCGGCAGAATCCTTGCTCGAAGAGCTACACGAAGGAATCTGTGGAAGCCACACAGGGGGGAGATCCCTGGCTCACCGAGCCGTCACACAAGGATACTGGTGGCCGGGAATGCAGCAAGAGGCCCAGGAGTATGTCAAGAAGTGTGACCAATGCCAAAGGTTCGCCCCAAACATCCACCAGTCAGGAGGGGTCCTCAACCCTTTGTCCAGTCCATGGCCTTTCGCCCAATGGGGCTTAGACATTGTGGGACCTTTCCCCAAGGCATCAGGGAACAAGAAGTATTTGTTGGTGGCCACGGACTACTTCACCAAGTGGGTCGAGGCCGAGCCGCTAGCCAACATCAGGGACGTAGACGTGAAGAAATTCCTTTGGAGGAACATAGTTACACGGTTCGGGGTCCCTCATACCCTCATCTCGGATAATGGGCTCCAGTTCGATAGCAAGGCCTTTAGGAGGTACTGTTGTGAACTTGGGATCACAAACAGATACTCAACACCAGCCTACCCCCAGGGAAATGGACAGGCCGAGGCGGTCAACAAGGTCATCGCCAACGGGCTTAAGAAGAGCTGCCCCACGTCCTCTGGACGTACCGGACTACGCCCTGGCGCTCAACGGGGGAAACACCTTTTGCCATGACTTATGGTGCGGAGGCAGTGATCCCCCTGGAAACCAACTTCCCGACGCTAAGGACGAGCTCCTTCACCCCAGGCAGCAATGATGAACTGCTGGGGCGGAGCCTGGACATGGTAGACGAACGAAGAAAGCAAGCAATGATCCAGCTGGCCTACTACCAGCAAAAGCTCAAGCAAGGATATGACGCCAATGTAAAGCTCAGACCACTAGCACCGGGAGACCTGGTGCTGAGAAAAGTCGTAGGAGCTGCCAAGAACCCTTCTTGGGGAAAGCTCGGACCCAACTGGGAGGGGCCCTACCGAATTACCTCAGTGGCAGGGATAGGAGCATACTATTTAGAAGATTTAGATGACAAACCTGTACCTCATCCATGGAATGTAAATAACCTGAAAAGGTATTACTATTAATAAAGAAGTCTCTTTTGATTCAGATGTTCTGCCTATCATGATCACACGTCTCGCGTCCCAACGGCAAACATATCTGGGTACTAGACAGAACCTAGGTCTTGCATGGTCCAAGGACTCAAACCTATGGGGAAACTAGTTATTTACAGCCAAATTGAAGCGTTAGCATTGTACCTAGGTCTTGCATGGTTCTCGGACTCAAACCTATGGGGAGCTAACCACTCATATCTAGGTACTAGACAGAACCTAGGTCTTGCATGGTCCAAGGACTCAAACCTATGGGGAAACTAGTTACTTACAGCCAAATTGAAGCGTTAGATTGTACCTAGGTCCTGCATGGTCCTCGGACTCAGGCCTATGGGGACTAACCACTCATATCTGGGTACTAGACAGAACCTAGGTCTTGCATGGTCCAAGGACTCAAACCTATGGGGAAACTAGTTACTTACAGCCAAACTGAAGCGTTAGACAGAACCTAGGTCCTGCATGGTCCTCGGACTCAGGCCTATGGGGACTAACCACTCATATTCTGGGTACTAGACAGAACCTAGGTCTTGCATGGTCCAAGGACTCAAACCTATGGGGAAACTAGTTACTTACAGCCAAACTGAAGCGTTAGACAGAACCTAGGTCCTGCATGGTCCTCGGACTCAGGCCTATGGGGACTAACCACTTATATCTGGGTGCTAGACTGAACCTAGGTCTTGCATGGTCCAAGGACTCAAGCCTATGGGGAAACTAGTTACTTACAGCCAAATTGAAGCGTTAGCATGTACCTAGGTCTTGCATGGTCCTCGGACTCAAACCTATGGGGAGCTAACCACTTATATCTGGGTGCTAGACTGAACCTAGGTCTTGCATGGTCCAAGGACTCAAACCTATGGGGAAACTAGTTACTTACAGCCAAATTGAAGCGTTAGCATGAACCTAGGTCTTGCATGGTCCTCGGACTCAAACCTATGGGGAGCTAACCACTCATATCTGGGTACTAGACAGAACCTAGGTCTTGCATGGTCCAAAGACTCAAGCCTATGGGGAAACTAGTTATTTACAGCCAAATTGAAGCGTTAGCATGAACCTAGGTCTTGCATGGTCCTTGGACTCAAACCTATGGGGAGCTAACCACTCATATCTGGGTACTAGACAGAACCTAGGTCTTGCATGGTCCAAGGACTCAAACCTATGGGGAAACTAGTTACTTACAGCCAAACTGAAGCGTTATATTAAACCTAGGTTCTACATGGTCCTCGAACTCAGGCCTATGGGGACTAACCACTCATATTCTGGGTACTAGACAGAACCTAGGTCTTGCATGGTCCAAGGACTCAAACCTATGGGGAAACTAGTTACTTACAGCCAAACTCAAGTGTTAGACAGAACCAAGGTCTTGCATGGTCCAAGGACTCAAACCTATGGGAAAACTAACTACTTCAGAAGACTAAGTGTTAAGCAGGAACAAGGCTCTGCATGGTCCTCGGACTCAGGCCTATGGGAAAACTAACTACTTCAGAAGACTAAGTGTTAAGCAGGAACAAGGCTCTGCATGGTCCTCGGACTCAGGCCTATGTGGAAGCTAACTACTTCAAAGGGATCCTAAGTGTCTACTCGAAGAAAGTCTACCTGGTCCTTAGGAAACAAAAGGTCCACCAGAGCATACATGCCCTCTCGTTATAATAATCAATGTCGCGATTGGCCGAGATACAATTGAAGTTAAAATCATACAAGTAAAGAAAAAGCGGATAGCGTGCAAGTAAGCAAACAGCCACAACAAGCAGAAAAAGAAACAAAGCTTGCATTTCATTAAGTCCAAAAGAATTACACAATGGGAATTACATTACAAATAATGAAAAAGGGAAGAAAAATATGCAAAAAGTAAAGTGAGGCAGGCAGAGGCGCCAAGGAGCCTAGTCCTTCTATTTAGTTGCCCGCTTCGATGGGTGGCTGACCCATAGCTGCCTCAGGGTCCTCTGAGCCCTGACTGAGTGGGATGGCCTGCAGAGGCACGGCAGGAATAGCTGCCCCCTCAGCAGAAGAAACCTGGGCATCAGGGGAGGGCTTTGCAACCTGCTGAGGCGGTCCTCGTTAAAGCCGTCACTCAATTCAACCACCGCGGGAGGATTACTCCCTTGGACTGGCTCACCAGTGGCTCCAGCGTCCGAGGCCTCCTCACCCGGGGTAGCAGCAGTTTCCACAGCAGCCTTCTCGGCCTCAGAGCCATCTGGGGCAGCCTCGCGGATGACAGGGGGGTAGTACACGCTCTCCTCCTTCCACAGGTCAGAAGAGGCCTCCACACCAGCTTGTCTGAGGGCTTCACTCCAAGTTTCGGAGCAGTAGCGCCTACATACCCCAGGGACTTGGGATTTGTAGGCAGCTGCTGTCTCAGTTGCCCCGGTAGTATAGGCTGCCTCCTCAGCTTCCTGTTTGGTGGCCCAGGCCTCCTCCCTGCCTTGCTCTGCCTCAAACTTGGCCCTCTCAGCCTCCCCTTTAGCCCATTCTGCCACCCTCTTGGCCTCCTCAGCATCGGCCACCTTCTTTGTCAGGCCGACTATCAGCTCCTCGGCGAGCTTCAGCTGCCCCTCTACCTCACCCAGACGCTTTGTCTGAGTTTCGGCCTGCCTCTGAGCACCCTCAAGGCCGGACAACGCGCTGTCCCGAGCCTGGGTCATGGCCTTCAGCTCCTCCCTAGCCTTGGCAAGGTCCTCCTCGGAGGTCTTGAGGGTCCGAGTGGCCACCAAGCGCCTTCCGCGCTCTGCATCTATGGCCTTTCCATGGTCATTGGCCGCCTCCTCCAGCCTGAAAGTGGCCTGGACAGCCTGCCAAACAAAGCAGATACGTGATAGTTAGCCGAGCTCAAAAAAGAAAGGAAGGCAGAAAAAGCTAGAGCAAGAAAAAACACAAGTGTTAAAGGACTTACCATCCCCAAATATCACTTGAGGCAGAGGAAGACCTCTCTACTCCTCATGGTCCCCAGCTGCTCCATGTCCGCAGGAAGGAGCAGGCATCTCTCCACCGCGTCGGCCACGTACGCGCCTTCGCCATCCCTAAAGTCCCTGAGGGAGGAGTCATCCCTCAAAGGTGCCCCATGGAGCATTGGGGCGGGGAGCCAGGCCTGAACCTCGGGCGGGGCAGCAACAAGTATGTCCTGGGTTGAGGAGCCTATCCTCAGCTGCTTCGATGGCCGCCGAGTGTCATCCCCCTCCCGCGTGGGCCCAGATTTGTCCTCGAGGGTCCTCTTGCCCTTATCCTTCTTCTGCTTAGGATCAGTAGGCTTGTGCCTGGACGGCGAGTTCGTCTGAGGCGGAGGAGGAGGAAGCCTGGATTGGGTTGAGGCCGACCTGGTCTGAGCAGGACGAGTCTTTGGAGGAGGAGGAGGAAGCCTCGGCTTGGACTTCCCCGGCTGCCCTTCGATTAGGTTGAGTAGACTGGGTTGGGCCTTCTTCTTGTAGCCCATCTCAAGCCGAGAAGATGTCTCTGACGCTAAGAGGTCTGCTTCGGTTAGACAAGGATCGCCCAAGTCTCCAGAAGGGTCTTCGGATTGATGGACTCGCTCAAAAACGTCAAAATCGTCCTCGGCAGGACCAAAATCTGCAGCTTCCCCTTCCCTCTCTAAGTTCTCTTCCGCGGCCTCTGAGGGTGTGTGGGAAGAAGAGGGGACTGCTACTGTGACGCCTTCTGAAGTGGAGGGATCCTCGGGAAACTCGAACCCGTCCTCGGTCACTTTTATTTTCTGCAGCCGAGGATCCTTTGCTTTGATCACGTGCTTTGGGGCCGCGAACGACTTTTGGAGCGGAGTGTACCCCAAGATCTTGTGAGCGATTCTGACTTGGTGGTCTGCTTCGTTTTCAAAAGCTGCCGACCTGAGCACCTTCTGCAAGTCTTCCCTGTTGATCAAGTTAAAGTGACGCGCGAAGGAGTGCGGATCTGCAGAAAGAAAACACATTTACAATTAGTAACCAAGCAGTGCAAGAAAGAAATGACGCATAAAGCAAGTTAGAGTCTTTGAACCCCCTCCTACTCCCACTGCCCCACCTGGTGTCCCCTCTGTCGTCGGGCAATGAAGGCCATCGTGCCACGCTCCAGACACGATGAGAAAATCCTCATTCATCCCCTTGTTGGACTCAGGGAGGCACTGGATAAGCCGGACCCTGTCGTCCCTCGTCCTCATGTAGTAGGACTTGTTCTTCAGATGTTGAAGATTGTAGCAGTAGTTCACATCATGATAGGTCAACCTTAGACCCATCTTCTCGTTCAGAGCATCCACACTGCCCAGAATTCTGAACATGTTGGAGGCGCACTGGGTGGGAGTTAACCGGAAGTATGTAAGGTAACCCCTCGTCACCGGCCCCATGGGGATCCTCATCCCCCCTTCAAGGAAGGCGATGATGGGAATCACCACCTTGCCCTCCTGCCTCCGGAGGTGCCACTCCCCCTCCTCACAATACCTCAAGCCCACGTTGGCCGGTATCTTATAATCGGCGATGAATTTCTCCATCGCCTCCTCAGAGACAACGTACTTCTTAAGCCTACCCATCCCAAATGATGCCTAAGAGAGCTAAAGAAAGAGCAAATAAAAGAGAAGGAGAAGTAGAGAGAAAGAAAGCTCAGAAAGGGATAGAGCGACTTACAGAAATGAGGAGAAGCTCCTCGGACAGGCTTTTTATGCTGGAGATGAAGGTGGAAATTTGGCTGGACTCTGAATGAGGGCGCAAGAGCTCTTGATTGTGAATGGAAAAAGGTGAAAGCGGTTCGAATGGGTATTTATACCCTAGATGGAAGAGTCGCGCGAGTTTTCCCGCCCATAAATGCTAGACGCATCCCCACCGTTAGATTGTCATTTGACTGTTGAACGTGGGGAGCACAAAGCCGCCCGAATTTAATGCAGGACACGTTACGCGCACCGAAGCGCCAGTAACGCACCTTAGGCAGATGAAAAGGCTCCAACGCTGACGAAGGACAAGACTCGATTGGACGCAGAGCAAGTTCGAGGGTGTCAAAATCCTCCTTTCCGCCCGAGGATACGGACAGCAAGATTTTGAGGGGCTATTGTGGGGCCAGAAAGAGTCAAGCAACCCCAGCCCACTTCGAACCAGGCCCAAACGCCTACGCCGAGGACTCGACCAAGGTCCGAGGACGAGGTGTAGAGCCCAGTTGCCTAATAAGCATTGCCGAGAATGATTACTTCCTCGGACGACTGAGATCAGAAAGTGAGCAAGCAGCACACCCTCAAGGGGAATTTCTATGAGCATCCAAGGAGCAAATAGCAAGTACCAAGCACCGGACATGGAAGTATGGTGGAGGAGTAAGTCCCAGATGAACTGTCACCTCCACATTAAATGCCCTCAACTAATGCCCTGGCCGCATTAATGGGGATAGGACCCCTGAACAGTGCCGTCTTGGGCGCTGCAACCCACAGAAGGGATGGGAATGCGGCTGATGGGACAGGCCCTCAAGTGATGGCCTGGCTGAATAACAAATATAGGGCTAGGATCAACTGAGAGAGAGGTATATAATGTAAGAAGTACCTCTTGAAGAGGGGACGGACGGAAAAACCAGAAAAAGAAATACTGTAGCAGTTTATATTCTCTCAAACCTTGTAACCTTTCTGGAAAGAGATAATAAGAACTTCAAGCTCTCTAGGACCCGTCCGAGGAGCCTTCTTGTGCATCCCAACTCATGTTTAAGTTATCATCATTTACGTACAACCATGCATGGCCGTTGCATTCCTCACTAGGGCCTAGCTCTTGAACCCATACTCTACAAATTCATTGCGGGGTTAGCTGGGCTTGGGTCCACTCTCTCAATCTGCGGAGAGCGCTCGAAACCGGTCCCTACAATAAAAATGCCACGTCATGAACAAACACCAAAAATGAGAGAAAATAAAATAAAATCAGCCAAAGACCAAAACGAAAAATATAATTCCCGTTTTTTTTCTTTCATTTTCTTGCAATCCAAACACACACAAACATCGAAAAAATCTTCTATTGGAATGTGAAAACTGAAAGTATGAAATGAAAGACCAGTGGATGCATGGAGTCGTAGTTTCAGTCTAGTGGATGAAATACAAAGCTTGGGAATTTCAGTTGATGGTGCAGCCATGGCAGAGGATTTGAATTTTGGAATTTGGGGATTTCAGTTAAAGAAGAAGAATAGGGAAATAGACTAAATGGAGTTGATTTGTACTAGCATGGATAGTGTGGGGCCGTGGCTTGTGCGCTTTGAGTTTTCATTGGGGCCCTGGGGGACTGAGGGAGATACCGCAAGAAATAACAGAGATGGTAGTTGACGTTTTTTTTTTTTTTTGGTAAAGGACTAACATTCATTTTTTTAAAAGTAAATAGAAATTCTATCATGGTCTTCTATTGCTTGTTTTGCATTGAGCCCATTGACGAAGCGAGTATTATGATTACATGGTGTAGCAGAAGGCCAAATGAGCTAAAACCTTACTCAAGTTTTCAACGCTCTCAGTATCTTGCTGAGGGTTTGGGACAGTAATGAGGACACTGGCGAGAAATTGGCACCTCTGGATTTTCAGTTTTCACAATTCCAAATACACATAGACAGTCTTTTGTAGATCTTTGATGTTTGTGTGTGCGTTTGGATTGCAAGAAAATGAAAGAAAATAAAAGGGAATTAATTTTTTTTTTTCAATTTTTGGCAGATTTTCATTTTTTTCATCTTTGGTGTTTGTTTATGACATGACATTTTTATTAATTAAAATGATGAGTTGTCAATTTTTAATATTATTATATAAGCCATGTAAGTTTTAAATGTGCCAGTAGTTACACCGTTTGTCACATAAACATTTTTCGTTAGTGAGTTAACTGTAGTGATTCCAGGATATTGTAATAAGGTGACTCAAGAATTAGCTCTGTATCTTCCTCAAAAAAAAAAAAAAAAGAGTTAGCTCTGTATGCTAGGGAGACAAAGGAACCCTTGGTTCGGCTTGAGGACATACCTTCTTTTCTCCTTCCCATAGTAAACTCTGGTTCATTATAAATACAATCTATCATTTTTGGGCTAAAAAATAAAAATAAAACTTTGAAACAAGGCAAAGATGCACCACCTAGGCCCAGTTTCCACAATTATTGAATTACCTTCCCTCATAGGACCAATCCTAGCCCAAATTTAATTCAAGCTTGACAATAAAAGCCAACGATAGGTCACAAGCCTTTAATCCAATGACTTCCTTGCAACCCTCAGCCGAAAAATAGAACTTGCACGTGAGGGCAAGTTACAATTGACAAAATATTCTATCGGCCCACATAAACAAAAAACTGAAAATGTCCAACTTTTTTTTTTAACCCAGTCCACAAAACAATAAGATTTATCAATGACACAAAAACATTTTCTCACCAATCAACATGATTGAATAATGTTAGGGATACACTCAACTACACACCCAAATCCACAACATGTTTTTGTAGTGATTTATGTATAATAAGATATTTTCAAGGGCATGGTAAACATGATGTTTACGACTTTAGCAAGTTTTGAAAAGGATAATGAAAATTTTTATATCACAATCAATACAAATGGATCGAGCATTCAGTAGTGTAATCAAACACTAATAGTCTAATACACATCAATGTTATCAATTTTGTTCTAACCAAAAAATTTGTTATGGTTTACTAATTGGTGCGAATCACCCATATGTTTCATCTCAGCCTAAATTCTAGTTTATTCCAATTTGTTTCGTTAAATTTTGGCCGTATGTGAGCACAACATTAAGCTTTTTTCTTGGCTCTTTTTTTTTTAATTTTCTTCTTAGCATATGAAATTTGAATTTGATTCTTTAATTTGATATTACTGTCAAGAGAAATTGGAGCAATTTGAGTTATTTATTTGATTCATCGTAAATTTTTTCTTGATTTGGTGTATTAGGCTAAATTATTAATTCATTCTAAAATTAATGTCCTTATTATATATGGTAAATATTAAAACTGTTAATGATTTGGTCTGGGATAGATAATTTGATATGATATACAACTTTTTGATGAATTATTTCATGTTATTAGAAGTAACTATGAAATGGTATGTCAACATTAACTGATACTAAAATATTCTGTTTTAATATACCCGATGAAGCAAAATTCGTTAGTCTTTGTAAGTACTTCCAGATGGAGCCAAGTCCTCGTTGATGTCCCTGCATGTATGGAAAAATGACTCCCTCGAGGTGGTCACCAGTGTGGTGCCTGCCACAACGTCTCCGATGCCAAAGTCAGTATAAGGAAACCTTTAGAATAGTAGAATAACAATGAGTGATGTTTTTTAATGTCTATCTACCTTGTATTGGTGCTGTGAGGACTTTATATATGTTTCCACAGCCCCTAGCCGTTGTGGTCATTAATGTGGCTTAGTAATGTGGGCCTTAATGAGGCATCCAACGGTCTGTACAGCTGGTCTTGTAACCGCTCGGAACTTTATTGGCTGCATTGAATGGCTTCGTTATTTTCGTCAGTGACATGGACATGGGCTTTGCTCGTCTCAGAGGATGACCTTGTTGGTCTTAGTGATATCGTCTAGGGAGGTTGAGTTCGTCAGTCCCATCAGTTGCCCCCAGATTCTGTGGTCGTCGTGACATGTCATGACGATCACAAAATATGAAAGGTCCTTAGGTTGTACATGACTCTTGGGATTTCGCTCCACATTGAATGCGCAGCGGCGATGCCACATGCATTGTGGCCACGTGGCACATTCTGATCAGTGGAGTTAATGCTTCAATTTGTATGACTCTTGGGTTTCCCGTTGAATTTCAGTTTTTTGAACCTTGGTTTTTAAACTTCTCTTCTTCTCACTTTCTCTTTCACTTTTCCAAAAACTCCCAATTATTGCTCTAAGTATTATCTTCTTCAACCTTTTTCTGCAACTTTTCTCCAAGCTGGTGCGTGGTTGAGCTTTCTACATTTTTCCTTTGAGGTATGTCTTTCTTCCGCTTCTTTTTTCTTTTCGGTGTAATCACAAACTATGGTGAATTTCTGATTCTCTTTCCCCTTTCTTTTGTGTTTGTTTTTAGGTTTCAAGGTTTTTAGGATCCATCTTTTCCCTTTGTTTTCTAGTTTCTCTATGGTTAGTGGTTCTGAGGTTAGGATAGATTGCCCCTCAATTTCTTTTCTCTTTGCACGCTTAGGGGGTTCTTTAGGAATTTTCCCACATCTTGAGAACTTCGTTTTTTAGGGTAATAGTCTAAGCGTTGCATTGGCTAATTTGTTGCCTTTGCTTCATCAATTGATTGATTGGTTTGAGAGTTTGGTGAGAGAGCAAGGGATGATGTCTGAGGTGAGATCGAGTGAATTAGAGACTAGGTTGTCCTCTAATGATGGGCCAGTGGAGGCCAGGGGGGATACTACTGTTTCTGCTTCTAAGGAGGTTAAGGCTTTTTATGCCCTTGACGAGGAGTGTGGTTTGGATGCTGACACACTTTCTAGATTCAAGCATAGATTCCAGTTCCCGGACAGGGTTAGGGTTCGTTTACCCAGTGAAGAGGATTGTGCCTGCCACTTCTTCCCTGGGGAGGTATGCTTCTACGAGGCTGCCTTCCTGTGTGGGCTTAGGTTTCCCATCCACCCATTCATTATGGAGCTATTAGGCCATTTTGGCATTGCTCCTGGGCAACTTATGCCCAATTCGTGGAGGATAGTAGTCAGCCTAATGGGGATATGGTTGGCTGCTATGGACAGTGACATGATTAGAGTGGATGAGCTTGTCTACCTGTATCGTTTCAAGGCCTAAGGAGCACGAGTACTAAGAGCTGGTGCCGTGGGAGAGGAGGACTAGGATCGTTCGGAATCTGCCTTCGTCCTTCAAATACTGGAAGTCCCGGTTCTTCTTTGTGTCCAGGGATGATTGGGAGACGTCCTCTAATGAAATTTAGGGTGATCTCCCAAGGCTGCTCCGTTGGTGGAGTACCCCGAATTTAGGTGCGTCATTATTTCTCCTCGTCCATTAATTTTCGTTGTATTTTTCATCGTCACTAACCCTTTTGCCCATTGTCTCTTGCAGTTAAGAGACGGCCCAAACTTAAAAGTAGGTACAAGGGATGTGTTGAAAAGGCGATTGAGCACACAAGGATGATCAAGGACTTAGACGACCTGGTGGACCCACGAACTCTAGCTTTTTACTACCTTGGTCCAGAACTCTAGCTTTTTACTGCCTTTGGTTGCTAGGGTGATTTTGCGCAAAATTGATATTGAGGAGAAAAAGAGTAAGTGTTAATCTTGTCAATGTTGATTTTCTTGCACACATATCTTTTCTCACAAGTGTTTTACTTCGGCAAGAATGACAACAAAATTTAACCAAAGTATGTATGCTCGAATGAGGGCCAAGAAGAACGAGCCCCTTTCTAACCTTGGCGCCAAAAATGTGAAGGTGATGGACAAGAGTGCCTTCAGTACTCCTGCTACCCCTACTACTCCTGGCGTTGAGATGGTAAGGACGGCCTCCCCAACCACCTCGGTTAAAGAAATCCCTCCTGAACGGAAGAGGCAACAGACTGGTGACAAGGAGAAGGAGAAAGCTGAGTCTCGTTCGTCTAGTGTTTAGGGTGATACTGGGGTCGCGATGGCCAGGGCGCAGGAGACTTTTACTGTAGAGGAGATGAAGGTATTCTCGGGTTCGTCTCCAAGTGAGCTTGTGGGTCGTCATCTCCATAAGCTCATCCAGGTAATGTACTTGTGCAAGTTCACCCCCTCTCCATTTTCCTTTTTTTTTTTTTTTTAGGTGCTGGGGGAGAGCCTCCATCTTTCCTTGGAGTATCTTGCTCAGGAGGCTAAGGTCAAGTCTGCAGTGTCTCAAGTGGTGGCCTTGGAGACGAAGAACTCGAAATTGAAGAAAGATTTGATAACTGCTATGGGCGAAGCTCACCTCGCCAAGGAAAAGGCCAAGACCCTAAGTGACGACCTCAGAGCTGAACGGCAGTTGACTTTGGAAAAGGACGAGCAACTCCTGGCTGCCAAGGAGAAGATCAAAACCATAGCTGTTAAGGCCGTCGAGGGTTTCCAGCAGACTGAAGAGTACAATACTGTGCTCTTCAGTGGGTACTTCAAAGGGTTCGAGCTCTTAAAGTGATATTTCATCAAGCACCCTTCTGGAGTAGATCTGGAGAACTTGGACCTTGAGGAGGTAGACAAGGAGATGGCTACTGACGTGGCTTCTAACTCTACAGCCCTTGATGGTGATGCCCCCAAGAGTGTTCTTCCTCCTCCAAGTGATGATGCAGTTGCAAACGCCTGAACCTGTTATTTTATTTTACTTTCTCTCTCTTTTTTTTTTTTTTGGTAAGTGCCCCATGTATTTTTGGGTCTTTTAGGTCTTTTTATTCAAATTTGAGAACAATGCTTTTTAACCCAGTGTTTATGGGTTTTTAGCTTTGATGTGAAAACAATGGTAATTGCCCCGTGTTTTTGTGCTTTTAATTATATTTGTGTTTCTGTGCGATCTTTTTTTGCTTCATTTATTTAGCTGCTCCATTTGCGTTGGTACACTATACTTGATTGAATTTTCTGTTGTGATCTGCCCTTTTGAAAAAGGACTGACTCGTCCGTAACTTATACTCGTCTAGGCGGAGAATTGGCATGTACATCGTTAGTAACTTATATCTGTCTAGGCAGAACCTTGCATTCTTAGCCATTTTTATGACTTACACCCATTTAAGGGACCTTGCCACCTTTGTCAGTAACTTACATCCGTCTAGGCGGAATCTTGTTACTTAGTTATTTTTATGACTTACACCAACTTAAGGGATTTTGTCATTTTTTTGGCTTCGTCAGTAACTTACATCTATCTGGGCGGAATCTTGTTACTTAGTCATTTTTCTTTTTGTGACTTACACCCATTAAGGGATTTTGTCATTCTTTTGGCTTCGTCAGTAACTTACATCCGTCTAGACGAAATCTTGTTACTTAGCTATTTTTCTTTTTGTGACTTACACCCATTAAGGAAATTTGTCATTTTTTTGGCTTCGTTAGTAACTTACATCCGTCTAGGCAAAATCTTGTTACTTAGCCATTTTTCTGTTTCCTTGCGACTTTCAAATGACTAGACCTGCTTGCACTGACACATTGGCTGAATAATTTTTTTATTGCTTTCAAGAATGAATACATTTGTCTGTTACATTTATTGGTGGTACTTCTTCAAATGCTCGATGTTCCATGGTCGTGGGAGCTTCTGTCCGTCCATGGTCTCCAAGTGATAGCTACCTTGCCTAGAGTAATGGACGACCAGGTAGGGTCCCTCCCATGTGAGGCTGAGTTTCCCTTGGGCAGGGTTTTTGGTTGTTTGGGTGACTTTGCGCAGGACGAGGTCACCTATGTCAAGTCGTCTGAGCTTCACCCTCCTGTTGTAGTATTCGGCCATCTTCTGTCGGTACTTCATCATCTTGTGAGAAGCTTTTTCTCTAACCCCGTCTATGCAATCCAAGTTAACTCTTAATTGGTCGTCGTTATGCTCTTCCTAGAACATCTCTCGCCTGATGCTGGTTACTCCTATCTCGACTGAGATTATTGCTTCAGTGCCATAAGTGGGTCTAAAGGGGGTTTCTCCCGTTGGCGTCCTTACTGTAGTCCTGTAAGCCCACAAAACATTGGGAAATTCTTCTGGCCAGGTCCCCTTTGCGTTGTCCAACCTGGCTTTGATAATCTTGAGCAGCGTCCGATTAGTCACCTCCGTCTGTCCATTTTCTTGTGGATGCCCCGGGGATGTTAATGGCTGTCCTAAGGTGGTACTCAATGTCGAACTGGCTGAGTTCAATTGCTCATTGGACCATTCTCCCCGCTGCTTCAAGCTTGTTCATAGACTTCTTGATGGGTTGATCTGTCATCACTAGGATAGGGTTCGCCTGAAAATATGGTCTCAGTTTGCGCGAGGCTACTATTAACGTGAATGCAATCTTTTCAATCCTTGGGTACTTAGCCTCAACACCTTGGAAAGCTTGACTGACGTAGTAAACTGGAGCTGCTTCTTGTCCTCTTCTCGAATTAGGGTTGCACTCATGGCTGTGGCTGATACTGCCAAATACAAATATAAGTTTTCCCCTTCCTTGGATGGACTTAAGAGGGGTGGATTACTCTGGTAACGTTTAAGTTCCTGAAACACTGCCTCACATTCGTCAGTCCAGGTGAAAACCTACTTCAATGTCTTGAAGAAAGGCAAGCATTTATCCGTCGCTCTAAAGACGAACCTATTGAGAGCCGCAATCCTTCCTGTGAGCTTTTAGACTTCTTTAACAGTCTTGGGCGATGTCATGTTGAGTATGGCCTACACCTTCTCTGGGTTTGCTTCTATCTCCCTTTGGGACACCATGATTCTCAAGAATTTTCCTGAAGCTACACCAAAGGCACACTTGCCAGGATTCAACTTCATTTGGTATTGTCTGAGGGTGGCAAACGTCTCTTTCAGGTCATCCAGATGGGCAAGTTCTTCTTTACTCTTGACGAGCATGTCATCCACGTATACCTCCACATTCCTGCCAATCTGCTTGCTGAACATTTTGTTCACTAACCTCTGGTAAGTTGCTCCTACATTCTTCAGTCCGAAGGGTATTACCTTATAGCAATAGAGCCCTTGACTCGTGATAAAAACTGTTTTCTCCTGATCTTCTTCAGTCATTTTTATCTGGTTGTATCCTGAGAAAGTATCCATAAATGTTAGTAACTTATGCCCGGCTGTAGAATCCACTAGCTGGTCTATCCTTGAAAACTATCTTTCGGGCAAGTTTTGTTCAGGTCCATGAAGTCCACGCACCTTCTCCATTTCCCATTTGCTTTCTTTACTAGGACGACGTTCGCGAGCCAATCAGGATAGTAGACCTCCCGGATAAAGCTTGCCAACAACAATTTGTTAACCTCGTCTATAATTGCTTGGTTCCGTTCTGGGGCGAAGACTCGTTGTCTTTGTTGGACGGCTTTCTCTCCGGGTCCACGTTCAGCTTATGCTGAATGACCTCTAGAGATATGCCTGGCATGTCCTTGTGACTCCATGCGAAGACGTCCAGGTTTTCTTTAAATAACTGGACGAGCCTTATTCTCATCTCGGGACTTAACGTCGTCCCTATTCTTGTCGTCTTGGTTGCTTCTCCTTCAACCAATTCCACTGTCTTCAAGGCTTTCACTTTATCTTCTTCCTTCTCCTCGATCATCCATGTATGGTTCTCTTTTGTAGCCAACATGGCTTGGTAGCACTCTCTCGCTAGGACTTGATCTCCTTTTACCTAGCCAACACTGTTCTCTGTTGAGAACTTTACCTTTAGGAAATAGGTGGACGTGGCTGACTTCCATCGGTTGAGCGTGGGCCTCCCAATAATCACATTGTAAGTTGAAGGGCAGTCTACCACCTAGAAGACTAACTGACGGGTCAACTGCCTCGGGTAGGTCCCCACTGTTACTATCAACGTCACTATGCCCTTAAGAAATACTCTGTCTCCACTGAAACTGACGAGGGGGGAGTCAAATGGGCGCAGTCTTCCTGGATCTAGCTTCAGCTGCTAAAAAGTGGGAAGGTAGATGATGTTTGCGGAGCTACCATTGTCCATAAGGATCCTCTTGGTATTGAATCCTTCTATCGTGAGCATTATGACTAAGGGGTCGTTATGAGGCTGTTTCACTCCCCTAGCATCTTTCTCATTGAAAGACATGTCTTAGTCCGTTCGTCTCTACTATAACGGGGGTATCATGTGGATGCTGTTCACCTGCCTCCGACATGTTTTCCTGAGGGATTTGAATGACCCGCTTGTAAATGGCCCTCCTGCGATCGTCTTTATCTCCCTGATTACATTCTGCGGAGGTCGGAATGTGTGATCCTCGTCTCTGGGCGAGGACTCGCGCTGGTTTTTGTTATCGTCTCTGAACCTGCTAGACTCCCCCTTCTTTACATACTTATGTAGTTTTCCTTTCCATATCAACTCCTCTATCATAGACGTTAGGGGATGAATGTAATGGCGTTGGCCATTTAAGGCAGTGCTCGTCCTTAATCTGCGCCAAAATTTTATCAACAGGCATAACTAAAGGAGTGAATTTTAATGTTCTGGGAGTTTTCTCGTCTTTCCTTTTACCCCCGTCGTTAGTCCGACGATCTGGACGCTCACTTTTTTGTCCTCTGCGATCGTCATCCTTCCTTCCCTTGTCTCTCGGCTTTTCCAAATCCTTTATGGCGGCTAACGCATCCTCAGTGTTCATGTACTTCTGTGCTTTCATGAGCATCTCTGCCATTGTGTTAGGAGGATTCTTCGTGAGTGAAAACACAAACTCTCTAGACTTCAATCCCACTTTAAAGGTCATCAGCTGCACCTTGTCGTCAGCTTCGTCCACCTCTAGGGTCTCCAAGTAAAGCGTGTCACGTACGACCTCAGGGTTTCTTTCTTTCCTTATCTAATGGTGAGTAAATGGTCTGTTGGCCTCTTCGGGCGTTGTCCTCCAACGAAGTGGCGCAAAAAGGCTTTGCTCAACTCCTCGAAGCTATCGATGGACGATGTTAGTAACTTTGTGAACCACTCCCTTGTAGCTCCTTTGAGAGTGGTGGGGAAGGAACGACACAATATTTCGTCAGGAGGCTGTTAAAGGCCTAGCGTCGTCTTGAAGGTGTTAAGGTGGTCTGGGGGTCCTTAAGTCCGTCAAACAGCTCAAGCTGAGGCAAGTGAAGCTTTGACGGCACAGGACATTCCAAGACTGCCGTGGTGAAGGGCGAATCTGTTTCCCTGACCATTCTATCCAGGCTTCGATCTGTTTTTTCCTTAATGGCATTCCTCAACTCGTCCATCTCCTTCCTCATCTCTCGAAGAAGATCTAAGTAGTAGTAGGTCCTCGACGGTCACTTCTTCTATAGCTATCTCCCCCATCCTCCTGGTTGGCTTTGGACCGATTCTCCTCCTATTAAAGCTATAGCCTCATTTCCTGATTCTGTCTGGTAAGTTCTTCGACAGTGGCCGCAAGAGCCTGGACTTGCTAAGCTAGGGCTGAATCCTGGTTGGACTCCATCTGAATGTAGAGGTTGATTGGAAACTACATTCTCAAACTTGAGTACGAAAGAATGTCGTCCCCACAGATGGCGCCAAACTGATGAAGCAAAATTCGTCAGTCTTTGTAAGTACTTCCAGATGGAGCCAAGTCCTTGTTGATGTCCCTGCAGGTATGGAAAGATGACTCCCTCGAGGTGGTCACTGGTGTGGTGCTCTCCACAATGTCTCTGATGCCAAAGTCAGTGCAAGGAAACCTTTAGAATAGCAAAATAACAATGACTGATGTTTTTTAATGTCTATCAACCTTGTATTGGTGCTGTGAAGGCTTTATATATGTTTCTACAGCCCCTAGTCGTTGTGGTTGTTAATGTGGCCATTAATGTGGCTTTAATGTCTCTCTTGGTAACGCCTCATGCTCAGTAATGTGGGCCTTAATGAGGCATTCAACGGTCTATACAGTTGGTCTTGTAACCGCTCGGGGCTATATTGGCTGCATTGAATGGCTTTGTTATTTTCGTCAGTGACATGGACATGTGCTTTGCTCGTCTCAGAGGATAACCTTGTTTGTCTCAGTGATATCGTCTAGGGAGGTTGAGTTCGTCAATCCATCAATACCAACTTTAATCATGACAATTTTGATACACATACATGCCATTTAGACAATATAAAATGAGATCCTACAAAATAAATAATAATAATAATACAGTTAGATTTAAACCTTGAGGACACATGCAATTAACGTCTACCAGTACCAATTACAAGTATACTCTTTTTCGCTCTTTTAAATAAATAATAATAATAATAATAATACAGTTAGATTTAAACCTTGAGGACACATGCAATTAACGTCTACCAGTACTAGTTACAAGTATACTCTTTTTCTCTCTTTTAAATAATAAGATTTTTTTTTTACAATAATGTATTAAATTAGATATATAATTATGTAAGTGTACGTAAGACCCACCCCTCTATGAGATGGAGAAAGTATACTTTCGGAATACATAATAATTTTCCCTTAAAAAGGACAAGTTACTTCACATACAAAGACAAAGACATTGTGCAGTGAAGTTTTAGTAAGGGCATCATTTTTGAAACTCCATAAAAAGGAAACTAATTAAACACATGTATATATGTGTGTGTGTATATATATATATATAGGAGACTTGAGATTTATTCAGGCCATGCTATTCTCCATCTCCACCCTTAATAATAAGACTGTCACACTCTGCCCTCTGGGACACAAAACACCACAAGCAGCAACCGTAACACAGGGACATAATACGCAAAACAAGCAGCACAATCTTCCTCTTGAAGCTCCAAATGATGTGGAGCCTTAATACAGTATGTTGGTTACCACCGTCACTGTCACTAATGCTGATTCCATAGCTAGAATTAAATTACAATCACCTAGTCTAACAATGAGTACAACAATGAAGATCAGAATTGTCCCTCAAGGGAGATCATGCGTTTTTAAAGAATATATTGTGGTTGTTTTGTTAAATAACTCAAAGTCATAATTAAAAACCAAAAACAATGTATTTGAGATTTGATGTTGGCTGCTTTGCTTCTTATTTTTTTTTAATGTGTTATTGTTGTAAATCTCTGCAATTTTCACTAGTGTGGCTTAATTCTTAAAGAAAGTGTCATTTTTTCGACGGCCTTTATGACCCTTGATTGAAACAAGGGTTATATAACTTGCATGAAACACGACATTACATAACCTACTTGAAATTATATTCCAAAACACAATATTATATGACTTGTTCCTAATCATTTCAATACATACCACAACCACACACACTCTAAAGAACCACATTACAAAGTCTAAACTATCTCAAAACACAATATTATATAAAATGCTCCAAATATCTTTCAATGTGTTCCACAACCTCACATACATCAAAAGACCACAAATTAGTATATTACCTAGTCCACAATAGTCCCAAAATCCTGATGGAGGTGTTCAGCCATGAGAGTGGCAAGTTCAGCTTCTTTGGCTGCAACAGACTATGGAGGCATGCCTTGGCATTGGCAGCCTCCTCAACCTTTGGCCTGGATACTTCTAAACATTCCCTCTCCAATTCCAACAGCGTGTGATCTTTGTCTGCTTCACTCTCACCAAAGTTTATGTCATTCCATATTTGCTGGTCTCATACAACAGCAGTCAGCAGCAAAACCAATTAAGGAATTTTGATATGTAAACGGTGTTACTTCTCTTTCAAAAGAAACTAAAATCTAGCATTAATAATGTTTCATAGAATTTGTGCCAACAATATGAGGTCGGATTTCACAGCATACATGATCAAAGTCAAATGCTTAAATACAGCAAACTACCTGGAGAGATAATTATGTGCAAAATTAATGAATGAGTCAGGGATCTTACAGCTTATATTAGGTTTTAATAATTAGAATAAAGATAATAGATTTAGTACAGCTATTAAGTGGTCAATTACACAAACTTTCCAATTAGCATCTTTAGAGAGCACGTGACACAATAAACCACATTCCATATACAGAGGTGGAACCTGTTCAGGGATCAATTGGGATTAATAACATGGAAAATGACATCACATTTTGGTGTCAATTGCAAATAGCGTGCCAATTAAATTGAAGAAACATTCAAAAAAGTGTAATGTACTTCTGAGAAAAAAAAAATCATAAATGCACAGAAGATGCTTATACCTTTCCAATCAAGTGTAGTGAGGCAGGCCAACCTGAAGAAACAGCACTTTGTAGATTAGCTTGCCCTGCTTCCTCTGATAGTGCTGATACATATCTGTTCAACAGAAAAATAAAATAAAAAGTCAATATAAGTTAATAGACAAAGATTGCTAATGATATATTAAGCAGAAGCTTTCATAAATCTAGCACACATATATATTTACAAACAGCTGTTTCATAAGTTGGGAGTTGACTGATGTCTACATGTTTTGTGGTAAAATATATATATATATATATAAATAAAAGATAAATAAATAAAAACTTGGAATACAAATTAGGAACTTAGAAGCTTAGCAAATTCCAAAATACAAAAGAAAATAACTTTACCCTAGTAATGCATCAAACCACACATATATAGTTTGCTTATTGTCATAGTAACTGGGATGCACCAATCCATTGATGCTCGGGAAATGGAAAAAATCTCTTAGGCCACCTTTGATCCCAGCTTTGCACCTTGAAGTGTAAAGACTATGGAAGTGATTAATAGAAAAGCAAGATACAGAAAGGGTGTTCCTAACATTTTATTAGTAAATTGCTATGGGGAAAGAGATGCAGGGATAGTTCTAGATTAAAAGTCATTAAAAATGATTCCCCTGCCAAGCATGATCAACATACAATAGCAGAAGCATTAACAATACAGGGCATGTCTCCAACAAAGCTTTACCCAAAAGCCATATTTAAAGTATTGTTGGTTCAACGCAACAATTTTTTAAGGAATATATTAGCAATCATGGCATAATTACTCTTAAAAAAGAATACTTGAATGGTAAGTACTATCAAATGCATTTTGTCGTGTATCTATAACTATAGCAATAGCTAATACAGATTTACTACAATAGAATATACACAATATGCCAATTATTAAGCTTACAACATTCAAAATCAGCATGCTCAGGCTCTTAGCAGGAAACTAATCATGCTGGAAGCACCTGCCAAGAAAAATCTGTTTACAGTAAACCTCAGGGACAACTATTTATGACACGCTAGACAAAGTTTTTACAGAATTACCGACTATCTCATCCCATTTAACCGGAACAGAGGCTGCAAAAAATTTGGATTTTGTGTCAAAGTTTCTTCCAATAATTTTTTTGATATTTTGATAGCACAAAGAAATAATAGTAATTATCCTCTATCCACAGAACACACGGCTTCAGGTGCATAGGGCAAATGTTTTCATCAAGCAATTCATACTCATCCTGCAGACACAGAGCAAAAGACATTACACTATTTTGTTACATAAATACAAAACCTCTCTCAAACAGAACTACCACAACAAATACATGAACACATTCATTCAAACAAGACAGTGCATATATGAAAATGGAAATCAGCGAGAAACTATATAAAATAAAAAAGGAATTCCACTTAATGAGTAATATCAACAAGTTCTTGTAAATATAAAAAGAAAATTTTACACAAATCCTAGCACCCACCAAAAAATAAATAAATAAACACTCAGTTTTTATCAAATTCTCAACTATAGATAATGCAATAACCCCATAATCAATCAAAAAGTATGTGAACAAAAATTGATAAGCAGATAAGGGAAATTAAATTTAGATAATGTTGCTACATCCACATTTACAAGTTCAAATGCAAAAAAACACGTTATACTCCTCACAATTGACACGATAAAGTCCTTCATAGACAGCCCAAAATATATCACCATTGACAAGAACCCTTGAGGAAAATTCCTTCACAATTGCTTCATGCTTGGGATCAGTTGTCCAAACAAACTTATCATAAGATATGTCTAACTGCAGGCAGAACGTAAACAACAAAACAAAGGAGATCATAAAAAAATGGAAAATATGCACAACAATCGGAACATTCAACAAGTCAGGCTAAAGTAAACTTAGAGTGCATTTCTACCTTGGGTTATTATTATATCTTTCCAGAGTGTCTTCTATGCTTGTGAAATGACATCGCAATGTTCACTTGGATCAGAACCCCGGGCTGCAGCAACAGAAGCAACTTTCTCCCCATGCTCATCCGTCCTGCTAATAAATACAACATTCTTCCTTAACAGCCTCTGCCACAAGATATGAACCATAAAAATTTTGCCTTTTACATCATATCGCAACACTAAAATTGTTTGACTACATGAAATTACAACAATGCACGTTTTCCCTGCTTTGCTTGTAAAAATATGTTACCTATATAGGCTCTATGCTATTAAAAATACGTACACAGAGTTTTCACATAAAACCCCGAAAGCTATTTGAATTTATCAATTTACTCTTCACTAGTAAAAGACCTTAGCTTTTACTCTGTTTTTACATCTTCTCAATACATGAAAAATATATATACCAATTGAGGACCATATCTGATAAATCAAACATACAAAAAGGCTATTTCTAGTTAAAGGAAGCTGTACAGATAATAAAATAAAAATGTTAGAGAAGAGAGAAAGAAAGCTTTTTCATTTATGGGCTTATGGTGTTTGTTATATTCTTGGAACACAAACAACACATCTAGGCTAAACCTCATAGACCCAACCCATACTTCAGATTCCAGAGGATAGCTATGTAATTCCAGTTCCAAAAGTATTCAAACCCATAGCCCCCAAATTAAACTACTGCTTTCTCTCTGAGCCATACTTCGTAGTCTCTCTCTACCAATGAAGAGAATGAGAGAGAATAACAATAATTGTTTGGACAGGTCTGCTAGGTAATTTCCGTGATAGACGAATTCAATTTTTTTTTTCTCGGGAAACAAACAGAGAGTTAACATATACCTGGAATCGGACGAAGAAGCGGCGGAGATGAGATCGCTGACCACCGTGCCTCAGCTCGTCGTCGGAGATCTGTATTTGAGTTTTCTCGCTCTTTGCGTTTTCACACAGAGAGAGTTAAATTATTATTATTATTTTTTGGTGAAAGGGAAATTTCATTAAATTTTTAAAGCGAAAGCCTATTTTTACTTTGTTTATTTTGATCCTTTCAAGTTTCAAGTGAACCCGGAAAAAAGTGAATCAAAATAAGTCAGTTTTTTTTTTTTTCTTTTTTTGTGCGGTAGGTTTTCAGTTTAAAGAACCGGTAAAGGAAGATGTTTAAGATTTTTAAGGTTAGACTGAGATTCGATCAAGGTCGAACTGCGATAACATCATAATTATTTTAATAATTAATTAAAACTTAAATATAGATATTAAAGTTTTAAAACTAGCAAAATTGACAAATATATCTATATTTGCGAGAGAAATTTAATGATTTTCAAGTATATATTTAATAATTAAATAAGAAAGTTAATAAAATAAAATAATAACCATGAAAACATTAAAATTTATGATTAATTTTTTAAGGATTTTAATTATAATTTTTTTTATATTCCTTGTAAGAGATGGATAATTTAATTAAGTAAAATAGAATTGTGTTAAGTTATTTTTTTTTTAAATGCGTTAAGTTTACTTTAAGTATTTTTTTTATTTTTTATTTTTTGTTATTGTTGAGCATCAACTTGCAAGCTTAGCTGAGTGGTTAAGCTCTAGCTCCAACTCTGATCGTGCCTAGGTACTAAACCTGGTAAGTGCACTTTTCTGATTTTTTTTCTCTGCATGAACCACTTTAAAGGGTTCACGGAATTAACAATAAATTCAGTTCTCTATGCTTAAAAAACTGGATTTCAGTCCAGTTCTCGGTTAACCCTATCAGACCGCCCAGTCCAGTCCGGGTCTGATAACCTTGAGGTAAAACTTTTAGAACCTAAAAAATAAAAGAAAAACTAATTTAATGCAAAGTTTAAGAACAAAAATAATTCCATCAAAAAAAGAAAAGAAAAAAAGGAAAGAAAAAAAATAATATTTTAGTAATATTAACAAATCAGAGACTTTACTCCAAAAAAAAAATCAGCGACGACTAAATTGAACTAAGGTAAAAGGCACTTCCTTACAGCAGTTTGCACAATCCTTGAATGAGAGCAACAATGACCTCCACTTCATGAGACCCCTCTTTCTCACGTGTGAATCTGCATATAATGTGAGATTGATGTTTTCTCACTTGTAACTTGTAAGCATTCTCATTGGCAATTGTAAATAGTATATGTAGGGAAAATTTAGCATAAAGACACAAAAAGAGCCCAGCAGTCGGACTTGTAAAATCTTACAATTGCAGATTTTTTTGCAATTATGCTACAGTGTCATCCTAAATGGAAGAGAGATGGGGGAAAAGAAAGAGGGAGTATTGGAATATATTATATTATTTTAGTGGGTAATATATATTATTTTAATGAGTAGAATAGGAAAATAAAAGTTGAGATGTTGGTTATGTTCTAAAATGGTATGGAATAATTGATAAAGTAGTTTTTTGAGATGGTAAAATAAAATAAAATGGAAGTTGTGGATGTGAATGCTATAGTAGGCCAAATTCAATTCAGGCTTTTACAACAAATGGGCTAATTATATAGTCTCAAAGATTGTTATTTTTTTGTAGACAAAAAAATTTAAAAAAAAAAAGAAAAGAAAAAGAAACTTAACACTCTTTTTGCAAGAAAACACAAAAAGACCAGTCCTCAGTCCTCACAGTCATTGATATAAATTTTAAATTTCCCAATTCGAATAAACTCAAATGGATTAGGCAATGCCAATAGGCATAAAATAGCTAATCAAATACTAATATTACACGCGCACGTACAGACAATATAATTATACATTAAAATCAAACCTTAAAGTCTCATACAAGTGTACAAAGAAAGATATTCTCTTTCTTTTGAATAGCAACTTATTCAATCAAACAAATAACGGAGGTCATCAAAACAATACAGAACAAACAACAAATCTCACACTGACGCTACTAACACAGACAGTCAAGCTAGACTGTTCTCAACCATAACAACCAACAAAATAAACCATGGAAATCTACTTTTTGCAAGAACGTAATCTTCCTGATCTATACGTAGAAGCTCCAAATGATGTAAAGCTTAAATTTAAGCACTATGTTGGTAACAAGTATCAGACAGCTGAGGCTATGACAGAGCCGTTGTCAGTATTCACAGCTGGAAGTTGGATACTGACTTGACTGTTGATAACTCCGCCACTGCCGAAATTACACTCGCGTAGTTTAGGAATGAGCAATGGCGATTCCAGGAATTTTTATCAGAATGTTCCTTGGGTACGTGGTTTTCTTATGAAATATTTGTCTATAATTTTAGTAAAAGAATAAACAATAAACTATAAGTTTATTTGAAATATTAATAAAATTATTAATTATTGTTGTTTAGTTGTTTCATTAATTTGTTTGTTTTTTATAAACTATAATTTGCTATATTGTTGTTTTATTAATTATAAAATTATTAATTGTTGTTTAACATAACATAATTTAATTTGTTTGTCTTTTATAATGTATTGGTTAATTAAATTATTAATTACTCCCTCCATCCCAATTTTTTTGTCCTGTTTGAAAAGTCAAACTTTTTAAGGGAATATCATTTATTATCTTGTCTACCTTTTAAAAATATATAAGTTTCCAAAATTACCCTTAAAAAAATTTATTAAAAAATTGAATTAGTAAATTAATAGGGGTATAATAGGAACATTAGTAAATTAATGAATTTTATTTTTAGAAACAGGACAATATTTTGGGACATCTCAAATGGAATAGTGGACAAAAAAAATGGGACGGAGGGAGTATTGTTTATTAGTTGCTTCCCCCAATTAATTATTGGTTAATTAAACTATTGTTTATTAGTTGCACTAGCACACACCCCATATGCATTTACTTCACCCAATTCAAATATCCCACCCCGGCCTCATGCCCCCATCCACCCTCCACCATGGTTTTAAAAACCGGTATGGTGAAAGAACCGAAAAAGGGACTGGTTATTGATTTTCTGGTTAGACCGGGATCCGACTGATGGTCAAATCGGTGACGTCATAAATAATTTAATTAATGAATAAATAATTATAAAAAATAATAAAATTAAATAAATAAGAATATAGCTACTGATATTTACTAAAAAAAAGATATAAAATTTTAGAAGTATTTTCATGTTAAATTTAACTCAAATTAAAAGAAAAATAAATTATCATTTTTTTAGAGGAAGAAAGAGAAGTTAACCTAAACAAACTACCAAAAAAAAAAAAAAGGTTATGGTTTTAAAGTTTTATAATCATATATAATTTTCAGTATTTTTAACAAAACCATTATTTAATTTAAAAATATTTATCTATGTTAATATAATTTCACATATAAATATTTCTTCTAAAAAAATTGTATTTATTATAAAAATATTTTATGCTTGTCTTGAATATTGCAATAACCTTACCGGTGTATGAAGTGCAAATAATTCAGATTATTTGCCTTTGATTGACCACTCAAACCCACGTAAGCCATATCACAAACGTATTTCTCATTAAAAAATTAAAAAAAAAAATATAAAGTGGTTTGCCTCTCGCACCTAACCATCAACATGGCCAAAGGATGTCCACCAACATTTATACCAAATTTTTAAAAAGATTGTCATCTCCTCTCCTTATCTTAAAAGTCTAAACAAATTGCTCAAATCTCTTTCTCTCACTCTGAAGAAGAAGCAGGAGCTGCAGTTTCCTCTCTTTCTTTGTTTCCTCCAAAGCCTAGTTTGGCTCCTCGCCCAAATTAAGAGATATATCTTATTTCATAATCATTTTCTCACATATTCTCACATATTCTCTGTTAAAATTTTTTTTTTTCAGATTCTCTGTTACAATTTTTTTTTTTTTTTAGATTTTAGTTCAAAATTTGTTTGGCATAAAAAAAAGTTTGAGGGTGTTCCTATTTTTTTTTTTAAGGGTAGATAAATAAAAAAATTTAAATTATTATATATAATTTTTTTTTTTCAGGTCAGGGTGTTCCTAGGAACACCTTGAACCAAACGTGGCGCCGCCACTGGGAATGAGTATGACAATCTATGAAGCACAGGTGTGTTTCCGGATTCAGGTGCGAGTGTGGGACTTGGTAATTTTTGAAAAAGTAAGGTGCAGGTGCAGCGATTAAAAAATTATTAAAAATATTTTTATTTATTGCTAAGCATACTTTTTCACATTATATAAACATATACCAAATTTAAGAGCAATAGTAGATAATAACTAAAACATGATGTTCATAAATTAAATACAACTCAAAATTTTGAAACTAAAACATTCCATGATGTTCGGAAATTTGAATACAACCCACAAGTTTAAAACTAAAACAAAATAAAAGATAATCAACAAGACAATCAAATACAACCCTCATCATCATCATCATCAAGATCAATAGCTTCGCTTCGAATTTCACTTTCACTAGTAGTAACACTAGTGCTAGCATTCCCAATAACCATGGCCTCCAACTCTTGCTCATCAAGTGTAAGAGTAGCATTCTCAAGAATTCCAGCTCCTCCATGTATGTTATTGTTATTCCAAGAGTCTCTTGCAATATCCCACATCTTTGTTGCTACTCATTGCGCCTTGACAAGAGTCAAAGATTAGAATGCACATATACCAAATCCTCAGCACGTGCAGAAGCCATTTTGTTTCTTTTTAATGAATGAATGAATTTGTATGTGCTCCAATTCCTCTCAGCACATGAGGATGAACAAGGTTGTCCAAGAAGTTTAAGGGCAAGGGTTTGAAGTGTTGGTAATGAGGAGCCATGGTATTGCCACCAAACCAAAGGTTGTAAGGCCCACCTATTTGTCAAGGCATCTGGTGAAGGAAACCTCCCTCCTGAAAATGCAGCAAACTCAACTTTCACCACCCTTAATTCATTCTCATCTTCAAAGTATAGCTCCAAACACTTGCTCATTTCTATAGAAATTTCATGATCCTGATGTGGAGTGATGCGTTTCGGATTCTCCGAAAGCCATTCGATGGAGTAATACCTAATTAAAGATATGCCAATATATTATTGTCTTCACCTTCTCTATCATTGAATCCCGCATTTCATACACAAGAAGAAGACAAGGCCTATTTGTGTCAGTTGTTCGTAGCATATCATAAATAGATGCTATGAATTCAAGGATATAATCAACAACATCCTACCAACGATCACTTAGAATCATATCTTTCACCTTTTGAGCTTTTCCAACATCATCCTTCCTATAAGAAGCCCATTGGTCACTAATAGCCATGGCTTGAAGGCATATTTTTATCAACTTCAACCTTTTCAGCATTACAACAACCGAAGCAAATCTAGTATCAGCAACTTGGAGCAGTTTTAATGGAAAAAATTCATTAAACATTGCCAACTTCATTGAATGTTCCATGATAAAAACACGTATGAAGGATGCATCATCAGTAATACGTGTAATCCAATTACATTTCTCATATATAACTTCATTCTTTTCAGTGTATTTTGCTACACAAATATTCTTCAAAACTAGATTGAGAGTGTGGGCAACACATGGTGTCCAAAATATTTTGGGATACTCACCTTCAATAAGAGCTCCAGCAGACTTCATCACATTAGCATTATCAGTGATGACTTGGACAACTTTTTCATGTCCAATATCTTTTATAGCATCCTTCAACACCCCAGCAATAAAATGCTTGTCTTTGAACTCACCTGACCCATCAATTGCCTTTATAAACATTGGACCCCCATTTGATGCAGTCATAATATTAATAAGTGGCCTCCTTTGTGGATCTGACTATCCATTAGAAACTATACTTACACCATTTGCAAGCCAAGAGTCCTTAATTGGTTTCAAAAGTCTTTCAACATTAACTCTTTCTTTTTGCAAAAGTGTTGTTCTCATGGCATTGTATCTAGGAGAAACATAACCTGGAATGTCATGGTTAGCAGCATATGCATAGGAACTACGATAATTTGGATTCCTTGCAAAGTGAAACAAAAGCCCACCGGTATAAAACATCCTAGCAATTCTACTATCCAATTCGTGTCTAGCATTATTCTGGAATGCTTTCTCCAATGGAGAATTCACAGTCACCTTCCTCCTCTTACCGTCAACCGGATCTATACTACCACTCCCTTCCTGTCTCCGGAATAAGGGAATAGGCCCACAGCCTGGGAGAGGTGGGGATAAGGGAATTTGACTTCTGCGTTCTCTCTCTAACTTATCATTCTCAACCTGATCATGCATTCTCTGCATTTCCAATCTATGGCTCGGTGTCACTTTAATGCATGCTCTAATACCTTTATTACTAATTTTTAATAAATGAGCCTTAACCCTAGAATAGGATCCCAAAAAAATTCCACCACAATAGTTGCACTTAAATTGTGTGTTTCCACTTGATTTAGAAGTAGAACTAGGTGGTTTTTCCAATTTAGTCACATATTGCCAAAGAGGAGCTTCAGCCTTTGGCACTTCTTCTTCATCTAATGAAGGTGAAGTTTCTGTGCTAGTAGCTTCATCCATTTTTCAATCAATAATTTCAATTTAACCTACAAATAATTTGACAAATATATAATAACTAAATAAAAAATCAAACCTAAGTCACAACATTACAGCTTATATAAAAAAATTAAAAAAAAAATTAAAAAAAATCAAATCACAATGAGTAATAGAGCATGTGAGAGTCTAATGAAGGGTGAGAAATTGAGAATGAAAGCTTTGATACATGAGTTAAGAGTTGGGTCAGTGAGCTTGAGAGTTGAAACCGAGTGATGGTGGAGATTTGAGACCAAGAAATGCAAAGAATAGACCAGAGATGGAGACAATGAGTGGCAGAGGCTATGAGACTATGAGATTGTGTCTTAGGGAGTGAGTCTGTGGGAGAAGGGAGACGGAGAGCAGAGAGTGAGAAAAAGAATGAATGAGAGAGTTTAGGGTTTTTTGTTTAAAGCTTAAGTTCAAACAGTATGTTTTGCACCTTTTTTTTTTTTTTTTTTTACTTGAATTTAAGCCTAAATCGACCAGTATCGACTCTGGTACGGCCTGAATCGGTCCATTTCAGCTTGAATTGGCATGTTTCAGCAATTTCGGTTGATACAACCCGATTCGGCCCGAATCGGCCAGGGTCGGTGCAAAACGGGAAACGAAAAAAAAAATTGACACGGCACCGACGCGCGGGTAGTGGCATTGCCCGCCGCACCCCACATCGGGCCGCGTCGGACACCGATGCGGCACCCTTGTAGTTGCATCGGTGCTTTCCTGATGACAATGAAGATCATGAAACCAACTATTACTGCAGCGATTTTGATGCCCAAAAGCAGATTTTCGTCTTTGTTACAAAGTCAAAGGTTTTTGTGTATTATTATAAATTGCCAGTAAAACATACAAACACATGTATAAAAATAATAATAACAAATAACTAACTATAGAGTATAGATAGTGTTACCCAATCAACGAGGGAGGAGGGTCTGCAAAAGTGTAAAATGAGAGAGGAGTTGAAGGATTTGCAAACGCCCAAGGAGTAGAAGAAAAGTGTGAAAATGGTTTGGACATGGAACGTGCCATTGATAAATATGGAAGGCTTGAGATTCTGTAGCTTGAAGATGAGATGTTATACTGTTATATAGGCCTTTTCAAGAGGGTAGATGAGGCCTTAGCCTTATTCTCGGGAGTCATCGTCATTCATCAATGGCATCATCATAATTTTTTGCTCAAGTTTTAGGGTGTTGGATTCTTGTGTAATGGCATTCTCGTAATTTTCTTTTCTCAAGTTTTTAGGGTGATGGATTCTTGTGTAATGACATTCTCGTAATTTTTAGCCCAAGTTTTTGGGGGTGATGGATTCTTCTGTAATGGTATTCTCCTAATTTTCTGCTCAAGTTTTTTGGGTGGTGGGGGGTGATGGATTCCTGTTTAATGGCATTCTCGTAATTTTTCCTCAAATTTTTGGGGGCTGCTGGACTCTTGTGTAATGGTATTCTCGTAATTTTTGGCTCAAGTTTTTGCGGGGTGATGGATTCTTGTGTAATGGCCTTCTTGTAATTTTTTCCTCAAGTTTTTAGAGTGCTGGATTCTTGTGTAATGGTATTCTCGTAATTTTCTCCTCAAGTTTTTAGGGTGATGGATTCTTGTGTAATGGAATTCTTGTAATTTTTTGCCCAAGTTTTTGAGGTGGGATTTTTTTTTTTTTTTAATTATAAAAAATATATTTCTAGTGTAGCCTTATCGACCCTACCACATATAATGACAATAGATAATGACGGGACTGACGAGTCCATCCCACACGGACGACCCCATTTATGGACGAGGACACCCTCAGGAGTGACGAAGTAATCATTCACGTTACTGACGAAGACATCCAGGTCATTCAATGCAGTCAATTAAACCCAGAACGGCTAGAAGGCCAACTATATGGACCGTTGGAGCACATTGATGCCACATTACACTGCCCCCAAACGTTACCAGAAGGAGCATTAAGATCTCCATAACTACTCCAACGGCTAGAGGCCATGAAAGAATATAAAAAGCCCACACATTGCCAATGACAAGGTACATACACACTAAGAGACTTTTATCTTTACTTTGTCCAGTTTCGAATAATATACTGACTTTGGCATCGAAGGCTCTGTGGCAGGCACCAACCGGTGACCGGAGATTTCTTCCATATGACGATTGACTGACGAATCTACGCTTCATCAGTTTGGCGCCGTCTGTGGGGACGACATTTTCGTGTTCTGACTCGAGAAAGTAGTTTCCAATCAACTATTATTTTCAGATGGAATCCAACCAAGATTCCGCAGCCTTAGTCCAGCAGGTTCAAGCTCTCACAGCCGTTGTCGAGGAACTCACCAAGCAAAATCAGGAGATGAAACTACAGATTCAGCAGGAGGAGAATCGATCCAAAAACAACATGGAGGACGAGGGAAATAGCCACAGGAGAAGTGGTCATCCAAGGCCTACTACTCCAGGGGACCAAAATTCAGACCTTCTTCAGGAAATGAGGAAAGAGATGGACGAATTGAAAAATGCCATCAGGGAGAAGACAGACCAGAGCGTGGGTAGATTGGTAAGGGCAACAGACTCGCCTTTCACAGTCGCGGTCTTGGGATGCCCAGTACCGTCGAAGTTTAGGCTACCACAACTGGAACCATTTGACGGGCTCAAGGACCCACAAGATCACCTCAACAGCTTCAAAACGACTCTAGGGCTCCAGCAGCCCCCTGATGAGATATGTGTCGTTCCTTTCCTACTACCTTTAAAGGAGCTGCAAGGGAATGGTTCACCAAGCTGCCAACGTCATCCATTGACAACTTTGACCAATTGAGTAATGCCTTCTTACGGCACTTCATTGGGGGACAGCGTCCCAAGAGGCCAGCAGATTATTTGCTTACCATCAGGCAAGGAGAAAAAGAAACCCTGCGGTCGTACGTTAAGCGCTTTACTAGGGAGACCCTAGAGGTGGACGAAGCAGACGATAAGGTGCAGCTGACGACTTTCAAAGCAGGTCTAAAGTCCAGGGATCACGTGGCTTCACTCGCGAAGAATCCTCCGAAAACGATGGCAGAAATGCTCATAAAAGCACAGAAGTACATGAATACTGAAGACACATTAGCAGCCATAAAGGACATAGAAAAGCCAGGAGACAGAGGAAGGAATGAGGACGAACGTAGAGGACAGAAAAGGGAGCGCTCAGATCGTCGGACTAATGACGGTAACAGAAGGAGAGACGATAAAAATCCAAGGACGGTAAAACTTACTCCTCTTGTTATGCCTGTTGACAAAATCTTAACGCAGATTAAGGACGAACACTACCTTAAATGGCTGCGGCCATTGCATTCGTCTCCTAACGTCCGCGATAAGAATAAGTATTACCGATTTCACAAGGATCATGGCCATTATACAGAAGACTGTCGGGACTTGAAGGAACAGATAGAGGAGTTGATACGGAAGGGAAAATTACAGAAGTTTGTGAAGAATGGAGAATACAGTAAATTTCAAGACGGAAATAAGAACCAGCATGAGTCCTCGTCCAGGGACGGAGCCGTCAATTCCAACTACCTCAGAACATGATCGGGGAGATACAGACGATCACAGGGGGACCCATCACCGGGGGGTCGTTCAAGTCCCTCAGGAAAGCCCATCAAAGGCAAGTGAACAGTGTCTACATGATACCTCCGTCCAAGCAGCGACGGACGGATCAAGATATGTCTTTCAATGAAGCAGATGCCAGAGGAGTGAAGCAGCCACACAATGATCCGTTAGTCGTAATGCTGACCATAGAAGGGTTCAACACCAAAAGGATCCTCGTAGACAACGGTAGCTCAGCAGATATCATTTACCTCCCAGCGTTTCAGCAGCTCAAGTTAGATCCAAAGAGACTGCGCCCATTTGACACCCCTCTTGTTAGCTTCAGTGGAGACAGAGTATATCCCAAGGGCATAGTGTCGTTGACGATAACGGTGGGGACCTACCCGAAGCAATTGACTCGCCAGATAGACTTTTTGGTGGTAGACTGCCCCTCGTCTTACAATTTTATTATTGGAAGACCCACACTCAACAAATGGAAGGCAGCCACGTCCACCTACTGCCTGAAGGTGAAGTTCCCAACGGACAACGGGGTTGGAGAAGTAAAAGGCGATCAGGTCTTAGCCAGAGAATGCTACCAGGCCGTCTTGGCCACAAAAGAAAACCACACATGGACGATTGAAGAGAAAGAAGAAGACAAAATAGAAGCCTTGGAAACAGTGAAACTGGACGAAGAAGAGGACACCAAGACGACGAGGATAGGGACGACGCTAAGCCCCGAGATGAAGTCAAGGCTAGTCCAGTTCCTAAAAGAGAACCAAGATATCTTCGCATGGAGCCATGAGGACATGCCCGGTATATCCACAGAAGTCATCCAGCACAAGCTGGACGTGGATCCAGAGAAGAAACCCGTCAAGTAGAAGAGAAGGGTTTTTGCTCCAGAACGAGATCAGGCTATCACAGACGAGGTAAATAAACTGCTGAAGGCAGGATTCATCCGGGAGGTCTACTATCCTGATTGGCTTGCAAACGTCGTCCTCGTGAAAAAAGCAAATAGGAAGTGGAGAATGTGTGTGGACTTCACGAACTTGAATAAAGCATGCCCAAAAGATAGTTTTCCTCTACCGAGAATTGACTAGCTTGTGGACTCTACTGCCGGACATAAGTTGTTGACGTTCATGGACGCCTTCTCGGGATACAACTAGATACAAATGGCTGACGAAGATCAAGAGATGACTGCTTTCATCACCAGCCAGGGGCTCTACTGCTATAAGGTAATGCTCTTTGGATTGAAGAATGCAGGTGCTACTTATCAGAGATTGGTAAATAGAATGTTCAGCAAGCAGATAGGCAGGAATATGGAGGTATACGTAGATGATATGCTCGTCAAGAGTAAAGAAGAACTTGCCCATCTGGACGATCTCAAGGAGACATTTACTACCCTCAAGCAATACCAAATGAAGCTGAATCCTAGTAAGTGTGTTTTTGGTGTAGCCTCAGGGAAATTCCTGGGATTCATGGTGTCCCAGAGAGGAATAGAGGCAAACCCAGAGAAGATGCAAGCCATAATCAACATGGCATCACCCAAGACCGTCAAGGAAGTCCAGAAGCTTACTGGAAGAATTGCAGCCCTCAATAGGTTCGTCTCTAGAGCTACGGACAAATGCCTACCCTTTTTCAAGACTTTAAAGCAAGCCTTTGCTTGGACTAACAAATGCGAAGCAGCCTTCCAGAAGCTCAAACGCTACTTGAGTAATCCACCCCTTCTAAGCCCGTCCAAAGAAGGTGAGAACCTATATTTGTACTTAGCAGTATCAGATACGGCCGTCAGTGGAGCCCTGATCAGAGAAGAAGGCAAGAAGCAGCTTCCGGTTTATTACGTCAGCCAAGCCTTCCAGGGGGCTGAATCCAGGTATCCAAAGGTTGAAAAGATTGCATTTGCATTGATAGTGGCTTCTCGAAAACTAAGGCAATATTTCCAAGCAAATCCCATCCTGGTGATGACGGACCAACCTATCAAAAAGTCCATGAACAAGCCTGAAGCAGTTGGAAGAATGGTCCAATGGGCAATTGAACTCAGCCAATTTGACATCGAGTACCATCCCAGGACAGCCATTAAAGCACAAGCCTTGGTAGATTTCATCGCCGAGTTCACTTCCCCGAATGAAGATAAGCACGCCAACGAGGCCGAGAAATGGACGATACAGACCGACGGTTCGTCAGCTCGAAATCAGGGGGGAGTGGGGGTCGTCATAGTTACCCCAGAAGGAGAAGTACTGAAGTACGGAGTTCAGCTAAAATTTTCGGCCACCAACAACGAGGCAGAATATGAAGGAAACCTATTAGTCCAAAATGATTCAAAACTGGTAATTGGACAGATCCGAGGAGAATATGAAGCGAAGGAAGAAAGAATGCAGAAATATCTCAAGCTGATGAAACGTTTAACTCAGGAGTTCGATGAGGTGGAGTTCGTACAGATACCGAGGACCTAGAATGTGGAGGCAGACGAAGTCTCGAAGATAGCATCGTCAGAAGGAGGAACGACGAACGTGGACCTAAAGATGGAAGTCCAGAGATGCCCCAGCATTGAAGAAGTTCCAACGTTCGTAATCCAGAGCACAGGCAGCTGGATGACGCCCATCATATCCTTCCTCCAAGACGGGTACCTCCCTCCGAATACAGACGAGGCCAGAAAGATTAAGAAGAGGGCAGCCAGATTTACAATCCTCAACGACACCCTATACAAGAGAGGCTTCTCCATGCCATACTTGAAGTGTGTTAGTGAAGAAGAAGCTAGGTACATCCTGGAAGAGATACACGAGGGTATCTGTGGGGACCACGCTGGCCCTAGATCCTTGGTAAGCAAGGTTATTCGAACAGGTTACTTCTGGCCTACTATGCAGGTGGACGCAATGCAGTTCGTCAAGAGATGTGACAAGTGCCAACGGTTCGGGAATGTCCAACGACTCCCGGCAGAAAGACTGAAGACGATAACATCCCCATGGCCATTCGCACAATGAGGAATCGACATCATCGGCCCATTGCCCCTAGGCAAAGGTCAGGTAAAATTCTTGCTAGTTGCTATTGATTATTTCACGAAATGGGTTGAAGCAGAGCCATTGGCAACCATCACCGAAGCAAAAATCTGAAGCTTCGTGTGGAAGAATATAGTTTACAGGTTTGGGATTCCGAGGACGATCATATCAGATAACGGACGACAGTTCGACTGCCAAGGCTTCAAGGATTTCTGCTCAGGCTTGGGAATCAAGAACCAGTTCTCATCGCCAGGACATCCACAGGCGAACGGACAGACGGAGGTGACAAACCGTACGCTACTCAAGATCATAAAAACTAAGCTGGACGACGCGAAGGGCGTCTGGCCAGAAGAATTGCCAAATGTCTTGTGGGCCTACAGGACAACAGCGAGAACCCCGACGAGAGAAACCCCCTTCAGGCTTACCTACGGGACTGAAGCAGTGATCCCGGTGGAAGTAGGAGTAACCAACACCAAACGAGAAATGTTCAATGAGGAAGCCAATAATGACCATTTACGATTCAACCTGGACTGTCTAGATGAAGTAAGAGACCAAGCTTGCAGCAGAGTGACGGACTACCAGAAAAAGATGACAGACTATTACAACAGAAGGGTGAAACTCAGACGACTCAACATAGGCGACCTCGTCCTACGCAAGGTAACCCCGGCAACCAAAGATCCTACTCAAGGGAAGCTAGGCCCCACATGGGAAGGACCTTACCGAGTCGTCCATTACTCCAGGCAAGACTCCCGAGGCTGGGGAACATTGAGCACTTGAAGAAATACCATCAATAGAGGCTACATTGAAATGTATTCATTACTAAAATCAATAAAGATGTTATCCAGCTAGTGTTTCTCTGTGAGCAGGTCCATTCGATTGTGAGTCACGAAAAGCCAAAAATGGTTGACGGATGTAAGTTACTGACGATGACGAAATCCTTAAAAAATGTGTAAGTCACAAAAAGCCAAAAATGGCTAAGTAATAAGATTCCACCTTGACGGATGTAAGTTACTGACGATAACAAAATCCCTAAAAAAGGGGCTAAGTAACAAGATTCCGCCTTGACGGATGTAAGTTACTGACGACGACGAAATCCTTAAAAAAGGGTGTAAGTCACAAAAAGCCAAAAATGGCTAAGTAACAAGATTCCGCCTTGACGGATGTAAGTTACTGACGGTAACGAAATCCCTAAAAAAGGGGCTAAGTAACGAGATTCCGCCTTGACGAATGTAAGTTATTGATGATAACGAAATCCCTAAAAAATGGGCTAAGTAACAAGATTCCGCCTTGACGAATGTAAGTTATTGATGATAACGAAATCCCTAAAAAATGGGCTAAGTAACAAGATTCCGCATAGAACGGATATAAGTTACTAACAATGACGAACCCTAAAGGGTTAAAGGACTGACCCTGCATAGACGAATGTACAACATGGACGATTGAAGCCAACATATCACAACCAGCAATCAAACAAACACAAGTACAAGTAAGTACATAGATGTAAATTAAATAAAAGCCCAAAACCAACGGGCAAATTACAAGTGTTTCTGCAACCAAAGGCCCAAAAACACGGGGCTAAAAGCATTGTTCTTAAAACAGATAGAAATTAAAATTATTCAGAAATTAGATTTACATAAACTGCCCAAAACATAAAGGGCATCCCAAAAAGAAAGAAATTTTTGTTGAAGTATCAGGTCCGGGCAGCATCGTCGTCAGCAGGAGTTGAGTCAGCAGGGGCTGCGTCAGCAGGAGCGTCGTCAGCAGAAGCATCCGCGGGGGCTTCATGCTCGGAAGCAGAAGGTCGAGCAGCCTCGTCTGCAGCCATTTCTTGATCCACCTCTTCCAGGTCCAGCGTCTGCATATCCACTCCAAAAGGGTGCTTCACGAGGTATCTCCTTAAGAGCTCGAATCCCTTAAAATACCAACTAAAGAGCACAGTGTTGTACTCGTCAGTGGTTTGAAAGGCTTCAACGGACCTGGCAGCTATAGTCTTAAGACTTTCCCTGGCTCCAAGAAGTTGCTCGTCCTTCTCCGTAGTCAACTAGCGCTCAATCCTGAGGTCGTCATTCAGCTTCTTAACCTACTCCCTCAAAGTGTTCATCTCACCCATGGAGGCAATGAGGTCCTTCTTCAGCGTTGAGTTCTTCGCCTCCAAAACCTCCATCATAGACGTCATAGACGCCACCTTAGCTTCCTGAGTGAAATACTCAGAAGAAAGATGCAAACTCTCCCCTAGCACCTGAACGAGCTTGTGAACATGACGAGCCGCAATCTCATTGAAAAGGACGCCAGACAAAGCCCTCAAATCCGCAAACGTCACTGCTTCGTAGGCTCGGTCTACGGCCATCTTCTCATCATTCCAAAGGGTGGACGGGCGAGAGGCAGTTTTCTCCTTTTCCTTTTCAGACAGTCGCGGCCACTTAGGGACGGGAGTGCCACCTATTTCCTCCATGGAAACCGTAGGAGAAGCCATCCTCGTCGTCTCACCCGCGGAAACAATTGGACGAACGGAGGGAGTCGGAGCAACATGACTTCCCCTTCCAGTGACGCGCACTGTCTTCGCTCCCAAATTCGACAGAGGCTCGTCTTTCTTAGACCTCATCTTCGCGTACATACCCTTATTGAATTTGGTCGTCATTTCTGCAAAGGGAAAACACTAGTTAAAAAAAAAAATCAATGGGAAGAAGAAAGGTGAGCTGACGAATATGAACACTTACTCTTTTTTCCTTCAATATCAAGGTTACGCAGGACGAGGGCAGAGGGTTCCGGTCCGAGGCAGTAGAAGGCTAGTGTTCTGGGGTCGACAAGCTCGTCCCAGCTCTCAACCGTCAGTGCGTAATCAATCGCCTTTTGTACTCATTCCCTGTACCTGCTCTTGAGCTTAGGTCGTCTCTTAACTGTGCAAAAAAAAAAAAAAAAAAAAAAAAAAAGAAAAAAAAAAAAAGAAAAAAGAAAAGGGGTCAATAGCCATGGAAGTAAGCACGACAGAATTCAAAAGGACGAGGATAGATATTGACGCACCTAAAGTTGGGGTTTCCCACCGATGACGCAACCTCGGGAGATCACCGCAAACCTCGCCAGAGGCAGTCTCAAAATCATCCCCAGACACAAAGAAAAATCTGGACTTCTAGTACCTGAAAGACGACGGTAAACCCTTGACGATCCTAGTTCTTCTTTCCCAGGGCACCAATTCGTAGTACCCATACTCCTTTGACGCTTTTAAACGGTACAAATGGACAAGCTCGTCCACCTTGAGCATATCCCCATCATTGGCGGCCAACCAGATCACCATACAACTAACCAAAATCCGCCACGAGTTGGGCATAAGCTGCTCGGGGGCAATACCAAAACGGTCTAAGAGTTCTATCAAGAAAGGATGGACAGGAAACCTCAATCCATAAACAAAGGCAGATTCATAGAACAAATCTCCCCAGAAAAGAAGTGACAAGCCCGGTCTGCCTCGCCAGGCAGACGAACCCTAACTCGTTCTGGGAACTGAAACCTTTCCTTAAACCTACCTAGCGCGTCAACGTCCAATCCACACTCCTCCCTCAGGGCATGAAAAACCCTAACTTCTCGAGGCGTGGAGACGGCTGTATCTTCCTCCGCTGGGTTACCGCTAGACGATAACCCAGTCTCGAGCTCACTGGATCTGATCTCAGACATCATTCTTCCCTCTCTCACCAAATTATCAAACCAATCTATTGACTGACGAAGCAAAGGCAAGAGGTCAGCCAACACTACAGCCAGACAACTACCTTCGTAAACAAAATTCTCGAGGTGTGGAAAATTTCCCAACGAACCCCCTAATCGAGCAAAAAGAAACGAAATGGAGGGGCAAGCTATCCTAACCTCGGAACTACCAACCATAAGTAAACCAGAAAACACAGAAAGCCTAAAAACCCCAAAACCCGGCGAGCCAAACACGAAAAGAAAAAGAGATGGGAAAAATCAGAAATCCACCACCATATGTATAGACAAAATAAAAGAAGAAATGAGTAGGAAACACACCTCGAGGAAGAGAACCACCACCGCACGACGCACCAGTTGGGAGGAGAGTTGCAGAGAGAGGTTAGCGGAGAAGATGCCCAAAAAAATGATTGGAAGTTCTTGAGAAAAGTGAAAAGGAAAAGTGAGAAGAAAGGAAGTTTAAAAACTAAGGTTTTGGAAACTGAAAAATCAGCGGGAAGCCCAATAGTCCCAACTATTCGAGCATTAACTCCACCAGTCAGCACATGCCACGTATGCCACGTTCTGTGGAGCGCCGTCACTTCGCACTTAATACGGAGCAGAACCCCAAAAGTCACTCGCAACATGTGACCTTTCAAATTCTATGATCGTCAAAGACATGACGAACACAGAATCCGGGGGCAACTGACGGGACTGACGAGTCCATCCCACACGGACGACCCCATTTATGGACGAGGACACCCTCAGGAGTGACGAAGTAATCATTCACGTTACTGACGAAGACATCCAGGTCATTCAATGCAGTCAATTAAACCCAGAACGGCTAGAAGGCCAACTGTATGGACTGTTGGAGCACACTGATGCCACATTACACTGCCCCCAAACGTTACCAGAAGGAGCATTAAGATCTCCATAACTACTCCAACGGCTAGAGGCCATGAAAGAGTATAAAAAGCCAACACATTGCCAATGACAAGGTACATACACACTAAGAGACTTTTATCTTTACTTTGTCCAGTTTCGAATAGCATTATATACTGACTTTGGCATCGGAGGCTCTGTGGCAGGCACCACACCGGTGACCGGAGATTTCTTCCATCTGACGTTTGACTGACGAATTTACGCTTCATCAGATAATACTACACGTACTACTAAAGCCTCTTGAGTCTTGGGTATATTATGGTTAGTGGGCTTCTTTTCTTTTCAGAACATTACCGTCATTTGCAATAGCAATCCTGAAATTTTTGGCAACTATAGTAGTAGTCTCGATTTTTTATCTTTTAATAAAAAATAAATAAGAAATTTGGTGTGGACTCATTGACCTCACATCATATAAAGAAAATATATAATATCACGTGTATCATTAAGCCTCTTGATTCTTAGGTACATTATGGTCCTTGTCAATTGCATTGTTGAAATTTTTGCTTTTGGCATAATGGCAAAGATAGTGACCTAATTTGTGTCATCAAAATTTTGCTCATGAGAGTGACCTCAATGGAAAACTTTTAAACTTTGGTCATGACACATTGGTGGTCTTAATGCACTCTTGAATTTTTTTTTCTCCCTACTTAAAACAAGAAAATTGCATTAATCTGCATTCTTGAATTTTTCCCCCCTACTCAAGACAAGAAAATTGCATTAATCTTAAAGAGTACATCGATTTTTTTTTTTAATTAATAAGATAGAATTTTGAGTATGACATCTACTCCATAATGATTACTTTTATTATCAAATTATGAGTATTCATATTTGAGGTGTTAACATATTTAGTACTTAGCACCCCAAAAAGATATTTTATTTACTTGAACACAAAATTTAACATTTATATCTTAAAGTGTTAAAATCTTAAATCTATATTTTTCATCTAATTTGGAAATTAGACCAAGGCTGAAATGCAGCTCCTTAGCCCAATTCGTACATTCCCTCAATCATTTCTTCATTCACATTTAGGGTGCTAAAATATGTAATATTTAACACTTTTAAAAGCTATTTTATCTATTTTAACAAAATTTAACAACCCGGCTTAAAATGTTTGTTTTTTTGAGGGACGGCTTAGAGTGTTAAAATATCAAATCTGTCTTTTTCACCCAATATGAAAATTAGACCAAGGCCGAAATGCAGCTCCTTAGCCCAGTTCGCACAATCACTCAATTAGGCTCAAAGCCAATCCTAGCTAAATTGCTGGCTTGACCATAATGGTTTGTGATGAAGCGTAAACTCGTCAGTCAATCGTCAGATGGAAGAAATCTCCGGTCACCGGTGTGGTGCCTGCCACAGAGACTCTGATGCCAAAGTCAGTATATAATGCTATTCGAAACTGGACAAAGTAAAGATAAAAGTCTATTAGTGTGTATGTACCTTGTCATTGGCAATGCGTGGGCTTTTTATACTCTTTCATGGCCTCTAGCCGTTGGAGTAGTTATGGAGATCTTAATGCTCCTTCTGGTAACGTTTGGGGGCAGTGTAATGTGGCATCAATGTGCTCCAACGGTCCATACAGTTGGCCTTTTAACCGTTCTAGGTTTAATTGACTGCATTGAATGACCTGGATGTCTTCGTCAGTAACGTGAATGATTATTTTGTCACTCCTGAGGGTGTCTTCGTCCATAAATGGGGTCGTCCGTGTGGGACGGACTCGTCAGTCCCGTTAGTTGCCCCTGGATTCTGTGTTCGTCATGTCTTTGACGATCATAGAATTTGAAGGGTCACATGTTGCAGGTGACTTTTGGGGTTCTGCTCCGTATTAAGTGCGAAGTGACGGCGCTCCACAGAACGTGGCATGTGCTGACTGGTGGAGTTAATGCTCGAATAGTTGGGACTATTGGGCTTCCCGCTGGTTTTTCAGTTTCCAAAGCCTTAGTTTTTAAACTTCCTTTCTTCTCACTTTTCCTTTTCACTTTTCTCAAGAACTTCCAATCATTTTTCTAGGCATCTTCTCCGCCAACCTCTCTCTGCAACTCTCCTCCCAACTAGTGCGTCGTGCGGTGGTGGTTCTCTTCCTTGAGGTGTGTTTCCTACTCATTTCTTCTCTTATTTTGTCTATACATGTGGTGGTGGATTTCTGATTTTTCCCATCTCTTTTTCTTTTTGTGTTTGGCTTGCCGGGTTTTGGGGTTTTTAGGCTTTTTGTGTTTTCTGGTTTACTTATGGTTGGTAGTTTCGAGGTTAGGATAGCTTGCCCCTCCATCTCGTTTCTTTTTGCTCGATTAGGGGGTCCGTTGGGAAATTTTCCACACCTCGAGAATTTTGTTTACGAAGGTAGTTGCCTGGCTGTAGTGTTGGCTGACCTCTTGCCTTTGCTTCGTCAGTCAATAGATTGGTTCGATAATTTGGTGAGAGAGGGGAGAATGACGTCTGAGATTAGATCCAGTGAGCTCGAGACTGGGTTATCGTCTAGCGGTAACCCAGCGGAGGAAGATACAGCCGTCTCCACGCCTCGAGAAGTTAGGGCTTTTCATGCCCTGAGGGAGGAGTGTGAATTGGACGCTGACGCGCTAGGTAGGTTTAAGGAAAGGTTTCAGTTCCCAGAACGAGTTAGGGTTCGTCTGCCTGGTGAGGCAGACCGGGCTTGTCACTTCTTTCCTGGGGAGATTTGTTTCTATGAATCTGCCTTTGTTTGTGTATTGAGGTTTCCTGTCCATCCTTTCTTGATGGAACTCTTAGACCGTTTTGGTATTGCCCCCGGGCAGCTTATGCCCAACTCGTGGCGGATTTTGGTTAGTTGTATGGGGATCTGGTTGGCCGCCAATGACGGAGATATGCTCAAGGTGGACGAGCTTGTCCATTTGTACCGTTTAAAAGCATCGAAGGAGTATGGGTACTACGAATTAGTGCCCTGGGAAAGAAGAACTAGGATCGTCAAGGGTTTACCGTCGTCTTTCAAGTACTGGAAGTCCAGATTTTTCTTTGTGTCTGAGGACGATTTTGAGACTGCCTCTGGCGAGGTTTGGGGTGATCTCCCGAGGTTGCGTCGTCGGTGGGAAACCCCAACTTTAGGTGCGTCAATATCTATCCTCGTCATTTGAATTCTGTCGCGCATACTTCCATGGCTATTGACCCCTTTTCTTTTTACAGTCAAGAGACGACCCAAGCTCAAGAGCAGGTACAGGGAACGAGTACAGAAGGCGATTGATTACGCACTGACGGTTGAGAGCTGGGACGAGCTTGTCGACCCCAGAACACTAGCCTTCTACTGCCTCGGACCGGAACCCTCTGCCTTCGTCCTGCGTAACCTTGATATTGAAGGAAAAAAGAGTAAGTATTATATTCGTCAGTACTCACCTTTCTTCTTTCCCTTGATTTTTTTTTTTCTAGTGTTTTCCCCTTGCAGAAATGACGACCAAATTCAATAAGGGTATGTACGCGAAGATGAGGTCCAAGAAAGACGAGCCTCTGTCGAATTTGGGAGCGAAGACAGTGCGCGTCACTGGAAGGGGAAGTCATGCTGCTCCGACTCCTTCCGTTCGTCCAATTGTTTCCATGGGTGAGACGACGAGGACGGCTTCTCCTACGGTTTTCATGGAGGAAATAGGTGGCACTCTTGTCTCTAAGAGGCCGCGACTGTCTGAAAAGGAGAAGGAGAAAACTGCCTCTCCCCCGTCCACCCTTTGGAATGACGAGAAGATGGCCGTAGACCGAGCCCACGAAGCAGTGACGTCTGCGGATTTGAGGGCTTTGTCTGGCATCCCTTTCAATGAGATTGTGGCTCGTCATGTTCACAAGCTCGTTCAGGTGCTAGGGGAGAGTTTGCATCTTTCATCTAAGTATTTCACTCAGGAAGCTAAGGTGGCATCTATGTCGTCTAGGATGGAGGTTTTAGAGGCGGAGAACTCAACGCTGAAGAAGGACCTTATTGCCTCCACCAGCGTTTTTAAAAAACGCCGCTATAGGCCTCCTATTGCAGCGCTTTGTAAAGCGCCGGTTTTGAGCGCTGGTACAGGCTTATCTATTACGGCGTTTTGTAAGAACGCCGGAAAAAAAAACGCTGGGACAGGTCGATTTTTTTGTAGTGCTCTCTCAATGTTCTCCTCAAGCATCGTTTTGTGTCGCCACCATGCTTCTTTCAACAAGCATCATTCATCCCAAATAGCACCTCCATGCTCCTCTCTCAAGCCACCTCTACCTAGCATAACATCTCCTCACCTCCATTACCCAGTATAATTTTCATTACTGATTAAAAAAAAAAAAAATTTGGGCTTTTTTTTTTTTTTTTGCTTGAAAGTAAAACAAATAATTTTTTTTTTTTATCTGAGGGTGTTCCTAATTTTGGTTGAGGGTGTTCCTACTTTTTTTTCAAGGGTAAACAAATAAATTTTTTTAATTATTATATATAATTTTTTTTTCAAGCCAAGTTGTTCCTAGGAATACTTTGGACTGAACATGGCGCCACCACTGCTGTTTATAGACTCTATAAAGAGGGCATTTTTGGGTATATAGAAATTAGAAAGTTTCTAGAGGGAGAGACCATTTCTATTTCTATTAACTATGTAAAAAGAGCCATAAATGCCCTTTTTTGGTTTATTCAATTGGTAGACATGGCAAAACGGGTCAGAATTTTCTGACCCGACCCATTTGACCCGCAACCCGTTTGACCCGACCCGAACACGACCCGACCCGCCCGTTTTGCCACGTCGGCAACATTGAGTAGATTGAGATTGAGGTGTAATTCTTATAAAATATTTACTTATTCTTTACTTGCCACATTCATTCTCTCTTTCTACTTTAAATAGATTAAAAATTATACCAAGATTAGCTTTTAGAAAACTGGAACAAAAGTTGCACCAAATTTGGGTATCAAGTGTTTAGTGGTAATTGGTAAGTGGTAACAATATTACCAGTGAGAATCTAATCATAGTTAAGAAACTTAGAAACAATTGACAAATTGCATCTATTTCCCAAAAAAAAAAAAAAAAAAAAAACTTGTTTGAAAAATACGGGTCAACTCGACTCGTCCCGCGACCCAACTCAACCCGCGACCCGATTGACCTGTTTAAAAATGACATGTTTTGACCCGTGACCCATTTTGACCCGCGACCCGATTGACCCAACCCAAATCTGACCTGACCCGCCCGTTTTGCCATGTCTATCAATTGTTGAGCTGCAATTTTTTATTTTTTTTATTTTTATTTTTCCTTCTAGCACGCAGTTGGTTTGAGTTTTGTTTTTGTTTTTGTTTTTTTAAGGATTTTTATATGTTTACTTTGTACTTGTAATATATGCTTATATTGTAGACACAGAAAAAGTGACAAATATTATACACATTTGCAAAAAAAAAAAAGGTAAATATTGTACAAATTTTGCAAATGTGTACAAAATTTGTCAATATTTATGTGTCTACAATATAAATTTACATTGTTAGTACAATGTATACATAGAGATATTGTGAAAATGTTGTGAAGCATTTGTCAATTCCTTATGAGTCAAAATAAAATAAAATAAAATAAAATATTATACCGAGATCTAGCACAACTAAAATAAAGGTACTGTATTGTAAAATTGTTGTTACATTTTGTTGTTATCACAATATTTTCACAACTACTGATGTATAAGCATGGTTTTAAAAATGGACCGTACCGGCTGATCCGATCGGTTCAACCGATAATTGGATACTAGTTTGTTCCAGTAAAAATGCCCAAAACTGGTAAAAACTAAGAACCGGAAGCAAATCCAGTTTTGCCCCCAGTCTGGTTTTTAAAACCATGGGTGTAAGTTCCTGATAGGTGAAAATAAGATAATAAAATATTAGACTAAGATCCACCACAGTTGAAAATAGAGGTATTGTGAAAACATTGTAATATTTTGTTGTATTCATAAATATATATATATATATATATATATATATATATTGGTTTAGTCAAATTTAGTGTCTATATATAAAAAGAGTGAATGGGAAAAACTACAGTAGCTTCGCTACTATAGTTTTGGCTTGTTCAATATTCACTGCTTTGCTGGCCTTTTATTATTATTATTATTATTTTTTGTGTGTGAATGCCTAAAGTTGTAGTAGATTTACTATATTATTTTGGTTTCTCCAATTCGCATTATTTCACATTATAATAAAATATTAACACAACAAATCGACACAATATTTTCACAATTGTTGAGGTGTTAATTCCTTAGAGGTTGAAATAAAATAATAAAATATTGTACTGGAACTAACTACAACTAAAAATAAAAAGTATTGTGAAAAAGTAAGTGCTACATCTATAGTATTTTTCACAATATTTTCATGACAAATCATTGATAGTAAATTGTTTTTTTTTTCTAATTTAATCTTACTAATGAAACTACTTTGTTGCCTATCAATAACAACCTGTAACAACCTACTACTTATGATTTGTTTTGAAAATGTCGTGAGCATAGCATTTTTTTTTTGTGTGTAAAATTGTTAAGTCATCTTGTTATCGTCATAATATTTTCAAAACTTTGAGCTGTCAATTCTTTATAAGTTAAAATAAAATATAAAAAAATGATAATTGTGTTATGAAAATGTTGTGTCATTCTGTTATGATTTTAGAAATTTTTTGTTGGTTTAGTCAACTTTATTGAGCTAAAATTCACTATTTCACATACAATTTTTTTGGGTTGACTTTTTGCATTTTTTTTTCTTTGCACACAATTTTAAGTAAAACCACATAGTTTTACACACAAAAACAAAAATAAAAACAAAAACTTAGGATAAAAATACTTTTCCCCTTTATGTTTTTTGGGGTAGTTTACAATTCCTCCTTAAACTTTAAATTCAAGCAATTTTTTCCTTAATATTTTTTAAAATAGCAAATGTGTCATATTGTTATTCTCTCAGTTAAACCCTAACGAAAACTTATGATTCTTTAAACATTTTATTGTGTAATGTCTAAAATACTCTCACTAAATTTTAACATCTCAAAAATTTTCTTCACGTATTTTGAGTTTTCGATGGTAGTAATTCTTGGAAAGTTGGAATGATGATATAAGGTATTTTATTTTTATCTAAAGAACATTGATTTTCTAGGTTTAAATTTTCGAAACTTATAATTTATCTAATGGAAAATTTGATGACACGTCTTTTGTTATTTTATTTTTATTTTGTTATTTTTAATTTTCTTGGCAAAACTCAGTTATTTATTATTGGAAGATGATGATATTCGTTATCATTCTTAGAAGTAGTGAGTGGATATATTGACTTAAGCAAATAGGTACTAAAAACTATTATAGTAAATAGCTACCCTAACTTTGTGATTGATCAAAATTCTTATACGAATGAGATTAACTTTTTATGACATAATTATCAAATTTATAAAATTAATGTTTCTTTTGATTAAGGTTCTATGTACTTTAAAAATTAAATGATTTATATCTTCGTTTTGTGATACAAATAAAATCTAAAATTGACCTTAATCGTTACTATTTTCCCACTGCAAGCATGACCATAACTAGTCCCCAAACAAAGATTCAATATCTTGTTCCTCCCTATAAAAAAAAGGGGGGAAAAATCATGTTCCTCAAAAAAGAAAAAAAAAAAAATATATATATATATATACACACACATACATACATACATACATACATACACATATATATATATATATATATGTAGGGTCCGGGTTTGAGCACTTCTACTATTGAGAGAGTGGACTCAAGCCCAGTTAGCCCAGTACAATGAATTTGTAGAGAGTGGGTTAAAGAACTAGGCCCTAACAAGTGGGCAACGTCCAGTCGTTCCGTTTGGAGGCGCCGGAGGCTGGTTCACCAAGATTGTACTTCGAAGTCTGTCCTCGGCACCTGTCCGAGGAGCTTTGCGGTGGCCTTTCTCCCGGGGATCCATCCCCCCCTTCTCATCTTTCTTTCTTCTTTTATATAGTCCTCCTTTTTTAACCTCTATCTTCCACCTGTTGATCATCCATGCTCCTTCCTTCTGACCGCCCGTCCCGTCAGCCACTTTCCCAGCACCCCTGTGAGTTGCGGCAACCAAGACAACCTTGTCCAGAAGTCATATCTCCATTAATGCGGCTGGGGGGTTAGGTGAGCGCATTTAGTGCGGAGGTGATAGCTTATCCTGGACGTGTTCCCCCGCCATGCTACTATGGCTGACGTGTTGGTCTCGGCAGGATCATCTTCGGTAGGGTCCCTGGCCATTAAGGCCTTCACACTCCTTCCTCGGACATTTTCTCCTCCTCGGCATGGGCCTTGGGCCGAATATAAGATGGGCCGGGGTTGCCAGATTATTAGGCCCCACAATATATATCTCTCCATATCCCTATAAAAAAAAAAGGGGGGGGGGGGGTGGGGGAAATCATGTTCCTCTAAGGTAAGGGTAATGTAACATTTCCACTAGGGTAAGGGTATCCAAACTCACCCACTCTAATAGAACCCAAATCGACTCAATTAATAATTGAGTCAAATCAGCATTGACCTAATTAGACCAAGTGAGTTTAAATAATAATAGGGCCTTGATTAAAAGCCCAATTTACCGAAAAATAATAAACCCAAATTTTAGCCCAACCTTCTAACCCTCTCTTAGTCTTTTAACTCTCTCTCCCTCGATTACTCTTCGTTTCTCTCTCTTCAAGAATTTGGGTTTTCAAGTCCTAATTTTAGTGATCTTTCTTCCTTTTCTTTCATTTCTCAATTGCCAACACATATCTTAATTACTATTATTAAGAGGTGGCCTATGAAGGAGCTTTCCTTAAGGAAATTTCAAAATTTGAAACCATAGTTTGTTCAATTCCCACTCTAAGTCTAACCTAAATAGATTTTCTTTCATTTTCTCAACTGCCAAACAAATCTAATTCTCTCTCTCTCTCTCTCTCTCTCTCTCTCTCTCTCTCTCCTCTGAAAAACCTTCAGATAGTATTGTCTTTTGCTTTTGTTTCAAGTAAGTCTCTTTCAAAAATTGGCTCTTTCTCTTTGTTAATATGTAATTCTAGTTTATGGGTTCTTGTATATGTTTTATCTTCATTGTATAGCTCTAGTGTTTGATGATTTGCTTTAATGATTTTTTCCTCTTTTGCCTTTTATGTTATGTATAAATTGCCTTTTGGATTCTATTATTCTTTCATAATTTTGTGTGAATTTGAATAGTATATATTTATTTGTTTTTTTTTTTTTTTTTGAATTTTCGTATCATGATAGTTTGTTGTGAATTAATTGAATGAGACTTTTTGTTATATATATGCAAGAAGTTACCGTGCTCCTACTATGGCTTTTTAGGCTTACTGATCTGCATATAGTTAACAGAAGATGAAATACACGACAAGTAAATGTACATGATGTTATTGTGCTCCTCTGTTCTTTTCTTCTCCCACTGAAATTTCAACTTTTGTTTCGAGTTTAATGAAAGGCAAAATAAAAAGTTCTTAGTTCTTCGTGACAGAGAGTGTGCTCACTGCTCATTTCGAAGGTAATTGCTAAGTCTAATCCTAAAGGTTGATAGGCCAAAAGAGTCATTTGCACTGTCCTACTTCAGGTAACACGAATTGTTTAGAGGTGAAATAGGGTAGATGAAAAATTTTAAAGAGAAAATGGGAAGGAAAACTTTTTTGGAGTGTATTTGATTGGGTGGAGAAAAAGGAAAATAAATGGTAGGACCCAGGTATTTTTCCCCCGGTCCTACCAAAAAGTTTTCTCCCCAAAATGAAGAGAAAACTAAGAAGGGAAAACTCATGAAATGAGCTTCCAAAAATACCCCTCATCCTCCTACGTGTTGGCTTCTTTCTCTTCTTTTTTTAAAATTTTTTTAATTATTTTTTCTTTCTCTTAACGTGTACAGTAGCCTTTTTTTTTCTTTGATTTTTTCTTTCTCAGTAAACGTGTTGACTTCTTTCTTTTTTTCTTTTTTTTTCTTTTTTTTTTTGGATTTTTTCTTTCTCTGTTGGGGTGTTAGCTTTTTTTTTTTTTTTTAATCTTTTCTTTGATTTTGTTTGGGCGTGCTGGCTTCTTTTCTCTCTTAAAAAAAAAAAAAAACACTTTTATGTTAATTTCTTATGCTATTTTTTTTTTCTTTTTACTTTAATGAAGTATCCATTTATACACAATTTTTTTTTTTTTAAGTATAATGTGTTACTTTTTTTTTTTTATTTAATAGGGACATGATAGTAAATTTATACAAACTTTATTTTCAATAAAATAAAAAAAAAATTCCATTTCTCTACTTTTCCACCCTCCTAACCAAACACAAATGAGGAAAAATAAAAACTTTTATATCCTCTTTCTATTTTCTATCCTCCCATTTTTTCATTCTTTCAATCAAACAAACCCTTAAGGACAACATCATTGCATGATTCTATTGTTTTGTGAGATATTTCTTAACTATCTTTTTAATTTTCTATTCTTGCTAATTTTTTAAGATTTATATTTATGAATCAAAATTTGTTTATAGAGGTATATTTTCCAATATAGACTACTACTGAGCTATATTTTCCAACAAAGACTACTAGTGTATGCCCAATCCGTTTGAGTTGATCTAAATCGGCCAAGTTCTATCACGGATTGTGGGTTCTTTTTCTTTAATTATTAATTTTTATTTTGCAAAAGATTTTGGTTTTTTTTAAATTTGGGCGTGGTGCATTTTAGTCCCGGTGGTAGTACTATGGGCCCCAAAAATGGTCTTCGTTCCTGATCTTCTCAACCGGGACCGTTGTTGTGCTCTGTGCTATTTGAGGGCTTCATCTTGGGTGTGTATGTACCGTTTGTACCTCCTAGGCCCAGCTCTCACAATTCCCGAATTACCTTCCCTGGTTGGCCCAATCCTAGCCCAAATTTAATTTAAGCTAAACAGCTCAACTATAAAACCGAAAGGTCACAAGCCTCACAACCCCAAATTTAATTTTTGGAGGTTAGATACGATGATTAATAAGACTGGTACTCTCTTAGTCTTTGTAATTCTCGCCTGCAAATTTTTGCTTGGCTGGGAAGGAAGTCTGGAACTGGGCATTCATGTTCCAACTTTTTTATTTTGGATTCATGCATGTTGCACTTGGAGTGGCACCTGAAATTTGGTAGGAATGGATTGCCAACGGTAGTATTGAAATTCTTCACAGAAAAAACCCATTACAGGCAGCCTTGAAATGTTTAATATTTTCAGGCAGAATGAGACTGGCTGAACATGAAATTTGGCCACAACAGCATTCTTGATTTCAAACACGATGCTCCGTTAGCAATCTCAAAATTCTCCATTGTAGTCATGTACCAACGACAGACTTCGAAATTTTTTGGACTGAAGCAAGTGGCTATGTTGTGGCAGGGAGGATGGAATTGCCAATATGGACCAAAATTAGACACCATGACGTCCACTTAGCTATCACTATGTAACATTGAACTCGAACTACAGTCACCTATGAATAAATTACACCTACATATTTTAAATTGATTTTGTGGGTTCAATTAATTCAATTAACAAAGTATTGTATTTTTGTCTACTTTTACTGATATAAAAAATAAATATAGTAATGACTCAACTTGTTAATGAAGAACAATACTCTTCAAACAAATGTCATAGTATCAAACAAAGAACCTTGTAACTTAATTAATTGACACCTCTTGGAGTGTTTATAATATCGAAGATTTAAATTCTCCCTTCATATTGAATTATTTAAAAAAAAAAAATAGCCACATGATCAAATTCTATGGTATTGACATTTTAAGTATCTTCCTTGTTATTTTGTCATATTTAAATGCAGCATTTGTTGAGCCCAATTTGCAAGCATAGATAATCAATAGAAAGATGTTCATTAGTAGATTTAGGATGAAGAATAGAATGGCATAATTCATCAAGTGCTTTTGCTATAGCTATAATTTCATAGCAGGTTTCCATACAACCCTTCTAGTCTTCCACCAGTCATCAAATGGTGCAGTAAACTCAGGAATTTGATAAAAGGGACCAAGCTTAAAAACATCTGTAAAAACTAGGGAAGCTTGGAGCTTTGACCATGGAGGCTGAGGACAGAGACTATGAACAGAGAGAGAGAGAGAAATATCTGAGATATTTGTGAAAATGCTTCTCGTATATAAATTGACTACAAATGAATTGTTTATATACACAATTGCAGCGCGGGAGAATTAGGCCAATAACTAACTCTTAAAATTAATTTCCCATCTTATGAGGAACTAATCCGAACTCGACACCTGTCAATTATCACTAACTAACTTTCTCAAAAAAAAAAAAAAAAAAACTTCTAATTAAATATGACTAAAACTACAAGTAGTTTTATATAACTAATACTAAACGACTGCAGTTTAAGCTGTCTTCAACTCCTTATAAAACTGACTTCATATACCAGCAGCTCCAACCTTTATACCTTCAAGCTCCATAGATTTTAACACTCCCCCTCAAGATGGAGCATAGATGTTGAGTATGCCCATCTTGGAGAGGAGCTTGAAAAACTGCACATGCCCAATAAGTTTTGTGAAAATGTCTGCTAGCTGATGTTTAGTTGGAACATGATATTCAACATATTAATTTCAAAAAGATGTCTTAGGACCCTGCAATTTTCAATGTCTTGCAGCCATTTCTTTAACCAGTGAATGAATGAGTTTGGTTGTAACAAGTCTGATCTTAAAATAATGGCCAACCCCGTCCATAGTGCTCTGGCAAAGGAGCAGGGAAGGAAGGGATGATCTAAATCCTCTTCTTCTAAGTGACCCAAGACACACACCTTATCCGTGACAATATTCCTTCTCTCGAAACACAATATAATTGGAAGAGCATTATTCAGAATTTCTCACAGAAGGATAATAAGTCTGAATGGAATTTTCAACCTCCATAAGTTCTTCCAAATCTATTCACTATTAGTACTTGTATGAGTATTGTGTTGAGTGCTTTCTGCTAGAAGCTGATATCCGCTTTTAACTTTATAGACTCCCTTATTATATAGAGACCAAATGAACATATCATCCCTATCGGTTTTAGATATGGGGATAAAACTAGTAGCTTTAGCATCCTCAAATTCATTGATTTGGTTTAAGAGCTGGGAATTCCAGGTTTTTGTTTCATGATTTAATGAGGTCTGAAAAACTTTATGGATACTTAATTGTTGAAGGAGTGAGGGGGTTATTTTAGTAGGGAACCAGACTTTATGGTTAATAGAAATATTACAGCCATCTCCTACTCTCCATTTAGCCTGTATCAGACGGGAATTCAGACAAGAGAATGGGTATTTAAAGAATTAAGCTTAAACGGCTAAATTTCTCCCCTTTTCATCTCTCTAGGAGTTAATGGACATGTTTCTATTCTATGCACGTTTAACCGAGCTTTAAGTTGATGAAAGATGCCGAAATTCAAATTTCACAAACAAGTAGACACATCGTAATTACATGGTTTATGCCATAATATGTGAGAATGCATATCAACGGTTAAAATTTTATGTGGCTTGATTTTTTTTTTTTTTTTTAATCGGATGATCTGATTGCTGTGTTTTGTATGTTGTTTTAATCGTTTTGAGCTCAATTGTATTTTTGAATGAAATTCATGTTTATCGAACTGTCTAAATGGAGTGTAATTCTAAACTGGTTTAAGAAATTATAATTTTGTCCCTAAGGGAATGTTTGATTGCAAAATGTGGTGCCTACACATCAACTGTATGTGTATCAATCATGCAAGTGCAATGTTTGTCAAAGAATACTCAGTTTATCATGTTTGAATGGAAAAAATGAAATCGATTGTGGTACATTTCACTTCCCAAAATTTAACAAATTACTCTCTTCTGGAGAGCTTATTGTGATCACGGGCATTAGGATGGACACCAGTTGGATTTAAATTATGAGATTGCCAAAAATCCACGAGCTATCAAGAAAGCTCTTGGAATAATGCCACATATTGACTCGAATGGGAATTTCAAGCTGACATCACTTTATGCTGAATTTGAAGGCGAGCATCCTTCAAACTTGCACAATGTGAAAGATATGGATCGGCATGCATGCCTTTGTTTGGGAGGTATGTCCTTGTTGATTTTCAACCTTTCTTGTGTTGTGGAATGAAATTGTGCTAATGTGTGATCTCCTCTCCAGTCTTCATGCAGTTTTGGGCTTATTAGCACTTGAACATAGAAATTCTAGTGTTGATTGAGGGATGACGACACAAATTATTGAGGCTTTGTCATTGAACACTTTCTAGTCGGGTGGACATCCGTGCTATCCATCATTGAAACGGCTAACTAAAATCTGGTTGGTTTACTCTCCTTGGAGATTTGGCTAACTTCGGAGGAATTTGTTATCGAGATTCTGAAGAAATGATTTTGGCAACAGTCATAATAGATTTATGATCATCAGAAACTTCATCTTGTCTTGCATTAATATAAACAGTAAAAAATATGGTTAGTATCTGTTGAATTAGATTTGACTATAGTTAATTAACTAATTACCCAAGTTGATTAATTAGATTAAATTATATGCAAGTCTAATTAGGCTACAAACAAATTACTATACTAAATTAGAGTGCACCAAAAATTAAATTGACTCGGTGATTTGTTTACGAATAGAGAAAACCTTCGCAGGCAAAATCCCCTTAAGTGAATTTCAGGTCATCACTCTTGAATAATTCACTAATCAAGAACAAGCAGTTACAAGTGTAAGGAATCTTACCCTCTTGGTCTATCTCAAAGTACCTACCTACAGTAGAACCTTTGCTCCAATCTCCAATTGGACTTAATCTTGTAGAAGACTTCTCCTTTGCATGGATCACAGTACATAACTAACTGTTTTGCACGAATCACACTACATGACTAACTCCACAGCAAACTTTTTTTTTATTGTTGTAGTTAATTTGTAGTAGCTTCATAAAATATCACTAATAAGATCTTCAATTGTTGATGTCAGAGACTTTGCTTGGTACAAAACCCAAAAATGCACAAGAGTTACAACCAGGTCTCTTTCTTTTGTTTTCTGAACTCAAAGGTTCAAAAGGTGGAAGCTAGGGTTTCAATATGAAAACCTTATGAAGCATTAAGTTTTTTTTTTGGTGTGTCTCTACCAACTTATTTAAATGGGAGCTTAATGGGCCTTTAAAGAGGCACTCCTATAAGGTTTACACAAATCCACAAACAATAGCCACTTAGAATAAAACGTTACATGCTATATCAGAAATCTCGTAGTTCGATAGATCGAGAGGTATTAAAGAGCAAATATAGATTTTCATGCAAGTGCAATGTGAAACATATGCAATAATAAACTCATCACCATGAACCAACCCTGATTAAAAAGAGTTAAACATACGAACACAAAGCTCAAACTTTATATGGACAACTACACAAGTAGCAAAAATTACGCGTGTAGTGTATGAAAACTTTTGCAAGTGAGCATATGTGATACAAAATGTGAAAAAGAATAATGAGATAATCATAACCATTCACATCATAATCATAACAGTTTGATGGGAACCATCATCCTTGAGGTGCATCCTATAACTTCCGCATCTCCTAAAGCTATTTGCAATCATATTTTAGGCATAAGAAGAATTTTTTGCATGTTGTTTCTTTTAAACACAAGATTGCTATTTATACAAGGGCATATATAAAAGAGAAAAGAAAGGCCCATTATTTTATTTTTAACACTTTTTTTCTTGCTATGCAAGCGCTACACTTTGTCTTAGCACAACTTTTATGAATTACACACAACTGTTCATGATTAACAGAGTTCAGTGGTGAGATGATTATTAATGTCTTTCTTTTAGAATTTTGTGGTCATTTTTCATCAAAAAAGAGTGATATAGACATAGAATATGCATGAGAAACTCATAGACTATTATCACAAAATGAAGCACATGGCTCACAATGCTCAGTTGTGCTTAGAGATGCTTATCTAAGCTACAAATGGTACATAGACGTGAAACAATGTTTCATTGACCAACCAAAGGTACACAAGTACTAGTATACACATACATACTGTTTTTGTATTTTTTCAATTTTTTAAAATATTTTTCTTTCCTTGAAAGCAATAAATAAAAGCACACATGCAAAAAATAAATAACTACAAAAACAATACAATGCATGAAAGCATGATTCCAAAAATAGATAAGAAATCAAGCATGAAAGTCCTACTTTAGATGAGAAGAATTAAAGTAGAGGACAAATAGAAAGACAATTAAAGTCTGTCTCCTTGATGATTGAGGTCACCATCTCAATGGCGTAATCCTTGTGAGTGACCCACCTCTGGACGGGGCCGGGAACGATGGGTCCTTTCCCGGTCATCAAACCCTTCCCGGCTCCATGACGAGGGGGAGGAGGGGGCGACGAAGCCTTCTATTGTTGCTCTCCAATAAGTGGACTCGTCCCCTTGGCATTATTTTTTCTCTTAAGTGTGGCTTTAAGGGCCACATTAGGAGCCGACCCCAATGCTTGATACTGCTGCTTGCATACAATGGCGGCTTTCCTCACCAGCGCCCTCTACCTTCTTGTGTCCATCTCTAAAAAAAAAACAAAGAAAGACGACGACAGGAGTTAATACAAGAATATATATGCTAAATGGGTAAGCAAGCAAAAGGAACTTACAACGGTGGGTATAAGCTTGCAACTGACGAGCTTCTGGCTTCAACACTGGACCACCACTGAAAGCATGAATAGTGTCAAGTGTAACTAAACCTTTCCACTTCCTCTGGCCGAAGGGAATCTCCAAGATGCGCCTAATAAAGCTCTCCTGCTCGTCGGTAATCTCCGGACGGACCTGAGCTGGAAATAATAAGAAATATATCTAAGTACTAGCAGAAGCAGACGAGGTAGAAATAAGAAAGACGGATGGCACACCTGACTCTCTAATAATTCCCCAGGTATTATCGAACTTGTCGGGCATGCTATCCCACTCGTCGGGTCTACGCACCCAATCCGTCCCCTAAACAAAAAATATATGTTCTTCCAGTTTCTATTTGAATCAGGTATATCCGACACCAACCTAAGTGACATTTTCCTCACTAAGAAATGATAAATGCCTTTTGATGAGGTAATCTGTTGAGACTTGTAACAATAGAAAAACTCGTCGAGGGTAAGACGACGATTGCCACCACTCAGCTAACCCCATATCACCTCGGCCCCTAGGAATTTACTCCATGCATTTGGGGCTATTTGGCTGACAAATAGCCCAAGATAATTGGCCAGTTGACGGTGTAACTCCGTTAGTGGCAATCTCAGACTGGCAGAAAAAATGGTGTCATACATGCCAACGTCTGCTGTTTTCCCAGAGTAACACCTCTCATGCTTCCTCGGTAGACGGATGGGAATGCTATCTGGGATTTGGAAATGGTTGCGAAGTTTGTTAAAAACGTTTGGGGACATGGTCGGGCAGAAGTCATTCACCGTCCATATAAGGGGAAGGATGAAAGGCCTAGAATCGTTGCCAACCTCTTAACGCTCCACCTCCTCAATGTCACCCTCATCATTCTCCTCACTTTCTCCCTCTCCCTCTTCTTCCTCATCCTCGTCACCCACAGCCTCCTTGTCTTCTTCATACTCCTCTTCCTCCTCAACAAGGGAGTGAAAAAACGGTTCCTTTTCTGGAGATGAGGATAATTATTCCTCTGGCTCACAACCTGACAAGTAGAGTTCATCATAGCCCGCAACGTCACGGTCTGACGACTGTTTACTCATTGCTTCTCTATCACCTGACATCTATTCACCTACAAGCGACAGAGGTATTCTAAGAACCTATTTGATAGGTCTGTATAGAGTTGATGACTAGCTAGAAAAGATATAAATAAAAAGAAAACAAAAGAGGAGAAGAAGACTTACTGGATAAACAGACGGCACTGTAAAAGTGACGAGATTCGCGAGACTGATGGAGGCACAGGCAACGGGTGCTTGTGAAAGATGGGTTGGCGTGTATACTCTGGTCTCAAAGATCTTAAAGGATGAAGAATAAAGTAAAGTAAAAGAAATGACTAGAGAGGGAAGAACTATTTATAGAGAGAAGAGGCACGATATACGAAGCGACACTCATGATTAGAAACAAGGCCAACCAACAAGCCCCATGTGTCACCTCGCATATTAACCGAGAGCTACCTACGCCATTTAATGACATGGGCTAAAATAGAACCTATTAATGGTCATAAATGCTCATATACTCCGCGGCCCCTCAGCTAAAGCCAACGGGACCACGGAGTAGGGGGCAGCTGATAAGGGTATTCTCGCAAATAGATTTAATACGTCACACAAGGAAGCCAACGGTGCCTACGAACCCATTAACTGCATGGGCATAAACAGAGGACCGAAAGCAGCAACAACACGAGCGACGACCTCGCCAGGATACCCGATGGGCGCCTCTAGAAGCCGACTGGGAACCTTCGGACGAAACAAGTGGCTAATGGGGTGAAGAAGCCAACGGGTCTAGCTTGGTTTAACTTGGTCTCCACAAATGCCTATGCATGGAAACATCTTGGAAGACATGCAAAATAATGCCCATATTTCTCTCATTAGGAAAGGCACCCTAAAATCTTGGAAACCCTAAAGTACCAAATCCTCCCAGTAAGGAAAGATCCCTACTTCGAAGGGATCTCGATTCATCATTCACTACTGTATAAGCACCAAACCTCCTCTTTTCTTAGGTATGTAGAAACTCTCTAGCTCTCTTACTATAGAGTTTATAAAGACTTCTTATTCATTAACTTGACCTTCGGAGGGTTTTTGGCCGGTACCACACTGATGCCTTCTGTTTAGTCCATTTGTTCTTATTTGTAGGTACCCATTGGAGTGACTTGGAACCTAGAACTCACTGACGATTTTAGCACATCATGATATATTATTTTTTTTTTATTGAATTAGAACTTGATTCATAAAAGGCCATGATTATTTTATCTTTGTCATGGTGTTGCATGTCCATACCATTGACTTGGATAAACATATAAAAGTTGATGAGCTCATAGCATAAGAGCATCTATATCAGTAATCTCTATCAATGCCGAAAAACAGAGAAATCCTTAAAAATTTACACGATAACCTTTACCAAAGGAACAACATGCCCATATATATATATGTATATATATATATATATATATATATATACCCATGAATTATTAAAAACAAGAACTGATATATCTTCAATCAACTTTCCTATTTAATTGTTTCTATTCCCAGAACAAACAAAAGTAAATTATAAATTTTATTGTAGAAAAGAACAGGAATAAAAGGAATTAAATATACAGGAAATACCTTGACTTAAAATAAATAAAAAATAATAAAATAAAAAACTTATTCTGACATTTGAAATTGATTGAGTATATGTTGTTGTTTTTATATATTTTACCCAAAAAAAGAAAAAAGAAAAAAAAAGATTGGGTATATGTGGATTCACATCCAGTGCAATACCCAATACCTAGGGTATTGCACAGTGTGCAATACCTCAAATCCCAGCCATCCATTTAATCCAATGTCTCCTTATTTTGACACCTCACCAAATAACAAAAAGACTATTTTACCCTTAAAATATTTCACAGCCCGCCCACTGTTTTCAGCCCGCCCAATATTCTGGTAAAAGTTTGAGTAACCAAACAGAAAATCAATTTTTTTTTCTCTCTCTCCCCTGCGCAGCTGCCGTCTCTGCCTCTCCTTCAACCCATAGTCACAGCAGCTCCAGCTCATACCCAAACACTGAAACTTAGCATTTGAAACCAAACCCCCAAACACTCACACTCCCTCTTTCTCGTGTGTGAAGCTGTCCCAAGTCCCAACTCTCATGGAGTGAAGGTCTCTCTGAAGCCAAACGCCTTTGTGATAGTCACCGTGGGTCCATCCCCAACATAGAAGAAGATCGTGCAAGACAAGAACAAAAGTCAGAAGAACAACCTCAAACTCCTCTGCTTCTTTCCACCATGCACGCTTCAATCTCGATCTAGGACTCACCCTTTCCACTCGGTGAGTTCATCAACTCAAATACCAGGTTTTGTTTTCTTCTTCTTCTTTGAATGGCATACTCTTTATTCTTTTCCTTAATGAGCTGACTTTCTAATCTTGCCCAAGATATGTATTAGTTATTTCTTATACCTGAAAGAAAATCACCATTTTTTTTTGGGGGGCTAAATCTCCCTATCCATTGGAATATTTAGGCAAAACATAATTTGAGTTGAAAAAAGTTACTTTTTGATACCAGGGTTTATTGTAACTATCTACCATAAACTATAGGATTATTTGTAATGTCCATCCTAAACTATAAATTTTTGTGATCAATATATATTCAATACCCAGAATGGAGATCAATTTACCGGTCAAAATTAGTGTTGAATTTACCAAATTAGTGGGCTGGTTTATGTGGTAGTGTGCTCTAATGTATCAAAATTAATTTGTAATGTTCACCCAAGTGAGCCTTTGCTAAATTTTGCATTTTAATACTGATATTAGATATTGGGGTGGGCATTGCAAGTTAATCTTGAATTGAGGTGTTGATATTGCAAAAATAATTGTGGGTTAGGGTGGAAATTGTAAATGAGTCAATGACCATGTAGGTTAGTGTCAATACTCAATAGCTACATTGAACCCTTAATACCAAAATTGCTTTGCTTCCAATTAGCCCTGAAATGACCCCCTTTAAGTATTTTAAGATTTGTAGACGATTTTAGTAATTCTGTTTGTCCCACCAGTAGAGGTCTTATCAAAATAAATCAAAATCTTATCATTTATGACTTTATTCTCTCTCAAAGATCAATGAATACAAATCATCCTTAATAACTTTACTAATGTCTTTTACATTCTAATTTGAAGTATCACTTGTGAATTGTCAATGTGTTTTTCATTGTTTCCTTGTCCTATATAAGTTTCTATCCTTTGGTTCTCTTCTTGAATTCTATGCTTTTAGGTCCTCATTGTATTTAAACTGTATTGTTTTAATCTTTGCCTTTCAAGTTTGCAATCAGAATTTAGTGATAATAATTTAATTGTCATAGGGATAGAAAATTTTGAGAATTTTTTTTAGAGATAAAATTTTGATAATTGAAAGTTCGTCTTGATACATGTTAACAGTTTCTTAAAAAAATTTAGCATGAAACTACCCTTTATCAATTGGGTCATCATCTCTCATGATCATATATTGGTTTGTTGTAATCCTTATATATGATAAGCACAATATTGGTACACAAATTTTCACCTTTTATTTTTAATGAAAAACATTCATTCTTCTATATTTATAATAGTTGATATTTTGTACATTTGTTTGTTAATTACAGGAGTATTCTTTAATTCATTGCATAGTGTGGCGAGAGAATTCTCTCAAAACATGGATGCCAATGAAGATTTGAGTCCTAGATTCATGGATGTCAATGAAGATTTGAGTCCTAGAGTTGGTATGGAATTCGATACATTAGAAGATGCATGAAAATTTTGGCTAAAATATGGAAGGCAAATGGGCTTTGATGTTAGAAAGCATTACATAAATAAAAGTAAGAATGATGGACATTCGAGGTCCAAAAAAAGAAGATATGATTCACATTCGTAACCAAGATGATACAAGGACTAATTGTCCTGTAAAGCTGTATGATTGCACATGTAGCAATTTTTTTGGATAATTTTTTGTAACTAAAGAAGTTAGTCAAACATGTTAAATATATTAGATTGTACAAGTGCATATTTGAGTAACTTCTAGTTAAACATTAATTATATATGCAAGTGATTAATATTTTTAAATGCAATGTCATGTACCAAATCTTGTTCATTTTTTAAATGCAAGTAATTAATATTTTTATGCTTAAGTGGAATGCTCTTACTTGGACAAGTTCAGTGGCTATGTCTTTCACGCTAGTTTTAACATTCATTTCATTTGGCTTATAATGGCACCAACAATACATTCATTTCATTTGGCTTATAATGGTACCAGCAATAACATTGACAAGAAACACATTCCAAATGTTGAAAAGAAAAACATTATAGAATGCTTTCTTCTTCCTCTCATTACAGGAAATAGATTTCTCTATTGACGAAAATAACATCATTTATATGGGGAACACCGTAAACTAAACTCAAGATGATGCTTGGAAAGTAACCTATTACCAGCTCGCTATATTTCTTGCACCAAGGCACATAATAAATTTACATTGCGACGATAGGCCCCAAGAGAAAATTTCTTTAGACTGATCTAAATCAAGGTGCTTGGTGTTTCTTTCCCAATTATAATTCAAGCCCTCTTAATAATTTTAAAATGTATCAAGATTGAGGGATTATAAGAATATTCAGTTTCTCACAATAAACCTATGACTAAAAGTTAGAGAAAACTGAACATAATACCAAAATCGGGCTGGTGGTTGGATAAGAGAAAAAAATATCATTAGTTTACTCATCAACCGAATGTACTGTTTAAACAAATTTTGTATCTATGATGGAAAAAGGATGAAGATGCTCTACTGAAGGCCCTATTAAATTCATTAATAACGATGGAATTGGAAGAACAATCTCTGTATCATGCTCTAAATACAATCAAATCAATAATTAAATAACTTGGCAAACAACTACAATGCTGAAGCCACATGAATAAACAGAAAGCACAACTAATATCTCTAAAAGGGAGACAAGTAAAGGTCTCATGAACAAAGCCAGCTTCACAGTAGGTTGAGTAGGCTTCATGGTAGGGGCTTGGGCCGCTTGGCTTCTATGTCATCCTGCAGTGTTAAAATACAAATTTCAATTAGTACAATAACCATAGAATTTTTATTTCTATTTTTTTTTTTTGGTTACAATCATTACAGTCAATAATAAAATCACCAAATTTTGGTATAGCTCATGACCAAGCAATAGAATTTCCAGTTTAAGTCAAAGAAAAAAAAAACTCCTAAAATTGCTCAAAAGGTAACAACAACAACAACAACAACAACAACCACAAGAAGTAAGGCAATAACAAAAATCAAAGCAAAGGGAAAAAACATCAAGAAGATTAATACACTCACCCATTGCAACTTTTTTACACTAATACATGCAAAGCCCATCCAACCACCATTCATTGGTTTCAAATCCAAACAAAAGCTATAACCATTACACCAAGGACACACACAGGCTCACCATCAAACAAAAATTCAATCACAGCATATTCAGCCATTATAGAACCAATTTAAATCCAAAAAGACTAAGATTAAAGAACCAATTTCATTATAGAAATTATAACTAACAAACTTCATGGCTAATGATCTGCATCTGTAGCAGTTTCTGGGGATGCCAAGAAAATTGAAAATCTGAAAAAGTAAATTTTGTATAATTAAGACTTTGCTACCATTTAGTTTCTTCTATATCTAAGGAGTGACACTTGATATGAATCATTCAACACAATAAAGCATGCCTTTTTAACAACACATCTACAAGAAGTCTTTAAATTCAATTTTATGTAATTAACTCCAAATGAAAATATGTGCTGCCAAAATTTTTTTGTGAAAGCCTTTCAGTGTATTGAACATTCATGCTTTGGTTAAATAGCTCATAAAGGATCAAAATTTCATCATTAGGAACCTAATAATAAGCCCACTGAATACAAATTACAAGGATTCAAGCATTTTTAAACAATTGACAAAAATGCAAGCAATATAAGACTTGATTTCAATTCCTAAGCTAAAAACCCAAAAAAGAGAAAACAGAATTAAGTTCAGCCCCAATGAGAAAAAGAGTTTGACCTTTGAATGTTTTCAATATCCATGGCAGTTTTCATCAAGCATAATAAAGCCACAATCACTATTTTTGGAAGATGTACAGTTCTAATCTACTCTAAACGCGAATGAATTACACATGTATTAGCAATTACCCTCCGCATTTTAGCTTTCAAGACAAAGGAATGAGCGACATTCTCCAAACTGTCGTTCAACACTTCCGTCATTGCAGCCGTGATTGCCTCCGCTTGTTTCGACGGCACGCCCTGTGCTTCTAAGCCCCTCACCTAAATGGCAAAACCGTAAATAAGTCACTCAAAATTGAAAATTCCAAAACTCTCACAAATAAAATTGAAAGAGAAATGAAAATACCAGAGCCAAAGTATCGACGAGAAATGCGCGCCCAAATCGACAAGGCTGCCTCGTCACAACCACCACCTCCGATGGTGGCTTCTTCTCTCCTTCGACCAAACTCTCTTTCTTTCTCTCTCAATCTCATATCCCTCTATAGATCAAACCTAAAAAAGCATCAACTTCTCTCTTGCCCGATTCTCTCCAAACCCTAACCCTTACTTTCTCTGATCTGGGTCTAACAAGCATCAAATTCTCACTTAAACACCCGATTTCCTCCAAACCCCAACCCTCACTCTCTCTGATCTGGGTCTAAAAAGGGTGCGCGATGTTTGGGGGTTGGGATCTCTAATGGTGAGCCGCCATTTTTTCTTTGTTTTTGCTTATGGGTCTGAGTTGGGTATGCGGGAAGAGGTGACGACGGGGTTGAGGGAGAGGCAGAGACCAAGCGTGGATGTTGAGAGAGTGGTGGAGGCGCAGTTGGGGTTGAGAGAATGGAGCGTTAGGGAGAGTGGCGGATAGAGCTCGGAGGTATTGAGAGAGAGGATAGAGAGTTTTAGTGAAATTCAAAAATGGGAAGCTGAAATGAAATTTTGAGTGAGCACATAGATTGCCAGCGTGTCCTAGTGAAGTGTCAAAATAAGGAGTCATTGGATTAAATGGATGACTGGAATTTAAGGTATTGCACACTGTGCAATACCTAGGGTATTGCACTGGATGTGAATCCGGTATATATTGTCGGCAAGTACAAGCCAAAGAGCAGTTGGAAACTGAAAATGGCAGTTTAGTACATATCAGAAAGAGTTTTATGGTTTTTGTTCTGTTTGATCATATAGGTACCACGGATGGTTATTTTATTTTATTTTTTTTGATTTGCTTCCACAGATGGATTTTTTTTTTTTTTTTGATCTGGTATCTCTCAATGTTTACGAAAAAAAAAAAAAAAACCTCTCAGGTGGGGCCTGACAAGGTGCACAAGCTTTGCTTCTTATCTTTTTTGGGGCGGGCCCTCCTGTTATAATATCTCCAGTTCTCTTATGTTTTTACACCAATGAAGGACACGTGACAAACAACAAATCGGTTAGAAATAACCCACATAATTTTCTCTCTCTTTCAACCCTTTTCAGTTTTCAATAAAATTTGTCTGGGTTTGCTTCAATGACCTGTTACGAAAAATGATTATTCAAAATCATCTTTTGATGGTTTCCACTATCACAAAATGATCAGCCACTCCAGACCCATATCTAGGAAGCTCAAGAACTCTTTCAAGAGCTTCAAAGTTTGATGGGAACAACTTTTGATGGAGAACAGAACAATGAATTGGGTCTTTGATTTGGGTTTTATTGATTGTGATTTGAATATGAAGAGAAAGGCCAATTAATTGGATAAATGAATTTAAAAAAATTAAGGAATAAAAGATTAGAGAAGAACATCATCGCTGCTTTCAAAGCTTTGAAGAAGGAGAGGAAGCTTTCAAAACTTCCATGGCTGATTTTTTCACAGCTTTCAAAGCATATTCAGAAGTCTCATGCCAAACCCACAACCCATCGGAACTCCCACGGGCCAGAAATCCATATCAAACCCGATGTCTCACCTCCCCAAGCTCCGCCGGAACGAGCCTCGATGCTCATAGCGGCATAGCCACGAAACCCACCACGTCAATCCAAACAGCCATGGTTTCTTGTTCTGCTATACCAATCTAAGCTGTGAAACACACAGTTTTAGTCCAAACCCATTGCCATCAAGTTCCGATCTGCCAATCTGGACGCATCTGATGCTCAGGTAGGTGAGGTCCGTTAGGATGGGGATGTTGGAGAAAGATGCAAAGAAGAAAGAAAGACAAAAAATTGAGAGAAAAAAGTGGTATTTGACGGGTGATTTTTTTACCCTTAGGATAATGAGAACTGGAGATATTATAACGTGGGGAGCCCGCCCCTATATTTTTTTTATTAGGATTCCGAACGACTTTGGGTCCGACTTGTGCACAGCTGACAATGCATTTGATAGTTGACGTAGGCAGTTCTTGCTTCTTGTTTTTTTTTATTCGGAGCCCGGATCGACCATTTTAGCCGACATGTGCAACTTGTCATTTTCACAATAGGCCCCACCTAACTAGAAGAACGATATGAACTGACTCAACTGAGTGCTGGCAGCTGCTTAATATATGCAACATTCTTCTTAGTTTCAACCCTTGTCAATTCTAGGCAATCGTCTTTTTTATTCGGGGCCTGGATCGACCATTTTAGCCGACATGTGCAACTTGTCATTTTCACAATAGGCCCCACCTAACTAGAAGAACGATATAAACTGACTCAACTGAGTGCTGGCAGCTGCTTAATATATGCAACATTCTTCTTAGTTTCTTTCAACCCTTGACAATTCTAGGCAATCGTCTTTTTTCTCTTCCTATGGCCGGGTAACACTAGATATCTAAGGTTATTTGTGTGTGTGAGTGTGGAGATAAGAGTTCTTATTCTTTTCCCGTAATATTGATATATACAATTTCTTTTTGCAACAGCTTGCATTTGAGCGTTAAAGACGTTACGGAAATCGTGACCCTCTTGATTCTCATTCTTAAACTCATTACTAAACTCCGCGAGTGTATAAGATATTTCAGAAGAGGTGGTTGGCAGCAACGTGTCGGCGCTACCAACAACAAAATGAGTAATGAATCTGACAACTCTATTGTAGCATCTGTTGAAGCTTCTACATCTACTAGAAATAGCGTTCACCATGCATATAGTACTCTTTCTTACTATTACTTAGAATTCCATGCTACTTTTTTTTTTTTCTTCAAAGGCTTAGTTCAATAAGGTAGCATGGTGAGGTGATTTTTTGACTGAGAGACAAGTTTTTCTTGGGGCCGTTATACCATCCTTGTAGATGTAGTACAATAATGGGCTTTGTTCCTAATCTTCTCAGTTGGCCCTTTCTTTTGCACAGTGTTTCCTTAATAGGTTTCATCAGTGGTGTGTATTTTATGGTTTGTGTTGTGGTCATTATGTTGATTAAAATTTAATCTCATTCATCCCTATCGAAAATAAATAAATAAATAAAGAAAAAGAAAATTGAGATGTGAGATTGGTGGATCTACTTCTTGTTTTGTAAATTTCTCCCAAAAAAAAAAAATCACTTCTTGTTTTGTAATTTTTTTAGTTGTAAAACTTGGTAATCTTCTTAAGTTTGTGGCTTAATTCTTTTGTTTTTCCGGTTTTGAAAAGTAAAGGTAACGCACTTATCATTTATGTGCATTAAAGAGAAAGTATCTCATGAAACCAATGTCTCATTGACATGTGAGCTCCACATGCGTGGGACCCACATGTCAGTGAGGGTCTCATAAGACCATCTCATATAAGATTTTTTCATGCACAAACATATATTATTGGATTATTATGCTAGTATATATATGCCTAATCCATTTGAATTGATCTAAATTGGCAAGGATCTATCACAGATTGTGGGTTTTTTCCTTCTTCTAAATTACTAATATTTATTGTTGCAAATTATTTTGGTTTTTCATGATGTAAAGTGGACCTCAAAAGAATATTTTAAGGGTTAAGATTTTACGTAAAATTGTAAGATAATTGATGGATTTTATTCATCTTATTAAAAACCTTGGCCCCCAAAAAAAAAAAAAAAAAAAAAAAAAAAAAAAAAAAAAACTTATGACTAAAACATTGTAGAGGTCCTAGTTTGGTAATTATCACACTATCAGTCCATAAAATTTTAGAGTGTTTCATAGGTAAGAAATTGTATAGTTTTTTTTAGGGGAAGAAATGAAATAGTTTAAGCAAAAGTTAAGACACCACTTTTGTATATATTTAAATTTTTTTAAAAAAAAAGGTATACCGTATCTTCTTCCATATTACTATATATATATATATATATATATATATATATAGCCAAAGCTTTTGACTTTTTATTGACCTCTTCAGAACTTGCCATATCATTATCATTTTATAATGTTTTTAGTCTTGTCTTCTTCTCCTATAATTACTAAGTTGATAAAAATCTTAATTTGATTACAATCCAAATTCTACTACAATTTATTTATTCATATCCTATCAAATTCTATTTCTTTGTTTGGATAAATAATAAAACAAAAGCAACCACCGCCCACCATTACAATCTCTTTTTTTTATTTAAAATATGCATCTTACTTGGTTGATATCTATACAATACCTATGGGAAACTATTTTAAATTATAAAATAATTTTTCTATTAACTTTTAATTAATAGTTTATTCATATAGGACTCTATTTGGTTTTTTTTTTAAATAAATGTGATTTTAAATTTAAGTATCTTACAAATTAGCAACTAATACGTACAATAAATAAGTACGAATATATCATATATAGTATATCATAAACAACAATGATAACTTCTTCTATTTTTGAACTTAACAATAATAATAACTTAATTTGAGAAATTACTATCAAAACTAAATATAAATTAAAATAATATAACAATAGTGAAAAATGTAAACCACCAAACACATATATTAACACAAACATATATGCGGTCAAAGGACTCTGGCATTATTATCAACACTAAATATATAATACTCCGTACTATAATATATGCAGGCTGTAAACCACAGCAAAACAAATAGAAAGGATTATCAAATAAATAAATAAATAAATAACAAATAAAAGACGTAGAAGATTCAAAAGTCAAAAAGCATATACTGATATAGAATATTCTTTTTAGACTAACACGCATAAATCCCCAACAAAACAAAGAAAGAGATACCCCGTACAGTAAGGTTGGAACTTTAGAAGCCTAAAGTCGAGTCAGGCTTCGGCCCAGGTGGTGATCGGGAGTGGCAAACTGGCTAGTTTTGGAGGCAAGCAGACAATTGCAGGTTAGAGACGACGGCGGTAGCGTAGGGGATAATTTTATTTATTATTTTTTTTTTCTAAATAAATTTTGGTTTTTTTAGTAAATGAAGGACATTTGAATTTATAAGGGCATTCTTATCAACACTCTCAAATGCTAAAAATGCAATTTTTTAGCATTTTTGAGATAAAAACACCCTATATTAAAGCTGCTAAATCTTAAAATTCTTAAGATTTAGCTATAGTACAATCTCATATTTGAGACCGCACTATAGCCTGGAAATGTAAAAGAAAAACACTTTTTTATTCACTCAATGACTCTCTCTCTGCTCTATCTTTCTCTTTCCTCTCTTACTTCTTTCTTCTCTCTTCTCTTTCTGTGCTTCGCCGATGTGGTTCGCCAGTAAGTGTGCTCCGCCCATGATTGGGCTCCAGCAATTGTGGGATGCCAATGGCTATGGTCCGGTGATTGTGGTCATGGGTTGTGGGTCTAATGGCTGTGGTCCAGTGGCAGAGATGGAGGTTTCTTCTTTCTCTCTCTCTCTCATTTTTTTTTTTTTTTTTTTGCGTGGTTCTTCTTGGGTCCAATTGGGCTCCGATCGTGCGAGGCCGACACAAAACGACATGCTATCAAATCTTTGATTTGATTTTGGGTCTTGATTTGGTTTTGGGATTTTGGGTCTTGATTTGGTTGGGGTGGGTCTTGATTTGATTTATAGGTGCGAAGGAGGACGTCAAGCCGCTCCATGGTAAAAGATGATGACGGGGAGGGAAGTGGTGTCTGTGTCCCGTGGGTTTTGGATCGGTGTGATGGTTCTGCTGGTGGGTTTGCTGGTGGTGGCAATGGTGGAGGTTTCTTTTTCTTTTTTTCTTTTTGCTGTGGTTGGTGGTGGTGAGTGGATGTGGTGGTTGTGGGTGGATGTGGAGGTTTCTTTCTGCTGTGATTTCTTTTTTCTTTTTTTTTTGTTAGTGGTGGTTGTGGTATGGGTGGTGGGCTTTTGGTGGGTGGTTGGGTGGTGGGTTTTGTGGTGACTATTGGTAGTGTAGTGCCGGCGGTGCTGTGAGAAAGAGAGAGACAAAGGAGAGAGAGGAAAAATAAAAAATTATTGAAAAATAATTTTCAATAATAAAGAAACAATATTTAAATGAAATGGTAAAAAAAAAAATAGAAGTTTTGATATAGGTTGTATTGTAAAGTGGTGTGTTATATGTTATAAAATTGGGTTTTGAGATGGTAAATGCTAAATTTTTTACAAGTGTTGATGAGAATACTCTAAGAGACTTTTGATTTACAAAGAATTTTTCTTTTTGGTGGATAATATTGTTGATTTGGGATTTTTTGAAATTATTTTTGTTGTTTGTATAAATTTGGACGTGTTATATATATAAATTTTTTTTTTCTTTGGGTTCCTTATATCTTTCTCATTTTATTAAAAGGGTTTTTCTGAACTAATTTTATAATTTGAGAGTCCCATATGCCGCCATATGGATTTAAAAAGAAGAGTAAGTCTGCAAACGAGGAACTAAACCATTCTCTCTTTTTTTTTCTTCAAAATCCTGGGCCCAATTAGTAAAATTAGCAAGAAACTGGTGCTGTGTGCTTTCTGATGGCTTCATCTAGTGTTTGTATTGTGGCTGTCTTGTTATGTTAGAAACTTAGAATAAAATTTATTCTCATTCATCTCAAAGAGTTATATAATCTGAGATATGCACGTTGTCTTCATTTCAGATTTGGATATATTGACTTGGATATAGCATAACTTGAGCTTAGCATGAAATTTGGGGTGGATTGAGTTAATTCATAACAGGGAGGAATTAATAATTTTTGGAAATATCATGTTATTTGGCGAGGAAATTAATTATGTTAGGCCAAATTTTTTGGGTCCCTTAGTGTTTGGCTTGAGGAAAATGCTAAATTTAGCAACTAAATATAACAAAAGTGTGCTGCGACAGTGGAGCAAAAGCCATATTTTTTTGGCTATTGAGCTACAGTGCAAGCCAAAGACGGCTATGCTGTAGCAAAGATGGTAAAAAAAAAAATATTTTATTAAAAGATATATTATTTTATTGTGTTAGTGGTGGTTGTTGTTGTTTATTATAGTAAATATATTATTTTATTGTGTTGTTTACATTATTTTATTGTGTTGAATGCTAAAATAAAACTACTAATATTTGGTGTTTTGTAAAGTGAAGCGGTAAAATAGATAAAGTAATTTTTTGTGGTGTCAAATTGCTAAATTTTTTGCACCACCAATGCCGATGCTCTGCATTAGTATTGGTGGTACTAAAAAGCTAAATTGCTATTTTTAGCACCACAAACTACAAAATTGGGGTTGCATTGGTGGAGCTAAACCAATAATTTTTTACTGCTGAGCTATCGTGCACAAGCAAAGATAGCTGTGCACAGTAGCTCAAATGTTAATATATATATATATATATATATATATATATATATATATTATTGTGTTCACGCTGGAGGTTAGATTATTTATTGTGTTACACAATATGGAGATATTATTTTATTGTGTTGTTTATATTATTTTATTATATTAAAAGCTAAAATAAAACCACTGGTGTTGAGTATTTTGTAAAGTGGGGTGGTAAATAGATAAAATAGCTTCTTCTTTTCTTTTCTTTTTTTCTTTTTTTTTCTTTTTTATGGGAGATAAAATAGCTTTTTGTAATACCAAATTGCTAAATTTTTGGCACTACCAATGTTGATGCTTAAAATGGGTTTAAAAAGTTTAGCACAAAATTTTAAGCGTCGAACCGAGTACGTATCAATAGTTAAATCCTTATCTTGTTCTTACTACCTTGTATTTGCTTAGGTATAAATAGATATTGACATGTTTATTTTCCCTCAATCATCTAATCATGTATTAGGTTCTACTTGATATTGTTTGGGTGACACAAAAGTTGTTTGTCCATTTGAAGCAAGTGGACTTTAAATGTTGATTCAACTCAAGATATTATATTATAGGGTAAAATATAGTTAACAACTTTGAGATTTAGACTAATGTCAGTGATAAGGAATAAATCGTAGCAGTACCCGTCAGCCTATACTCAGGCTGACGGTACCAATCGTGACGGGTAGTAAAGCTGACGGATACTATGCGGGTCGACGGAGCTGACATCCTTGGTCGTGCTTGAAGGGCTAAATTGTCCAAAAAGCTGACGGCCCTTCATTATTGTAAAAGGAAAGCCGACGGTTGAGAGGCCGACGGGTACATAAAATCTTTTACTTGGCCACCACGCCCAATTATAGAGTCCTATAAGGAAAGGACTCCGCAATCTACGTTCACATAGATTCCTATATGGAAAAGACTTCTGCTCCAAGGAAGAAAGGTCAACCCTCTACTACTATAAAAGCCCCAATGCCCTCACAAATCAAGGTACGCATAATTAACCCCTCTCTAGCACTCTAGAGTTGAAACAAACCCTAACTTGACCTTCGGAGGGTATTTGGCCGGCACCACACCGGTGCTCTCTGTTAGGTCTTCTCCTTTTTGTTGTGCAGGTGTAGTTCCGAGCGTACAAGCATTGTGCAACTCACTGGTGAGATTTTCGGCATCATCAGTTGGCGCCGTCTGTGGGAAACAACGCTGTAAGCCATACTATCGTTTCCCGGACTAAAGAGTTGCATGGTACTCACTCGTTCAATGGCAACTACTAACGACGTTCAAGAAGATGAGCCACCCACGAATGCCCTCGAGAGGCAAGTACGGACTCTTGGTGCCGCCGTGGAGCGCCTCACCAAACAAAACCACGACTTGGAGGAGCAGCTGCGCCAGAAGAATGCAGCGCTGAACGACCAACAAGAGGATCAAGAGGGGAATAGCACTCCAAAGAAAAATCAGGAGAAACCCGAAGGCAGCCACGCCCCAAGCAAACCAGAGAGGCAGAACTTGAGCATGCCGTCCCTCACGAATGCAACCCCACCGCATGTTATTGCAGAGATGCAGGCGATGAGGGAACAGATGGAGGTTATGATGAACGCACTTAAGGGACGAGTGTCCAGCGATCTTGACGATCTAGTCAACCGCACCGACTCGCCCTTCACTATGGCCGTGAACTCTTTCTCCTTACCCCACAAGTTTCGCATGCCGCATATCGACAGCTATGACGGAGTGAAGGATCCACTGGACCATCTAGAAACCTTCAAAACCCTAATGCATCTTCAGGGAGTAGCGGACGAGATCATGTGCAGGGCCTTCCCCACAACGCTTAAAGGCTCCGCGAGGGTATGGTTCAGCCGACTGACGCCCAACTCCATCAACACTTTCAAGGAGCTAAGCGCTCAGTTCACTACACACTTCATTGGGGGCCACAGGTATAAGAAGTCCACGGCATGCCTGATGAGTATCAAGCAGCGAGAGGACGAGACGCTGAGATCCTACATAACACGCTTCAATAAAGAAGCGCTATCAATTGACGAAGCCGACGACAAAATACTTGTAGCAGCCTTCACCAATGGGTTGCGAAAGGGTAAGTTTTTGTTCTCCCTATACAAGAACGACCCGAAGACCATGTCGAAAGTACTCTACAGGGCCACTAAGTATATGAATGCTAAGGACGCGCTGCAGGCTCGAGAAGAGAAGCCAAGAAAAAGGGAAAGACAGGAAGATGCCCGGCAAGATCAAGGGCGGAAGAGGCCAAGAACAGGAGATCGAAGGGACGAGAGACGTTCTAAACCTCCGGGAGGAAGGTTTACAAGCTTCACCCCGCTAACCACCCCGATAGATCAAGTCCTAATGCAGATCAAGGACGAGGGGGCTCTGGCCTTCCCTGGAAAGCTAAAGGGAGATCCTAGCAGACGTTCTAAAGACAAATACTGCCGCTTCCACCGAGACCACGGCCATGACACAGCCGATTGTTACGACCTGAAGCAGCAAATTGAGGCCCTCATAAGACAAGGGAAATTGCAGAAGTTCGTAAGCAAGGAAAGAATGGATCCACCACCTCAGGAACAGCCCCCCCGACGGGACAATGACCGCCCTAGACCGCCCATTGGCGAAATCAGGATGATTGTAGGAGGGACGCCTGCCGGGTCATCCAAAAAGGCTCGGAAGACGTACCTCAGGATGGTCCAAAATGTCCAGCTGACGGGCTCAGTACAAAAGGTGGCACGGAGGGAAAGCCCCGTCATTGGGTTCTCCGAAGAAGATGCGCGACGTCTTCACCACCCGCACGATGATGCGCTCGTTATCAGTTTGCAAGTGGGGGACTACAACTTACACCGAGTGTTGGTTGACAATGGGAGCTCAGCAGACATCCTATATTACCCCGCATTCCAGCAGATGGGAATCAGCAGAGAAAAATTGATTCCGACGAATGCCCCCCTCGTCGGTTTTGGAGGAATGAGGGTGTTTCCCCTGGGTGCAGTCACACTGTCTGTAACGACAGGCAACTATTCGCAGCAGATCACAAAGGACGTAACGTTCCTTGTAGTCGACTGTTCGTCGGCCTACAATGCCATCTTGGGGCGACCCACCCTCAATTCATGGAAAGCGGCAACCTCAACTTATCACTTAATGATCAAGTTCCCCACCGAATACGGAACAGGTGAACTGCGTGGAAATCAGGTGGCCGCGCGCGAATGCTACGTGGCTATGATGGAAATGGATGATCAACTCCAAGCCATGAGCATAGAAGAGCATCGAAATACGACGGAACCCGTCGAAAAGCTTGAAGAAATATCCCTTGACGACTCCAGACCTGACCGAACAACAAAGGTTGGCACCCTTGCAAGTCCCATGATCCGACAGACGCTTGCAGCCTTTCTCAGAGAGAATCGGGACGTGTTCGCTTGGAGTCACGAGGACATGCCAGGAATAGACCCTTCAGTCATGGTGCACAAGCTGAATATATCACCATCCTTTCCACCCGTTCGGCAAAAGAAGCGGGTGTTTGCCCCCGAACGGGATCGAGCCATAGCTGAAGAAATTTGCAAGTTACAGGAAGCAAACTTTATCAGAGAAGTTTACTACCCCGACTGGCTGGCCAACGTAGTGATGGTCAAGAAAGCTAGCGGGAAGTGGAGGATGTGCGTAGACTTCACCGATCTAAACAAAGCATGCCCCAAAGACAGCTACCCCCTCCCGAGGATCGACACTCTAGTAGACTCTACAGCTCAGCACCAGCTTTTAAGCTTCATGGACGCTTTCTCCGGCTACAACCAAATCAAGATGCACGAAGCCGATCAAGAGAAAACTTCGTTCGTGACCAGCCAAGGCCTCTTCTGTTACAAGGTAATGCCGTTTGGTCTAAAAAATGCGGGCGCGACATACCAGAGGCTTATGAACAAAATGTTCGCACCGCAAATCGGGAGAAACGTCCAAGTCTACGTAGATGATATGCTGGTGAAAAGCCGAAGGGAGGAAAATCACTTGGAAGACCTTAGGGAAACATTCGACACCCTTCGCTCTTACAACATGAAGCTGAATCCAGGAAAGTGCGCCTTCGGGGTGACGGCAGGAAAATTCCTAGGATTCATGGTTTCCCAAAGGGGCATCGAAGCCAACCCGGACAAGATCCGGGCTATAATAGAGATGGCACCACCAAAAAATGTGAAGGAAGTGCAGAGCCTTAACGGCAAGATAGCAGCGCTAAATAGGTTCGTGTCAAGGGCAACGGACAAGTGCTTACCATTCTTTCGAACATTGAAGAGATCTTTCGAATGGACTACCGAGTGCCAGCAAGCGTTCGAAGAGTTGAAAGCTTATCTCTCTTCCCCCCCGTTGCTGAGTCCCTCACAACCGGGTGAAGAACTCTTTCTCTATCTTGCTGTCTCCCCAGCCGCTGTCAGCGCTGTCTTGATCAGAGAAGAAGAGAGAGTGCAGAAACCTGTGTACTACACCAGTCGAGCGCTACGCGGAGCTGAAGAAAGATATCCGCCCATGGAAAAACTTGCATTTGCGCTGGTTACAACCGCACGCAAGCTAAAACCGTACTTTCAAGCCCACACGATGATCGTCCTAACCGACAAGCCTTTGCGACGGGCAATGGGCAACCCTGAAGCCGCTGGGCGATTGGCACTATGGGCTATAGAATTAAGCGAGTTTGACATCCAGTATCGTCCACGAACCGCCATTAAAGGACAGGTCGTTGCAGATTTCATAGCTGAGTTTACAAATGGCAAAGACAAGGGGGCAGAGGAGTCTCCCCAATGGAGCATACATGTAGACAGGTCCTCCAACAGGCAGGCTGGGGGAGCCGGCATCGTACTACACTCACCCGAAGGAGACATGGTCGAGTGTATGATCCGCCTTAAGTTCCCTACCACCAACAACGAGGCGGAGTACGAAGCTCTGATAGCAGGACTTGACCTCGCCAAAGCTGCAGGAGCTGAAAGAGCGATCATTCACTGCGATTCTCAAGTCGTGGTCAACCAGATAAATGGGGATTATGAGTGCAAAGGCGAACGGATGAAAAAATATCTGGACCAAGCAAGATGGAGGGTCAGCGAGCTGAAGGCCGAAATCACACAGATACCGCGAGGAGAAAACGAGCAAGCCGATCGCCTAGCCAAAGCCGCTTCAGCCGAGCATATGGCCACCCTTGGTAACGTACTCTCTTTCGTTCAGCTCTCTCCACTTATAAATTCTGTCGACATACAGGAGCTTGGTTCCGAAAGCAATTGGACTACGCCATTAGTTTCCTACCTGAAGAACGGCGTACTACCGGATGGAAAGGAGGCTGCAAGAAAGCTGAAGGTTCAAGCAGCGAGGTTCGTCCTAATAAGAGACATCTTGTACAAAAGAGGCTTCTCCCGTCCCTACCTACGATGCTTGGGTCCTGAAGAAGCAGATTACGTCATGAAGGAAGTGCACGAAGGAATCTGTGGAAACCACTCAGGATCGAGGTCGTTAATCCACAAGCTAGTACGAACAGGGTACTTTTGGCCAACTATGCAGAAGGATGCCGAGGCCTATGTAAAGAAATGCGACAAGTGCCAAAGGTTCAGCAATGTCATCAGACAACCATCTGAAGAACTTACCCCGATGACGGCACCATGGCCGTTCGCTCAATGGGGACTGGACATCATGGGACCGTTTCCTACGGCAATACGACAACTAAAGTTTCTGGTTGTGGGCATCGACTACTTTACGAAGTGGGTCGAAGCTGAAGCCTTGGCCACCATTACGGAGAAGAACGTACGCAGCTTCGTCTGGCGATGTATCGTATGCAGATTTGGCATTCCTAGAGTCTTAGTCTCGGATAACGGGAAGCAATTCGACAACGAGGCCTTTCGGGACTTCTGCTCACAATTAGGGATACAGAACCACTACTCCTCCCCCGCCCACCCTCAAGCCAACGGACAGGTCGAAGTCACGAACAGATCCTTGTTGAAGATTATCAAGACTCGGCTCGAGGGGGCAAAGGGTATATGGGCTGAAGAGTTACCAAGCATACTTTGGGCCTACAGGACAACGGCAAGGACACCGACACAGGAGACACCATTTCGGCTAACATACGGGAGTGAGGCAGTCATCCCAGCCGAAGTCGGCCTCACCAGCTACAGGGTGCACAATCATAACGAAGGGAAAAATGACGAAGCCCTACGTCTACAGCTCGATCTAGTGGACGAAGTCAGGACAGCAGCAGAGCAAAGGCTCGCGCGATACCAGGACCGCATGGCCAAGCACTACAACTCCCGGGTCAAGCACAGAGACTTCCAGGTTGGAGACCTCGTTCTAAGAAAAGTCATGGGCGCAGCAAGAGACCCAACTCAAGGAAAACTCGGCCCGAATTGGGAAGGACCCTACCGAGTCACGGCGTGGCAGAGGAAGGGCACCTATCATCTGGAGACATTGGACGGACGGAAGCTACCGCACCCTTGGAATGCTGAACACCTGCGAAAGTACTACCAGTAGAGGCGATGACATGAAGAACAACACCTATCTTTTTATTTTTAGATTTACTGTTTGCTTTTAAGTATTCACTACAATAAGCCCAACGGGCATGTCTTTTACTTTGGTTTTGCTACAATAAGCCCAAAAGGGCAGGTTTTTCCTTTTTTAAGTATTTTTTATGCAGATGCATAACAATAAGAGGGATTTATTCAGAACGACTGAAGTTTCTACTTGCAAATGAAAATTAATAAAAGGCTGACGAAAAGTGGCTAAATCCACAATTCAGCTACTAAGCTGACGGCCTAAATAAAAGGCTGACGAAAAGTGGCTAAGTCCACAAATCAGCCACTAAGCTGACGGCCTAAATAAAAGGCTGACGAAAAGTGGCTAAGTCCACAATTCAGCTACTAAGCTGACGGCCTAAATAAAAGGCTGACGAAAAGTGGCTAAGTCCACCATTCAGCTGCTAAGCTGACGGCCTAAAAGGCTGACGAAAAGTGGCCAAGTCTACAAATCGGCCACTAGGCTGACGGCCTCATAAACTAAGGCCTTAAAAGCTGACGGTCTCATAAAAGACCAGCGAAAAAAAAAAAAAAAAAAAAAAATGGTCCACAAGATGGACGAGCCAAAGGGCCGACGGCCTAAGGATGACCAAGTCCACGAAGAGGACAGGCCAAAAGGCTGACGGTCTAAAAATGACATTCCACAAAGTGGACAAACCAAGTAGCCGACGTCTAAAATGACCAAGGCCCCTGATCAAATAAACCAAACAGCTGACGAAATATAAACAGAGTCCACGAGACGGACAAAGCTGTAAACCTGACGGTACACAACCCTGATTTTGATCTTCCAAATCAAAACATACAAGTAAAAAAAAAAAAAAAAAAGAGGTAATTACATACAATCAACAGAAGCGACGTTGTAAACAAATCAAAAACCCAAAAAGGCATTAAAAAAGCTGTTAAAATATTACAGATAGGGGCCCAAGGGGCATTCAATAAAGCTGTTTTCTAGGCAGATAAAAAGAAGAAAAAACATGAAGCTGCAAAGTCGTCACTCCAAAAGAAAAAAATTCTCTACTTTTTTACAGAAGGGTCCTCTCCGTCAAGCAGCACCACAGGAGGGGTCGCAGTAGTTGTTGGAAGGTTCACAGCAGGCTGGGCCAGGACGACTCCGCTACCTCCATGGGGAGAATCCACTAAGTCATCTGCACCTACGGTGACGGAACCAGTAGCAGGCGTCATAGGCTGGGCGTCATCCAGGGAGATACCAGAAAGATCCAACTCGGGAAAAGCTGACGCCACCTGTCTGAGGCAATCATCAAATCCCGTGCCATAGTATCCGCCACAGGAATCAATAAAGGAGTCCGACGCCTTGAAATTATTTACCGCGTCAGCCCCTGCTGTCTCCACCTGATCTCGGAGAGTCGTCAGCTCTTGCTCAAGTTCGCCTTTCTGACGACCCGCCTCAACTAACTTCTCCTTCACTTCTTTCAGCTCAACGTTAAGGAGACGCATTGCCTCCTTATATTGAGCCTGCTGGTTTCGCATGTTGGCATTGTGCTTATGCACGCGAGCGACGACCCCCTCCTTAGCCACGCACCTGTCCTGGAGTGCCTTTACACGAACCAGGGCCTGGAAAATGATACAACCGTCAGTCATTTTTTGAATAATAATAATAAGGAAAGAACCATCCAGGAGGGATGGCTTACCCGAGTAAGGTCAAACAAAGCTGACGACCCCAACTCATCCGTCGCCAACAAGTCACAAGGATCTATGTCAGCAGGCTTTATGAATGACTCTACTGCCTCAACAGCGAAATCCTTGTGAGTTAGCAGGCAACGGGGCCCCTGCAGGACGGGACCGGAAGAGGTCATTACACCTTTCCCTGCCCCATAACTAGACTTGGGTGACGGCCTCTTTGGGGGCTCACTCCCGGAACCGACGGCTGCTTTCTTAGGTGGACGGCTATTATCCCCGTCAGTCTTCCTCTTGGAAGAACCCTTGACGATCTTGGGGGTCGACGAGGGTGCCGTCTCCCCCTGTGCCTTCTTCTCTTCCTTCAAACGGGCAGCTGCAGCCCTTATCCGTTGCTTGGCCACGTCCATCTCTACGAAAAGAAACACATTAGCAAAACCGACGGTAATACAAGGATGATTTTTTTTAAGATCAGGGTAAAGTACTCACGGTGACGGGAGAATCCTTCCAGCCTTCGAGCCTCAGGCGTCGGTTCAGGACCACCACAGAAAGCGTGAAGGTAGTCGAGGGTGATTAAGTCTCGACACGACCGCTCCTCTAAGGGAATCTCCAGAACCCGACGGATGAAGTCCTCCTGCTCACCAGTTATGGAAGGGCGAATGAGGGCTGAAAAGTGCAAATAAACCGACGGCGTCAGAATCAATAAAAAACCAAAATGATTACTTAGTTAAATTAAAGTCACAAGCTGACGACTAAAACCTGACGCTTTTATAAACGCCCAAGTGTTGTCAAAATAGCCGTGGGGTATAGTTTCCCATTCTTCTTGACGACACACCCAGTCCGTCCCTTCAACGAAAAAGAACCTGCTCTTCCAGGCTCTATTCGAATCCGGCGTCTCAGACACCAACCTAAGACCATTCTTCCTGACGGCAAAGTGGTACATCCCTTTGGAAGAAGAAAGGTGCCGAGGTCTATAACAGTAAAAGAATTCGTCCAAGGAAAGCTGACGATTCCCTCCACTCAAACGACCCCACAGTACCTCGGCGCCTATAAAAATCCTCCACGAATTCGGAGCAATTTGGCTGACGGATAAACCAAGAAAGTCAACCAACTGACGGTGTAATGCCGTCAGGGGCAGTCTCAGACCGGCAGCAAACATGGCATCATACATGCCGACATCTGCCGTCCTTCCTGTATAACATTTCTCGCCTTCCTCAGGGAGACGGATAGGAATATGGTCAGGGATTTGAAAGCGGGCACGCAACTCTCCAAAAAAATTTTCGGTCATCTTTGGTTGAAATTTATTTACAGCCCACTCATTGGGAAGGATGAAGGGACGGTTGCCTCCAGGACTCACAGGGGTCCCTTCACTAGACCCGTCACCACCTTCATCCCCTTCACTAGATCCGTCACCACCTTCATCCCCGTCACTAAATCTTTCTCCTTCGACTTCGTCACTCCCCTCACCTACTACCCTTTCCTGGCCATTGTCTCCGTGACCTCCTACCTTCTCGATAGGAGTTTGGGCCGACGTCTCCCTCTCTGAAGACCAGGACGAGCTCTCTGACTCACTACCCGAACCAAATACCTCGTCGTAGCCCGCTCCATCGCGGACTGACGACCGGTCATTCGACGCGTCACTCGACATCTGACTACCTACAAGTGACGGGTGTAATCTAAGCACCTAGGATGACGACTCGGCTTAAAAAAGAAATAAAGCAGGAACAAAAAGAAAGAAAGACTTACAAGTTTCTCGAAAGTAACGGCCGAGGAAGTGACGGAAGTAATGTTGGCAAGTGCTGACGGAAAATAAGCGACGGATGGCTCTCTGGAAAGCGGTGAAAGTGAAATAGCGAAAATGGGGAGAGGTGGGCCATCTATATATATAAGAAAAATGCACGGAAGACGAAGCGACGCCCTCGAACCAGACGCGGAGCCAACCCGAGCACGCCACGTGTCCTAGCATTTAATGTTGATTTGATAGCTTATAATTATCTTCTCTCTCCTAGACAAAGCCGCAGGTACGGACGGATGAAAACTCCATAACCCGTCAGTTATGACCGACGGAGATATGGAGTAGGGGGCAACTGATAAGGAATAAATCGTAGCAGTACCCGTCAGCCTATACTCAGGCTGACGGTACCAATAGTGACGGGTAGTAAAGCTGACGGATACTATGCGGGTCGACGGAGATGACATCCTTGGTCGTGCTTGAAGGGCTAATTGTCCAAAAAGCTGACGGCCCTTCATTATTGTAAAAGGAAAGCCGACGGTTGAGAGGCCGACGGGTACATAAAATCTTCTACTTGGCCATCACGCCCAATTATAGAGTCCTATAAGGAAAGGACTCCGCAATCTACGTTCGCATAGATTCCTATATGGAAAAGACTTCTGCTCCAAGGAAGAAAGGTCAACCCTCTACTACTATAAAAGCCCCAATGCCCTCACAAATCAAGGTACGCATAATTAACCTCTCTCTAGCACTCTAGAGTTGAAACAAACCCTAACTTGACCTTCGGAGGGTATTTGGCCGGCACCACACCGGTGCTCTCTGTTAGGTCTTCTCCTTTTTGTTGTGCAGGTGTAGTTCCGAGCGTACAAGCATTGTGCAACTCACTGGTGAGATTTTCGGCATCATCAGTTAGTAAGGTTCAAAACTTTTCAAAACTAACTAATTTGATCCCTAAGCCCCAGTTGAACCCTAAACCGTTACTCATTTTTCTCCTCCCTCGCGGTGATTAAGGATTAAGTTGGTCAGTTTTGAATAGTTTTAGACCAAACTGGCGTTAACCCAAACCTCAGGGTGGTCAATGGTATTTTACCCTATATTTTAGCAATCTATGCTAAATAGCTAACCTTTTCATGTAAAAGTTATTTCTATAAATAGCTATAATTTTTTTTTTTTTTTATGGGACACAGCTATCTCTTTTATCATATATATATATATATATATGAATAATATTTGATGATAATGTTAAAGAAAAAGAAAATGTTTTCAAATAATCGGCTAGAGGGTGTGCATGGGTTGGGTTGAGGGATTTTTTCAACCCAACCCATCATGATGGGTTAAAAAAATCCAACTCAGCCCAACCCATCACAGGAGTCCAATCTAACGCAACAAACATGGATCAGGTTGGACCCATGGGTTGGACAGTTTTTATTATTATTATTATTATTATTATTATTATTATTATTAAATTGTGCATTAAAACAAAACCACCACAAATAAGCGTAGATTTATAAAAAAAAAAGTCATGAGCATAACACTAAACCAACACAAACTAATGAGAATATCTTAGGGTTTGGATTTAATTTAAGAAGAGGGGCAAAAAAGTAAATAATGAAATTGTATAATATTTTTTTAAAATATTTTTTAATTTTAAATATATATTAAATATAGGTGGGTCAAATTGGGTTTGGTGGGTTTGTAAATGTTTTGAGCCAAACCCAACCCAACCTATTGTAAAAATAATAATAATAATAATAATAATTTCATAACCCAACCCAACCCAACCCAACCCACCAACCCTTAAAAATCGATCAAACCCAACAGATTGGGTTGGGTTGGGCCAGTTTTGGCACACCCCTAAGCTAGACTATCTCTAATATTTGACAACACAAGGCTAAGAGTTGGTCTTTGAATGAAATATTGTTTATCATGATGTGGTGCATTGCTATTGTTTACTCTTTGAAATCATTTTTACTATTTGCTCTTTGGAGCCATTGTTATATTTTACCTCTTTGGGGTTATTGTTTTCCATGGGATTCACATGCTGAATGTAAAGGTTGTTTTTAGTTTGGCTAATATTTTATATACTGATTATTGTTTATTGTTATTGAGAAAGTGAATGTGAAAAACAACTTTACTATTAAACGTATTATTATATGTTATGATAAGTAGTTTACCCAATGATGAGGTGATGTTCTTGTAATTGAACTATGACTTATTGAAATTGGGCAAATCTTATAAGAGAGCATTTGTTTATTTAACAGTTATATATTTTTCATTGTACTATTAACTGTTCACTTCCAAAATAGGTATTACTTACTTTCATACTATAGATAAATGTTTTGTAAAATTTAATACATCGTCTATTGTAATGCACATTTTCACTTGACACCATCATATGATGTAGTCTCTTGTTCAACTATTAGCTCACCACAATCCCCTTTTTTTCCACCATTTTCAGATTAGTGCAGTGGACTCTATTAATGCAACTAATTGTCACCGTTCGAGCTATGAACTGAAGATTATATGCAGTAGAGAACTATGTAATATAAATTTGCTCTGTTGTGCATTTTTAGGGCTGTAAATTTGGTAATCGTGAGACTATTTGAAGATGTGCTTGGAGTCTTTATTTGCTCATATTTTAGTTTGATGATTTGTTGAGAGATATGACATTTAAATGTTGTGTTGATGGTTTGGCTTATAATATTTGGATATTTAGCTATGCTCCATTCCAATTTTAGAGCTTAGTTCCTTGAAACTTACAAGCTTCAAATTGTTGTCATATTTGTTTAAGCTAAGTTTAGTGTCTTATTACAACTTATTTATCTAAATCTCTCATTTGGGATTGGGTCATGATAATGAGATTGACATCTCTACTTTTAGTCCCGTTATGTGGCAATTGATAAAATATTTACCTGCATTATGTAAATAAGTTGTTAGGCTCATTAAATGGGTAATGTGATTAAATATACACATCAATAGTTTTGTCAATCACAACATTGTGAGTTAGAGGAATTTTAGTCTGAACTGGTTTTCTTTTTGTATAGTAGATTTTTTTTTTTTTTTCAGGGAATGGGGGGTATTATTATTTTTTTTAATGTTGCAAAAGAATGTCTTTTTTTGAATGGTAGGCCCAAAAGAATATTTTGAGAGTGGAGCCATGAAGATGCATATAAGATTGTTAGAGCAATCGCACCAGTCCGTGCAAAATAGAAAAAAGTTGCAAATTTTACATAATTTTACACATTTTTGCTCAAAACCTACCCACATCAGTCTGTCTAAAACACTGTTTATATGCAAAATTACTACAGTAACTGTGCATATATGTACGGTTACTGTAGCTTTGTATATGATTATTTATTTATTTTATCTCTCCTCTCCCTTGCGTTGTTAGACTCTCTCTCGCCCACTCTTCAATGCCAAGAAGAAGAAGAAGAAGAAGAAGCTAAAGCCGACCACCAACATCCATCCACCATCACAACTAACCAACCACCACCACCACAACCTCAACCAACCCATTACAACATCAATTTAATCCAAACACAATCAACCCAAAAGTAATGAAAATCATCAGTCATCACAAACCCAACTTAAAATCAACTCAAAGTAAAATTAACTCAAAATAAAACACAATAGAAAACTCATTTGGCAAAATACAAATCAACCCAAAACTCAAGCTTGCCACTGCCATGAGAGAGAGAGAGAGAGAGTGTGAGTGTATTGAGCCATGGAGGCTTGGTAGAGAGATTTTTTTTTCAAATTTGAAGAGAGCACCAATTTGATAGAGAAAGAGAGGGGGAGAAAGAGAAAGAGTTTTTTTTTTTTTTTTTTAAAGAAATGAAAAAGAAGAAGAAGAAGAAAGAAAGAAAGAAAGAAAGAAAGAATAGCAAAAGAAAAAGAAAAAGAAGAACGAAAGAAGATGCTGAAGAAGAAAAATCGTAGAAGAAGAAAAAAGAAAATAGAAAGAAGAAGGGGAAAAAGAATGAGAGAGAGTGTTCAGAGAAGTGGTGCTTGGTAAGGTGGTGGGGCCATGTATGTGTAAGGGAAATAGTAAAAAAAATATGAAAAAGTATTATTTTAATAAAAGATGGTGTATTATAGGTAATCTTATGCATGTGTTTTTGTAAATTGATTGTGTAAAATAGAAAAAATAAGATTTTAGTGTAAAATAGAAGAAAACTTTTAGACTTACTGATACGGTTACTCTTAAGATGGTTATTGGATTTTGTGATCACGTTAAACCAGTTTAGGCATGGACTTGGTCTAAAAGGGGAAGTAATTTTGGGCTATGTGCACTGAACTAAAGCGGTGCATTTTTTACCTCGGTTCAAATTTTCAAATGAGGTGAAACAACTTCTTCCCTTTTTTCTTTTTCTTTTTATTGGTTCAGGGTGAAGAGAACTTTTTGTGTCGATCTTAATACTTTTTGCAGCAAATGTGAAAGATAACCACAATACAAACTTGCTGCAAGCTTCATTAAAATACTCGCACTGTGCCAATGTGTGTGTGTGTGTGTCTCTCTCTCTCTCTCTCTCTCTCTCTGTGATAAGGTTGACATTGAATACTAACAAATCAAATTTGTCCAAGTATAATTGCCCTCTAGAGAGATCATTCTGAATATTCCAACATATGCATTTCTTTAACTTTCATTCCTAGATATTGTAATAAGGTAACTCAAGAATTAGCTTGGTATGCTAAGGAGACAAAGGTTGAGCTGATGAAAAAAATGATGTTTTGAGTTTAAAATGAACGTTTGTTAAAAAAGTTATGAGGAGTGGTTGTTAGAAAATAGAATTTTAGATTTTAAAAACGTTTTTTTAAACTCTCAAAATGCTTAACTAAGGAGACCCAAAAAAACTCTCCGTTTGGTTGAAGAGAAACCTTCTTTTCTCTTCACCATAGTAAATTTTGATTCATTATAAATAGTTTACAATCTAGCGTTTTCGGCTAAAAAAAAAAAAAATTGAGCTTTACTATAATTAAAGCCAACAATAAGCCTCAGCCGAAAATAGAACTTGCGTGTGGGGGCAAGTTTTACGATCTGCAGAATATTCTTTTCGGCCACACAAACAAAAAAGACCTCCTTTTTAAAACCCAGCCCACAAAACATTAAGATTTATCAATGACACAAAATTTGTTCATGCGCTTTTAGTCAAAGTCATCCTACTTATAGAGCTTGAAACAGAGGTAATCGATTAGCAAAATTCACATAATCTATATTGAAAAAACAAAGGGAGGAAAATGGCTTTCTCCTTTGTCTGAAAAGTGTTAAATGAACACAACAAAGTTGTCTTCATCTCAACCCCTCAAAAAAAAAAAAAAAAAAAAAAAAAAAAAAAAAAAAAGGTTTTTTCATCTCATTTTGTAAAATTGAACCAAGGTGAAAAAATGCATCACTTAAGTCCAGTGTGCACAAGCCCTAAATTACTTGCCCATTCAGGCCCAATCCTACACCAAATTGGCTTAACATGATCACAAAAGCTGATTGACTTAGAAAGTCAAGGTATTCCTGGACGGAAATTAGGCCTCATTTGGTACATCCACTCAAACATATGTTTTCAGTTTTTAAACAACATTATACGTATTTTCATATACTTTTTCACCCACACATATTTCCATACATGTTTTCAAACACATGTTTTCATTTTTTAAGTGCATGTACCAAATACTCCCTTACTTTTTGTAGATATCATTTGATAGTCATTGTAGATAGAGTTTAAATTCAACAATGATTTGGGTAAAGAAGGTGTACAGTTTTTTATTTTTAAATAATATTAATTTGTTTCGTGGTAAGCATAAAGGCAATTCATTGTTTCAGAGCCACTTCATGAAAAACATAGGATTATAAATAAACCAAGCTATTTATGAATAGTTTGAGCTTGACTAGAGAAAAAATTTGTTTATGTTCGTTTGTTTAGAAAACAAGCCAAGCTCAAGCCTTAAGTTTAAGCTCAATTATTAAACAAGCCAAGCTCAAACAAAATAATGTGTTCATAAACAAGCGCGTGAACATAAAGGCTCGATTTAACTACATATAACATCATATTTTTATATGTATACTTGTCTAAAAATATATTTATATAGACTTGAAATTAGATTGTATAAGTTTGTCAATAGGTTCATATATATGATATTAAATTATTATTTGTAGCATATTAATGATATAAACAATATATTCCTAGTAAAAATTCATAAAATTGTGAAGAGACAAATGATTTCACCATATATATGAAAAGAATAAGTTAATTAAGTAACTCGTGAAAAAACTCGAATTTGCTTGATAAGAAGATAAACCAAACTTGAACATAAAATCTTATTTAATAGGCTAAAATGCAAAACTGATTCTCTAACCTTCTTTAGATTTCATTTCAGTCCTTTAAATTTACTTTTGTTCATTTCAGTTCTCTAAGTTTCAGATTTATTCAGTTAAGGCATTTCCGTTAATTTTTGTTAAAATTTTTTGAAAAAAAAAAATCTGCAAAGTATTTTTCAATCATTAATTGAATTTTTTTTAATTTAAAAAGTTTAAAGAAAATTTTATAAAATTGAAAATGAACCACAACATAACAAAAGTTTATAAAAAAGCCTTAATTGAATAAACGTGAAAGTTAGAGAATTGAAATGAACAAAAGTAAATTAGAGGACTAAAATAAAATTTGAAGAAACTTAGAGAGTCAGTTTTGCATTTTACCTTATTTAATAATAAGCTCGAGCTTGACTTGTGTTCGAAAAAAAATTTCTGTTACTCTGTTTTGTATATACGTATAAGAACTTGATGTAAATCATTCAAGCTAATGAAATATTCAGTTTTCAATCAAAATTCTCTCTAGCTCTCTTCCAGAACTTTCTGTTTCTTGATTTCTTACACACAGAATGCTATTGGTGGGTGTAATACACCGACCTATGGAAACCAAAGTTAGAAAGTGTGTGTTGATTAGCTTAAAAAAAATCTGATATGGCAGAATGCTATTGACCTTATGAAAACTCTGTATTACTTACTACCAAGGAATTAAAGTTAGAAAATGTGTATTAATTAGATTATAAAAATAAATTAATAAATAAATAAAACATCTGATAAAGCAGAATTGTTATTGATATGTGTAATACACCTGACCTTATGGAAAATCTATATTACTTACCATTTGCAGGTATCACTTGGATCATCAGCTTCATTCCTTCTGCCTCCGTTACCCTTTTACGGTGTACACTTTTTTGCAAAACATCCCACACTTTTCCTAGTTCCTATCCTTTGATAATTCTAGGCAATCATCCTTTTTTGTCTCTTCCTATGGCCGGGCAAAACTGGCTAGCTAAAGTTGTTTGTGCGTGTGAGTTCCTTTTCTTGTAATATTGATACAATTTCTTTTTTGCAATAGCTTGCAGTTGAGCGTTAAAGATGTTACGGACATCGTGACCCTCCTGATTCTCATTATTAAACTCCGCAACTGTATAAGATATTTCAGAAGAGGCGGCCAAACGTTGGTTCGCAGCAACGTCACCGGCGGTGATGGCTCTACCGACAACCAAACAGGTATCAAACTTCAGAATGTTGATGACAAATATTACTTAGAATTCCACGCTTCTTTGTGTAGCGTGAGGTTTTTTTTTTTTTTTTTGTGTGCGCGCGCGCGCGCCAAGTTTTCCTACCGTTAAGAGTATCGAGCTTAATCTTATTCTTGGGGCCACTATAGTATCCTTCCTTGTAGTACTATCGACCCAAAAATGGACTTCGTTCCTAATCTTCTCAACTGGCCCTTTCTTATGCAATGTGTTTCCTTATAGTTTTCATCTGGGACCTAGGGTGTGTATTATGGGTGCGTTTGGTTCGCGTAAAATGTTTTCCGGAAAATACATATTTTTCGGAAATGCTATTTTCCGGAAAAGGAAAATGTATTGATGTTGTTTGGTTGTCTCGGAAATCGTTTTACGGAAAATCAATTCCGGTGTTTGGTTCAGTCAAACATTTTACGGAAAATGCTTTACGGAGCTTGGAGGTTGGAGCTCGTCGGAGTGGGGATCGGAGCTTGGAGGTTCGAGCTTGGAGGTCGTCGGTCTGGACCGGAGCTTGGAGCTTGGAGCGGAGGTCTGGACCGGAAAAGCTTGGAGCGGAGGTCTGGACCGGATCGGAGACTTGCTGCTGAACTTGGAGCTTGGAGCTTGGAGCGGAGGTCTGGACCGGATCGGAGGTCTGAACGTGCTGCTGAGCTTGGAGCTTTGGTCTGGACCGGATCGGAGTACTGCTGAGTGAGTGTGAGAGAGCTTGGAGAGTTATGTTGCTGTGTGAGAGAGAGCTGCTGTGTGAGAGAACTTGGAGAGTTGAGAGAGTTTTTTCCGGAAATTGGTTTAAGGTAAAATAGAAGGTGAAATCCATTTCCACCAGGGGAGGGCTTATTTTCGGTCAAAGGAGAAATGGGTTTCCGTTGACCCAATTTTCCTAAGCAGCCAAACACATCAATTTTACGGAAATTGATTTCCGGAAGTAGTTTGAAGTTGAAACAAACACAGCCTATATGATTTGTTTTGTGTTCGTTATGTTGAATAAAAATGAGTTCTATTTCCACAATATTTTCATAACAAATCATAAGTAGTAAGTTGTTATTGATTTTAATTTGAATCTATAACTTAAATTACTTTTTTACTCATCCATAACAACCAATAACAACTCACTACTTATGATTTGTTGTGTAAATATTGTGGATATAGCATTTCTCTTAAATAAAACTTAATCTCATTCATCCCCTCTCACAAAAATAGAAAAGAAAAGAAAATTGAGATGTGAGATTGGTGGCTCTACTTCTTGTTTTTTGTATTTTTTTTTTTAATTTAAAAATAAACGCCTATAGTGTGTGGCTTAAATCTTAATAAAAGTATCATTTTACTTTTTATAATATATTTGGGCATTAACATATATTATTGGATTATTACTCTAGTATATGCCCAATCCATTTGAATTAATCTAAATTGGCAAAGTTCTATCACGGATTTTTTTTTTAATTATTAATTTTTATTTTGCAAAAGATTTTTTGTTCTTCTATTTGTAAAATGGACCCTAAAAGAATATTTTTGAGGGTGGAAGATTTATGCAAGATTGTAAGGTAGCTGCTGGGTTTTGTCTTTTTATTAAAAGCCTGAATTAAATTTGGGCTAAGATTGGGGCTAAAAGGGAAGGTAATTTTGGGCTTGTGTACACTGGACTAAAGTAGTGCATTTTAGTCTTGGTAGTGACTAGTGAGTACCATGGGCTCAAAACTGGGCTTTGCTCCTAATCTTCTCAACAAAGACCTTTGTTGTGCTGTGGACCGTGTGCTTTCTTATGGCTTCATCTAGTGTGTGTATTTTGTCGTTTGCATTGTGGTTGTCTTGTCATGTTAGAATAAAATTTATTCTCATTCATCCCAAAGAGTTATATAATTTGAGATATGCAAGTTCTCTTCATTTCAGATTTGGATATATTGATGTGATTTTAGCATAACTTGAGATTGGCATGAAATTTAGGGTGAATTGAATTAACATATAGAACTTATAACCTAGAGAAAATCATAATTTTTGGAAATTTCTAGTTAATTTAATTTTAAAGCCAAAGTGGTGAGGAAATTAATTATGTTATGCCAGATTTATTGGATCCCTTAGCGTTTGGTTTTAGGTTTGAAAACTTTCAAGTGTGGGCAACATCGTTAGAAAGATTTTGGGGTAATTAATCCAAATCTGCAAGATTTTTTTTTTTTAGACCCATGATGTGTTTCATTACAGACATTTGATGGTTTAGGCTGTAAATTGATGAAGGTCATGATGTAAATCGCTTAGGAATTATGAATATCGGTTAATTAACCTAGTTTTGGGAAAACTGGGTCATACTTCATTTGGGACAACGAACTGATGGAGATGGTTGACTTTGATAGACATAATATGAAATTTTGGTACTACCATAGTGCCATGTCATACTTTTGAGGGGAGGGTTGCTTTAATGGGTTTAAAAAGTTAAGCACAAAATTTTAAGCGTTGAACCAAGCTCATATCGATAGCTAAACACTTATCTTGTTCTTACTATCTCGTATTTACTTAGATTTACATAGAGATTGACTTGTTTATTTTATTGAGTCATCTAATCATGTATTAGGTTCTACTTGTTACTTTTTGGGTGACACAAAAATTGTTGGTCGATTTTTCAAGATATTATATTATATATGTATAATTGAAAAGTTCATAAATAAATAAATATATATATATAATTTAAAAAAAAAAAAAAAAAAACTTGGCTAAATTGTGAACCTTTTATGTAAGTCTTTCCATATACAGCTTTTTTTTTTTTTAATGGGATACATAGCTATCTATATGAAGAATATTTTATGATATTGTTAAAGAAAAAGAAAATGTTTTCGTAAAATCAATTTCACTATTTGTAATCTTTGGCAACACAAAGTTAAGAGTTAATCTTTGGATGAAATATTGTTTATTGTGGTGTTGTACACTGTTATGTTTACTCTTTGAAATCATTGTTATTATTTGCTCTTTGGAGCCATTGTTATATTTTACTTCTTTAGGTTATTGTTTCTCATGGGATTCACCTGCCGATTGTTAAGATTCTCTTAGACTCTTAGTTTGGCTAATATTTCATATACTAATTATTATTTATTGTTATTGACAAATTAATTGTGAAAAAAAAAAAACTTTAATGTTTTATGTCTTATTTTATGTTATTATAAGTAGTTTACCCAATGATGAAGTGATGTTTTTGTAACTAAACTATGGCTTATTGAGATTGGGCAAATATTTTAAAAGAGCATTATTTGTTTATTTAAGAAGGTATATGTTTTTTACTGTACAGTTAAATGTTCACATCCAAAGCAGGTTTTAATCTTTATACTGAATTACTTTCATACTACTAATAAAAATGTTTTATAAAATTTAATATGTTCTCTACTATAATGCGCATTTTCATTTGACAATATTACGTGATGTAGTCTTTTTTTTAGTTGTAAGCTCACCCCCTTTCTCCACCATTTTTAGATTAGCTCAATGGACTCTCTTAATGCAACTAGCTAGTGACCGTTGGAGCTATGAACTGAAGACTGTGTAGCAATGAACTATGTTATGAAAATTTGCTTTGTTGTGCTTTTTTAGGGTTGTAAACTTGGTAATAGTGAGACTATTTAAGAATATATTTGGAGTCATTATTTTCTCATATTTTAGTTGGATGAATTGTTGAGAGATTTGATATTTAAATTTTGTGTTGATGGTTTGGTTTATTATATTTGGATATATAGTTATGCTCTATTCCAATTTTAGAGTTCAGTGCCTTAAAACTTTCAAGTTTCAAATTGTTGTCATATTTCTTTTAAGCTAAGTTTAGTGCCTTATCACAACTCATTTATTTAAATCTCTCATTTGGATATGGGTCATGATAATGAGTTTGGTAGATCTAGTTTTAGTCTCATTACGTGGCAATTAATAAAATATAAACTTGTATTATTTAAACAAGTTGTAAGACTTGTTAAAAAGGTAATGTGTTGTGAGTCAGAGGAATTTTAGTCCAAACTAGGGTCTAGGGATAAAATATTTCACTTTTTGTAATATGTTAACTTTTTGTAAATTTATGAGATTTTATGGAGTGTGGCTTAATATATATATATATATATATATATATTAATAGGCCATAGTTGAGATTTTTATCATGGGTTGTGGGGTTATTATTATTATTATTATTATTATTGATGTTGCAAAGGAATATATCTTTTTTGTAAGGTGGGCCCAAAAGAAAACACTGAGGGTGAAGCCGTGAAGATGTATATAAGATTGAATTTTCTTTTTTGTTTCCAAAATTGAAAAGTCACTACCATTATCTCACTAATAGAAAGTGCATTTGTAGTACATGATGTACACATTAGGTATATTTGAAGCTAACGTGCCTATTAAAATAACATTAAATAATTCCATGTCATCATTTAAAATGAATAAAAAAACATTTGAAGTTGGATTTTGTGATTTTTTAAAGCCAATTTAGGCATGGATTTGGCCTAAAAGGAGAAGTAATTTAGGGCTTATGCACACTAGACTAAAGCAGTGCATTTTTACCTTGGTTCACTTTTTCAAGTGAGGTGAAACAACTTACTCTCTGTTTTTTTTTTTTTTTTTGGTAGATGTGAAGAGAACTTCGTTGTGTTGATTTTAATACTTTTTGCATGAAGGAGAAAGCAATTTTCTTCCACCATTTTTCCCCTCAACGGTTATTATGTTTGATAAGTTACTGTTAAGTGATTAGACATGTGTCAGCTGTGTATTGGTCAGTTAGAAAATCTGTTGGTTAGATTAAGCGTCAATCTATGTTTTGAGTATATAATAACTGGAGAATATGTATTAGATTAAGTAGCATTTTCGCAATTCTAAGACTAAACTCATTTTGCAACTCTCAAACTTCTCTTTGTTAGTATTAATTAAACTTGGCATGGTATTAGCCTCTCTCATGGAAACTTCTTATTTTTTCCTCAACTACTAGCAATAGAAATCTTATATTCCACTTTTTGTGCCTCACGTTATACGTCACTAATTCCAACTTATTACATATTCTTTTTTACTTTCTTTATAAAGGAGAAGCTTTCATAAATCTTACACAAACACACATTTTTTATAGGTACAAACACACACACACACACACAAATATATATATATACACACGAACAACTTTTTCCATAAGTTGGAAGTTGACAGATGTCTACTACATGTTTGTGGTAATAAAATAAATAAATAGATAAATAAATAAACATTTGTAATACATTATGAACTTAGAAGCTTAGCAAATTCCAAATTACAAAAGAAAAGAACTTTACCCTAGTAATACATCAAAACACACATATATGGTTTGCTTATTGTCATTAGGAACTAGGATTCCCCAATCCACTGATGCTCAGGAAATGGAAAAAATCTCATAGGCCACTTTTGATCCAGCTTTACACCTTGAGCAAAAAGATTATGGAAGTGATTAATAGAAAATTCCATATAGCAAGATACAAAAAGGGTATTCCTAACATTTCATTAATAAATTGCAAAGGGGAAAGAGATGCAGAGAGAATTTTAGATTAAATTCATAAAAAATGATTCCCCTGCCCAATATGATTGACATACCAATATGATTGACATACGGCAGCAGAAGCACTATCAATACAGGGCATGTTACTAATAAGGCTTTGCCCAAAAGGTGTATTCAAAGTACTGTTGGTTCAGCGCAACAACTTTTTAAGGAATATATTAGCAATCATGGCATACTTTACACTCTTCAAAACAAAATATCTTATGGTAAGTACCCTAAAAATGCATTATGTCGTGTATCAATAACTATAGCAATAGCTAATACAGATTGAGCATCCTCAGTAAGGTTGCTAAATTGACTAAAAAGTCAATTTAGCAATCAATACCCTCAAAACAACCTTTACAATAAAGAAGGCAAAGTCAAAACAATTTAAGTTTCAACTACAGTGAGCTACAAGAGATAGCAGCTCACTATAGCTTAAAACTTTAAAAAAAAAAAAAAAAAAAAAATTTAATGTGGGGTATTAAAAAAATAGTATTTAATGTGTTGATGGTTGTGGTTGTTATTTATTGTGTTGGATATATTACTTTAATATGTTGTTTATATTATTTTAATGTGTCGAATGTTAAAATAAAACTTTTGATGTATTATAAAATAAGGTGTTAAAATAGATAAACCAGTGTTTTGAGTTGCTAAAAGTTATATTTTTTAGCTTTCTTACTATGAATCTTACTACAAGTCTACAACAGCATATAAACAATATGCCAATTATTTTGCTTACAACATTCTCAATCAGCATGCTCAGGTTCTTAGTAGGAAACTAATCATGATGAAAGCACCCCCAAGAAAAATCTTTTTACAGTAGAGCTCAGGGACAACTATTTAGGACACACTAGTCTAAGTTTTTACAAAATTACCTACTATCTCACCTCATTTAACTAGAAAGAAGGCTAAAAAAAAAAATGGATTTTGTGTCAAAGCTTCTTCCAATAATTCTTGATACTTTGAATGTGCAAAGATGTAATTATCCTCTTTCCGCAGAACACACGGTTTCAAGTGCATAGGGCAACAACTGTTATCAAGCAATTCTTTCTCATCCCACAGATTCAGAGATAAAGACATCCATTGTTGTGGTACATAAATACAAAACCTCTCTCAAACAAAACAACCACAACAAATACATAAACACATATGTTCAAACAAGACATTGCATATATGAAAATGGAAATCAATGAGAACCTACATAAATAAATAAATAAATAAAGAATTCCACATAGCGAGTAATCTCAACAAGTTCTTACAAATATATATGAACGGAGATTTTCTACACGTACTAGCACCCACCAAAAAAAAAAAAAAAAAAGACACTCACTTTTTATCAAATTCTCAACTATAGATAATGGAATAACCCCTTCACTAATCCAAAAGTATGTGAATAAAAAAAATGATAAATAGATAAGGGAAATTAAATATAGATAATGTTGCTACATCCACATTACAAGTTCAAATGCAAATATTACCTTATGCTCCTCACAGTTGACACAATAAAGTCCTTCATAGATTATATCACCATAGGAAAGAACCCTTGAGTAAAATTCCTCCACAATTACTTCATGCTTGGGATCAGTTGTCCGAATGTACTTATCAAAGGATATGTCTAACTGCAAGCAGAACGTAAACAACAAAACAAAGGAGATCATAAAAAATGGAAAATATGCACAACAATTGGAACATTCAACAAGTCAGGCTAGAGTTAACTGAGAGTTTCCATCTTGGGTTAATATTACATCTTTCCAGAGTGTCTTATATGCTTTTGAAATGACATCACAATGTTCACTCAGGACAGAACCCTGGGCTGCAGCAGCAGTAACAATTTTCTCCCTATGCTCATCCATGCTGGTAATAAATACAACATTCTTCCCTAACAGCCTCTGCCACAAGATATGAACCATAAAAATTTTGCCTTGTACATCATATTGCAATAAAAATTTTCAATAACATAAAATTTGAACAATGCCAATTTTCCCTGATTTGCTTGTAGAAATATGTTACCTATATGCTAATAAAAATATATTCACATATAGAGTTTTCAAATAAAAGCATAAAAGAAGCTCGCCCTGCTTCCTTTTTACTGGTTTTTTCTAACTCAGTCTTTATTTGATTATCGTTCTTAGGGTGAGTTTGGTTCAGCTTTTTGAAAAAGTGCATAATGAAAAAGTTGAGTTTTCAAAAAGTGAATAATAAAAAGTGTATTTTGAAAAAACTGAGTGTTTGGTAAAAGTTATTAAAAAGTATTTTTTTAAAAAACTGAGTGTTTGGCTGACATTTATAAAAGTGGTGGATTAAGTGGTAAATTACTAAAAAGGACAATGTAAATATAAAGGAGTTTGTTTCATACTTAAATCAACTACTTCACCAATATTAGCTAATAATAACCTACCACTTAAGATTTATTGTGAAAGTATTGTGAAAATATTGTGATAAAAATTAATATTGATTTTAATTTTAACGTACTATTAAAATTATTTTTTTCTCTTTCTAAAAAAATTATTTTTTTCTCACCAATATTAGCTAATAATAACCTACCACTTAAGATTTAATGTGAAAATATTGTGATAAAAATTGATACTAATTTTAATTTTAACGTAATATTAAAATTATTTTTTTCTCTTTCTAAAAAAATTATTTTTTTCTCACCAATATTAGCTAATACTAACCTACCACTTAAGATTTATTGTGAAAAAATTGTGATAACATTTCCTTCTTCTTTTTTCCTTTTTTTTCCCTTCTTTTTTTATCCTCCACACACGGCATTTCTTTTCTTTCTTTTTTTCCTTTTTTTTCCCTCTTTTTTATCCTTCTTTTCTCCTTTATTTTCCCTGCCATTCCTCCAAACTCCAGAATGTTCCAAGCTCTCCTTCTTCCTCTTTTTTTTTTTCCCTGCTGTCGTTTACAACATCCATGAATTCGCTATTCGACGGTCATTTACATTTCTTCGTGGCGATGGTTGTGGAGGTGGCCATGGCCGTGGTGGAGGAGTCGCGAGTGGTTGTTGGGATTTGGAGGGTCCCTTCGACGGAGACGACGATGGCGAGGATTGTTTCGGTGCCGGTCGCTGCGATGATTGCATTCTCGGCGTGTTCTAAGAGCCACCGGAACTCATGACTCTTCAACTTCTTCTCCACCAAACTCATCCACTGCAAGATGGGTACAAACTCCATTTGAAAGATTTTGCAATATTCTGATTTTTTTTTTTTTTTTGTTTTGCATTTTGAGGAATCCTAATTTGCAAGGGATTAAATTTTTTTTTTTCCTTAGCTGATTTGGGAATTTGTTATAGATTTTTTGTGTTTGGATTTGGAAATTTGTTATTGAGAGGGCAGAAGGCAGAGCAGAGAGATGAGAGGAATGAGGAATGGTGTGAAAGGGTAATTTGGTAATTGTCTTGTGAGTCCAACGGATAGATTTCAAATGCACACAGGCGTTTTCCAAAATAGAGCTTAGAGCTCCATTTTCATACTGCGTGTTTTCTTCACAAACCCAAAACGCAACTTTTTCCAAAAAGTTGTATTTTGGGCTGAACCAAACGCACATTTAGGCCTAGCTTTTTTCAAAAAACACTTTTTGGGCTCAAAACGTGGAAACAAACGGGCACTTGGTCCTTTCTTTCACACTTTTTATTTGATCGGTTTTTATATCTACAAGGTTTTTATTTTGTTTTATTTTATTTTATGTTAGAAAGTACTAAGCCTTTACAATGATTTTGTGTTTGAAAATCATATGGGTTGAAAAAATCTGTGTTGCCGTTGGTTTTGCATAGAAGAGAGGTTGAAATAAGGAGCACCAAAGATTAGACAGAGTTAGTATAACCATGGATAAACTTTAGCATGTTAAAGTGCTGATGCAGATTTATTTAAAAAGAAGAAGCTGGAGTTGAAAATTCTTTGTTCATAGTCCGTTTGAAAAGCTTCTTCTTAAGAAATATTTGTTATTGAATTTGACTTTTAGGTCCATAAAATCTGACTCCACAAACCCTGAACGTAAAACTATTGATATATTACATAAATAATTTATTTTTGTGATAATGTGAAAGGGATATTGAGGCTTTCCTGTTACTGTTATTGGTTAACATTTCCCTATTTTGAATAACCTTCGACACACATTTACAAGTGGTGCAAGTGTTGAATAATATTAGCTATTCTAAATCTTGCAATTAAATTTAGATATTTTTGGTGTAGACGGGGATTGAACCTCAAATCTCTTATTCAACTATCAGAAACTTTATCGGTTGAGCTAACTGGAATTTACTTATGTTTCTTTCTAAATCAACAAAGGTGAACAAGTGCAACCAAACATCTGTGTAAAAATTAATTTTCCCAAATCATGCCTTTTTGTATAATGAGAGGAAGTATGCCAACTCTTTCAACTGTCATGTGAATGTGAGATTAATTATAGCGGTTGACAGCACATACGAAGGATTTACCAAGAAACATACAAAGAAGAAAATATATGGCTTCTGCATTCTTTTATATCTAGATGTTTTTAGTTGCTTTATTTTATTGCACATTTTTGCAAGCTGTGAATGGGATTAGGCTGTTGGTTTTGCCATTTGTTATCATTTGCTGTTAAAATTCAAAAGCTAAACAAGAAATCTCAGATCAAGAAAGAAAATTGTAGAAAGTTCAAGAAAGCTTGAGAAACAGAGAGAGAAAATTTAGAGAGAAGAAAGAAAATTCTTATTGCTCTGAGTATATGAATTACAAAGTCTACCTAATATACATACCAAGCTTGTATTTATACAGCAGTTACCAATTAGAAATGTGCGAGAAAACTCTAACCAACTCCTAACAGATTTCCTAATAAAGCTCCTCCAATAAAATTATGCCAAGTGTCACTCTAACTACTTAACTAACCAATTTCACTCACGTGCAGTGCACATGTCACTTAGCTACTCAATGCTTCAAGTAGCCTCTTCAGCCACACCTTAACCTTCTTCTGATGCTTTATCTGTGCACTACTTGTCTTCAAATCAGATTTACTTCCTTTCTTCAATCTTGCTTTACCCTTCTTCAATTCACCTTCAGCTTTAGTTTTAGGCTTCTTCTTAACAGCCCCCTTTAAGATCAAAGCTGCTTTTGTTGTAGAAATAGCTTCTGTGTCTTGCCATGATTGTGGATAAGTAACGTTGGAACTAAAAATATTGATTAAGCCTAATCTGCTGATCAAGTCCAAGGACACAGGTGCACCAAGTGCCTTAGTAAACACATTAGCCAATTGCAAATGAGTCCTGACATGAAAGGTCTTGATCATACCTGCCTGTATCTTTTCCCTGACCAAATGACAATCCACTTCAATATGTTTTGTCCTCTCATGGAACACAGGGTTTGCAGCTATATGTAAAGCTGCCTTGTTGTCACAGTAGAGGAGTGCAGTTTTAGAATGCTTAATCTTGAAGTCTTCAATCAGATAAAACAGCTAAGTAATTTCACAACATGTTGAAGCCATTGATCTGTATTCAGCCTCAGCTGAAGATCTTGACACAGTATTTTGCTTTTTAGATCTCCAAGATATCAAATTCTCACCAAGGAAGACACAATACCCTATCAATGATCTTCTGGTATCAGGGCATCCTGCCCAATCCACATCACAAAATGCCTTTAATTGAAAATCTAGCTTGGCTGAGAAAAACAATCCTTGCCCTGGAGAACCCTTGATGTATTGTAAAACCTTGAGTGTTGCCACCATATGAGGATGCCTAGGCTTGCTCAAAAACTGGCTCAATCTATTCACTGCATAGCAAATATCTGGCCTTCTTAAAGTTAAGTACATCAACCTGCCTATTAACCTTCTGTATTGTGAAAGATCATCAATCAACTCTCCCTCATCCTTAGACAATCTAAGATGTTGTTCCATAAGAGTTCTCATAGGCTTGCAACCCAACATGCCTGAATCTGTCAACACTTCTAGGGCATATTTTCTTTAGTTAAGACTGATTCCCTTATCACTTCTTGCCACCTCTAAGCCCAGGAAATACTTCAAGGCTCCCAAGTCTTTTATCCCAAACTTAGTATCCAAAAGCCTTTTTAAATCTGCTACACACTGAGCATCATTACTTGTGATCAATATATCATCTACATAGACTAGTAGGGCAGTGAAACAAGAACCCTTTGAATGTACAAAAAGAGCATAATCAGATTTTGATTGAACAAAACCCATTTTAGTAATTGTTGTTGACAATTTAGCATGCCACTACCTATTGGCTTGCTTCAAGCCATAAAGTGATTTTCTTAACCTACATACAAGAGGTCTAGCATCAGTTAAGCAACCCCCCTTGCTATGATAGCCCTAAGGTAAGGACATATACACTTCCTCCTCTAAATCACCATGGAGGAAAGCATTATTGACATCTATCATGTAAAGGCCAACCCTTGACAACAGCAATACATAGCAACACCCTCACAAAAACTGATTTAGCAATAGGTAAGAATGTTTCAGAATAGTCCAGCCCCTCTTACTATGTATACCTTTTAGCCACTAATCTGGCTTTGTACCTCTCCACAAAACCATCTGGATTATATTTAATCCTATAAACTCATTTGCAACCTATAGGATTCTTCCTATGGGGCAAAGGAACCACATCCCAAGTGTGATTAAGCTCCAAAGAGAAATAAAGAGCAAAATAGGGTAAAAGAGAAACCAGTATCGGTCTCTTAGGGCAGAGTTTCCTCCTCTTGATCTTTTGAATTCTTGAAGGACTCTGAGAAAGAACACATGACAAGTTGAAGAAAAGGTGAGGAAGCCTCAGCAAAATGACTAAAATAAGGCAGGGATACAAGGGGCTTCGCCATAACGAAAATACAGGAAAATGGAAGAAAGAGAGGGGGAACGCAGTAAAGACAATCAACACCCACCTTCAGAATCCTCTGATTTTGAAGAAGAAGCAGCACCAGAGACAGATCTCGCAGTGACGTGGCCTGGGAAGAGAAAGAAAAGAAAGAAAGAACTCAGAGGAGAGGAAGAAAAAAAAAAGAGGAAGGGGATGCAAAAGAAAATATAATTAACGATATTATAAAAGAATAAGGCTCACCTGTTTGCCCAGATGGAGACGCGCCTCCCAAAGTAATTGTACTTAACCCCGTCTGAGAAAGCACAGTCCTTGTAGGACTTGCAGTCTGCTCAGTTTGGGGACCCTGGGACGTAGGAAGTTCAGGAACCTCAGGATCCTGGGTGGCCTGGATACCCTACATTGGTTGCCCGACCTTCCTAGCAATGCCACTACCGGGGTTCTCCTCTTCTGTGCCCTGAAATGTAGCTGCAACCATTTTCTCTTCCAAAGTCTCACCAGCCTCGGGGGAAGAGACCTCCAACTAAGAAAAAAAAAAAAAAGGGGCAACATGAACAACAAAAGCACAAAGACATCACAAGTACACGGCACAAATGGATGAAAACCAACAGCAGAAGGCACAGATAAAAAAAAAAAAAAAACATACCACATCTTCACCAGAGGAAGAGCTTCTACCTTTCATAGGATCCAACTTGCGCTTGGACTGCAGAAAAGACAACCGCTCATCAGTTCAAAAAAAAAGAGAAGGTGGAAAGCAACAAACTAAAAAAAAAAAAAAAAAAAGAGTAAAGAAGCCTTCCCTTCTCTCTCTCTCAGGATCTCCGGGTCTCTGTTATTTACTACGAGTACGTCCAGAGGGTCCTAGAGAACCATGGACCGAAGAACTCACAGGAACTTGGGGAAAAGAAGACTCTACCTTAGTCTTCACCCAGCCCTTTATGACCAAGGGTTGCTCAACTTTTTTTTCCTCAACAAGCACCAACTGTTTCTGAGATTTTCCAGTTTTCTTCTTTTTTGACTTAGGGCCAGCCCATCCTACACTCTCTTCAACTACAGCCTCCTTCAATTTCTCCTGCTTAATTATTTTTTCCTTACTCATGCCAATGGGAGTACTAGCACTTATGGCCTCTACCGCCCCTTTCTTAATGGGTACCCCAACAGAAGAACCAATTACAAGATCACATCCTGGCCAAGTTTCTGGAAACTCCTGGGCATAAGTAACCCAACCTCTCCTGGAAGCATGCCACTCTACGAAGCCTGTTTTACTGCTCACAGGAGAAGAAACAACACTAGTAGTAGGTAGGGATAAACGTTTGTTGGATGTTGGGATAGAGGAAATGTCAGGGTTAGGAACTCTCTCTATTATCCCAGTACTAGCATAATCAACAAAAGATTTTTGCACCCTCCTCCAGTAATCAGCATAGCCACTAGAAGCAAAAACCCCTCTTTGAAAGTTGGGCACTACAAACTGAGGACTCCTTCGTGACCAATAGGAGAAAGCCTAAAGTCTCATGAAAGGATCCAAGGAAGGAAGAGATGGTACTACATCATTGAACACTGGGGGAATATCCTGATCAAAGCCAAACTGCCGAAATACTCTGTGCCCTGAATAATGAGTATACCGGGGACCACTTGAGGAAAACATAGGAAGCCAGGAAGGACTAATGCAAGCAAGGTAGGCTAAGCTACCCTCGTCACCATGACGCAAATCAAAAGTATTCCCTGTAGAAGTCAGAAAAGGAGATAACACAGAATCACAAACAAAACCGGGGCCAAACTCCCGGGGAGAGCGCCAATGTAAATGGCCTGCTTGATCAAATAATTCAACCAAGTTAAGATTGCTACCTTTCAGACTCAGCCAAAGAAATATAATAGGGTGGCTATTAGTAGAGCTGCCACAAAGCCCTTTAACCACATCAGGGGATCCCTGAAACTTATCTTTTACAAACTTTAAATTCCTAAATTTTGCTAAAGTAACCAAGGAACGTTCCCACATAAACACCTGGAGAATGGCACAATGAAGAGAAGAATTAATGACATAACAAGAATCACCTTCGGCTTCATCTCCATGAAGCTGATCCAATTGAGAATAGACATGGCCCAAAAACATGGGGGCTAGAGGCTATTGAGCGCCCTGAGCCAACTTAATCGCCAAGGGAAAAAGGGAAGACTTGATTCCAAGGGAACTCGCTGAATAGAAACTTGCTAAGCCAGAATGCGAGGAACCCGGCTCGCCTAACTTTCTTATCCTTCTCGCGCGAAAGATTCATAACCCACCTGTCCATCCTGGCCGGTTTCCCACCAGAAGAAGCAATACGTCCACCAAAGTGAGCAAATAACTTTTCTTCCACCCTGAGATCCTCTCAGAAAGATCAATATCAAAGGGGTTTTCATCCCCAAGCACTGGAAGAAGAAAATTGTTGACCACGTCCTCCAAGGTGACAGTCAGTTCACCAACAGAAAAAGAGAAAGTATGCAGAGCCGGACACCAATGATGCACCAAGTGCCTAAGGCCTTTGGCATCTCTGAAACCCTCAAGATTCCTAGAAATAGCCATTGCTTTCAGGACACCAGCACGATCCAAGCAGCCCACAAATTCTTCGTTAGAAAGTTCCTTGTCCACCCAGATGGGCCAACCCCAGATCTTCCCGGCAACGAAATCGAAAAAGATGGGGACTGCTTCTCGAAGTCCCTGCCTAATTTGAAGATCGAAAATCTCCCTAAGGTCTGGGACTTGAGCAAAACCAACAAAACCCGCCTGACCAAAGAACACCCAGGCATGAGTGGATGAAGGGGCCTCACCATGGGACACCTGTGGGAAGAACAAACCAGGGGTCTCGTAAGGGAAAAGCAGGATGCCCGATAACTTCCTGAGACTCATCTGCAGAACTAGAGGAACCCTCACCTTCAAAAGGACTAGGAGTACGCTTCTTTCTTTTTCGAGAAGAGGAAGAAGCCATTTAAGCATGGGTATCTTGAAATAAGAAAGCAGGTAGCAGTGAGAATGATTGAAAAAAAAAGAAAAAAAGGCTAGGAACAGAAGATTCAGGCAGACAAGAAGAAAAATGGTAAAATGAAAAGATTAAAATGAAGAAATAAGAGCAGTTAGAGAAGACAATGTGTGGAAAGATGCGCCAGTTGCCAGGAATTAAATTTAAAGAAGGAAAAATTATCAGCAGTTATTAATGAAGTTATGGGAAACGTAAAAGTAGGTGGTGGAAGTTCTTTTTTGAGACTCAAACTGCCGCGTCCCATTTAAAAAGGAGGAGTTACAAAAAAAAAAAAAAAAAAAAGTGAAGGGACCAGGAAGAGATCCCCGAATAAAGATCAAAACAGAAGAGATCCTGCAGAAACTCATGCATGGGCTGCAGAAACTCATGCATGGGCTGCAGGCAACTCATGAGCTTAAGGGGCTAAATGTTGAGGTCCAAAATTAATTGGTCACAGACTAAGGCCCAAAGAAGTAAAACGTTGGGCTCATTTCAAACAAAAATAAATAAATAATAAAACTAAGAGAGAAAATGGAAGGCTGGGCTCACACAATAAAGAAAAGAGAAAAGAAAGAAGAAAAAGGGGAAGAGGCCCAGAGAATTGGAATCCAAAGACCCACGAAAGAACAAAAAAACCCAAACCAGGCAGAACCAGCAAACCAAAGAAAGCCCAGTAAGAAGAACTGAGTCGGGATCCCAGAAGTCACCAGAGTCAGGGGATCCCTGGATGCGCAAAGTAAGATTGAAGCAAATTCAAAGAGAGATAAAAAAAGACAAAGGGCATGCGGATCTCATGCTCCAGACATGTAATGGAGCCAGGAGGTACAAAGCAAAACGCAGGAGCCTGGTTCCGACCATTTGGAGAAAGTGACAAGGAAGAGTACACTGAAAAAGCTGGAGCGCTGAGAAGAAAAAGCCAAATAGCTTCAGACCAGCCAACGGAGAAGTCTGGGAATAGAAAACTAGCTAAGGGACTTTCATTTGGTCGCACCAAAAGCAAAGAACTATGAGAGAAAAAGGAAACGACATGACCCTGAGCAACCTGGCACGGCACGAACTCTAAGGGGCAAAAGGGAGAAATTGTTAGTACCCCGGAGCCCGAAGCTGTGCTATAAAAGGAGGAAGGGGTCCATGCTAAAGGGCATTCAGATTCGGAGAGAAAGATTCATCTTTGATTAGAACATTCAGGCACTCACGGCCATTTTATTGGAGTTTCATAGAACTAGAAAAGAGCTCTGTAAAGTCAAAAGAAAACAGAGGAACCGTTCCCGGTATCCCAGAGACAGCTACTATAGCACATGCTCGGATTCAACAAGTTCAAACTTTGCAAGTCTTGGAAGCTTAAATAGCTATCAAAGGCTGTAGTTTTTGAACTTAGTTGAACCTTGCATCACGTCTTAGTAAACATTACAATCATAACTAAAGAAAATTAATAAAATGCACCTCACTACTTCGAGGATCCCTAACTTGTTCTTACATTATATTTCATTTTGCTGTGCATTTCTTTACTGTTAAAAAGTCATTCAATATAGATATCTTTGCTTGTTAGTTATTTGTATTGTAAGAAGTTTGTTTTGTGCATCACTCGGTTCTTAAACAGCCCTCTTAGCTGCGGTGAACCGAGCCCAGTCCACCAAAAATATTTCTTTAGCCCAGGATCCTTGGGCCACTAAGGTGAGAAGAAAAAGCCACTCTCACAGCTACTTTGACCTCCCACACGGGCACTCACAAATAATTAGAGAAGGAAAAATAATAATAATATACCACCACTCCAACCCCAATGGGCCAACCTAGTATTTTTTTTTTTCCTTCCTATTTTTTGAGAAGGTTATTATTTTGGATTTCAAGGTTTTGTTTCTTTGCTAAACTATTGGCAATATTCACATAATGCCATGGCCCATGGTGGAGGAACATCTTGAATTGTTAAAACTATCGAATATGTCTTCTTCGCCCAATTTGAAAATTTAACCAAGGCCGTAATGCAGCTACTTAGCTCAATTCACATTGTCCCTTAGTGATCTCCCCATTTAAGCCCAAACCCAATCGCGGCCAAATTTCTCATATATATAGTAAAACTTGTATTACTTTTATTATTTTCTTTTTTATACCTTGCATAATAAAGAGCCGACTAAGAAGATCAGGAACGAAGCCTATTTTTGGGCCCATAGTACTACCTCTATAGTATAATAGGCCCCAAGAATGGGATGAAGCCCATTTTTGGGTCCATTCCATCTTCTTGAACTTAAAAAAAGAGTACACTTTTTGAACTTAAAAGTAGATAGGCTAATCTCAATATAACAACCCAATCCCAAATGAGAAATTTAGATAAATGACTCATCATAAGGAACTAAACTTAGCTTAAAACCAATATGACAAAAAAATTTTAAACATGTAAATTTTGAGGCACTAACCTCTACAAATGGAACAAACCAAACCATCAAAGCAACATTTCAATATCAAGTCTCAAGAATACATCAAACTAAAATATGCGAAAATAAAGACTCCAAATACATGTTCAAATAGTCTCATGATTACCAAGTTTACAACCTTAAAAAAACACAACATAGAAATTTTTTTATAACATAATTCTCTATTACACAGTCTTCAGTTCATAGCTCCAACAGTTACCAACTAGTTGCATTAAGAGCATCCACTGCACTAATCTGAAAAGAGTAGAGAAACGGGGTGAGTTAACAGTTGAAAAAGAAACTACATCACATGAAATTGTCAAGTGAAAATGCACATTATAATAGACAACACACTAAATTTTAAAAAACATCTATCAATAGTATGAAAAGTAATTTGGTAGAAACAATAAAACCTATTTTGGAAGTTAACATTAAAGTGTACAATGAAAGCATATAAATTGTTATATAAACAAATGCTCTCTTAAAAGATTTGTTAGGCTTCAATAAGCTATAGTTTAGTTATAAGAACATCACTTTATAATTGGGTAAACTACTTATAAGTTATAACAGTAGTAATAATAATTCACTTAGCATTAAAGTTGTTTTTCACATTCAATTTGTCAATAATAATAAACAATAAATTAGTATATAAAATATTCGTCACACTAAGACATGCCGCTTTATATTCAGCAGGTGAATCACATTGGGGAACAATAACCCCAAAGAGGTAAATGATAACAATAGGTCCTAAGAGCAAATAATCAAAATGCACCACACCACAATAAACAATATTTTGGCCGAAAACCAACTCTTAGCCCATGTTGGCAAAGATTATAGATAGTCTAATGACTATTTAAAAAACATTTTGTTTTTCCTTAACAATATCATAAAATATTCTTATAGAAAGTATGTTCTTATAGATATATATTATAAAACATATATCTATTTATAGAAAGATTTTTTACATAAAAATGTTCATTATTTTGAAAAGCTTTTTTCACTACCGTACACCTTTAATGTGATGGTCACTCAACAAGCGGTTGGGAGGTAAGGTTCAAGGTTCAACTCTCTAAGAGAAAGCTTTACATACATATACACATTGATTACGCTAGAGTTGTATAATAATAAATAATAAGAAAAAAAAAAAAAAAAAAAGAGGTTCTTTCCAATTATACATACATACATACATACATACATACATATGTGTATATATATAACATAATATCTAGAGAGGAATCATTTTCTAAAATCCACTTATTTGAAATCAACATATAATTTCCGTCTCGAAAGCCCCAAATAGTATCAACTAGAACCTAATGCAAGATTAGATGCATGACTCAGTGAAAATAAACACACCAATATCCAGGTATATCTAAGTGAATATGAGGCAGTAAAAACAAGACAAGGACTTAACTATTGATATGTAGTTGGCTCAACACTTAAAATTTTGTGCTTAAACTTTTCAAACCTATTACGGCAGTCCTCAAAAGTATAGCATGAGAACACTTAAATTTCATATTATGTCTATCAAAATTCAACCATCTCAATCACCTTGTTGTCCCTAATGAAGTATGACCCAAAACTAGGTTAACCAATATTGTACTCCTTTTTCTATTATTTAATTTTTATAGATATATTTTTTTTTTTTTTTAAATTTGGGTTGAACGAGGATAAATTACCTTCCATTTTGCCCCAATCCTAGCTCAAATTTAACTCAGGCTTAATAAGATGGCAAAATCCAGCAACTACCTTACAATATGTTACATAAATCTTTGCCCTCAAAATATTATTTTGGGCCCCACTTTATCAAAAGAAAAAACGTAAAATATTTTGCAAAAATAAAAAATAAAAAATAAAGACCCACAATTTGTGATAAAACCTTGCTAATATAGATCAACCCAAACGGATTGGGCATACACAAAATAGCACAATCAAATAAATATGTTGACTCGCACGTACACGGCAAAAGCAAAACTTTTATTAAGAATTAAGCCAAACGCTCTAGGGGATCACAGTACAGACCGTACAAGACACGCCCAGATGAAGCCAGAAGGAAACTCAATTGCATAATAAAGGGCTGGCTGAGAACATAGGACAAAGCCCATATTTGGGCCCATGACACCTTCTTGAAAAAAAAATTTATATATATATACACATACATATATATATATATATATATATATAATACTATTTTAATATATAAATTTTACTAAAAATTTATTTTTCATCGCTAAACTTTAAAAAGATCATTTTTAATATTTAAATTATAAAAAAATTTATTTTTAATTTTTACTCTATTGAAAATATGTCACTTTCTTCCTTAAATTTAAAAATATATATATTTTCATCTTTAAAATATTGAAAAAAATTATTTATCCATTCATATATTTTTACCATACACTATTGGAAAAAAACTTTTTACAAAGTTTAAGGTGAAATTTTTTTTTTCAAAATTTAGAGAGAGAAAATAAAAATTTTTTTATAAAATTTAAAGACCAAAATATTATTTTACTTAAAAAAAAGAAAAAGAAAAAGGATTACAGTACCTCTTTATGCATGAACTTCATTTCCTGCAGACATAGAAGCTCCAACAGAGGCTGAGATAGAGTTGTCAACAGGTATCTGAAGTTCGAGATCCATTCTGTTGCCGCCAGTATCTCCATCACCATCGGTGCCGGTGCCGGTGCTGGTGCCAGTACCCGCTCCGTCAGCCACAATTTGCCGGCCGCCAAGTCTGAGAGTTCTTATACACTCTACGAGTTTAGTAACGAGTATAAGAACGAGGATCAAAAGGCTAACTATTTCCGCAAATTCTTTGACACCAAAACTGTTAAAAATAAATAAATAAATAAATAAATAAAAAGAAGAAGAAGAAGAAGAAATGTTATCAATACAGGAAAATTAAAGAGTAAGAACATTTCTCTCTCACTCTCTCCACCCCCCCACACACAAATAACTTGAGCTAGTGTCACCTGACCTGGCCATATATAGGAACTAGGAAGGGCGTGGGACGGTATGTGCAGAGGTACAGGGAATGAAGACGATCCTTTCCTAGGTAGAAGAAGAAGAAGAAGAAGAAAAAGGAGATGGAGATGATGACGATGATATGCGCATTTGACAGTCTACATATTGAATTGCATTTGGTGCATATCATTTTACACATATGCCCCCCTCGAATACTACATATTGAAGGGCATATGTGTAAAATCGTTAAATTTTACTAAGATACGCCCTCAATAAACGCACCTTTACCTATATACAAAATTTGGTGTAGTATTCGAGGGGGGCATATGTGTAAAATCGTACAAAATGCCCTTCAATAAGTAGACTGTCAAATACGCATATCATCGTCAACATCATCTCCATCTCCTTTTTCTTCTTCTTCTTCTACCTAGGAAAGGATCCTCTTCGTTCCCTGTACCTCTGCACATACCGTCCCCACGCCCTTCCTAGTTCCTATATATGGCCAGGTGACAGTGACACTAGCTCAAGTTATTTGTGTGTGTGGGGATGGAGAGAGTGAGAGAGAAATGTTCTTACTCTTTAATTTTCCTGTATTGATAACATTTCTTCTTCTTTTTCTTTTTTTTTTTAACAGTTTTGGTGTCAAAGAATTTGCGGAAATAGTTAGCCTTTTGATCCTCGTTCTTATACTCATTACTAAACTCCAAGAGTGTATAAGAACTCTCAGACTTGGCGGCCGGCAAATGGTGGCTGACGGAGCCGGTACTGGCACCAGGACCGGCACCGGCACCGGCACCGGCACAGATGGTGATGGAGATACTGGCGGCAACAGAATGGATCTCGAACTTCAGATACCTGTTGACAACTCTATCTCAGCCTCTGTTGGAGCTTCTATGACTGCAGGAAATGGCGTTCATGCATAAAGAGGTACTGTAATCCTTTTTCTTTTTTCTTTTTTTAAGTAAAATAATATTTTGGTCTTTAAATTTTATAAAAAAATTTATTTTCTCTCCCCAAATTTTGAAAAAAAAAATTTCACCTTAAACTTTGTAAATTTTTTTTTTTTCCAATAGTGTCTGGTAAAAATATATGAATGGATAAATAATTTTTTTCAATATTTTAAAGATGAAAATATATATATTTTTAAATTTAAGGAAGAAAGTGACATATTTTCAATAGAGTAAAAATTAAAAATAAATTTTTTTATAATTTAGAAACTAAAAGTGAACTTGTTAAAGTTTAGATGGAAAACAAATTTTTAGTAAAATTTATATACTAAAATAGTATTATATATTTATATATATATATATAATTTTTTTTTTCAAGATGGTGTTTTGGGCCCAAATATGGGCTTTGTCCTATGTTCTCAGCCAGCCCTTTATTATGCAGTGCGTTTCCTTCTGGCTTCATCTGGGCATATATTGTACGGTCTGTGTTGTGATCCCCTAGAGTGTGTGGTTTAATTCTTAATAAAAGTTTTGCTTTTGCCGTGTACGTGCGAGTCAACATTTTTTTTTTTTTTTTGAGAAAGATCAACATATTTTATTTGATTGTGCTATCTTGTGTATGCCCAATCCGTTTGGGTTGATCTACATTGTCAAGGTTTTATCACGAATTGTGGGTCTTTTTTTTCTTTTCTTTTTTGCAAAATATTTTATGTTTTTTCTTTTGGTAAAGTGGGGGCCAAAATAATATTTTGAGGGCGAAGATTTATGTAATATATCGTAAGGTAGTTGTTGGATTTTGCCATCTTATTAAGCCTGAGTTAAATTTGTGCTAGGATTGGGGCAAAATGGAAGGTAATTCGTCCTCGTTCAACCCAATTTTTTTAAAAAAATATATATCTATAAAAATTAAATAATAGAAAAAGGAGTACAATATCGGTTAACCTAGTTTTGGGTCATACTTCATTAGGGACAACAAAGTGATTGAGATTGTTGAGTTTTGATAGACATAATATGAAATTTAGGTGTTGTCATGCTATACTTTTGAGGACTGCCTTAATTGGTTTGAAAAGTTTAAGCACAAAATTTTAAGTGTTGAGCCAACTGCATATCAATTGTTAAGTCCTTGTCTTGTTTTTACTGCCTTATATTCACTTAGATATACCTAGATATTGGTGTGTTTATTTTCACTGAGTCATGCATCTAATCCTGCATGAGGTTCTAGTTGATACTATTTGGGGCTTTCGAGACGGAAATTATATGTTGATTTCAAATAAGTGGATTTCAGAAAATGATTCCTCTCTAGATATTATGTTATTTACACACACACACACATATATATGTATGTATGTATGTATATGTATGTATAATTGGAAAGAACCTCTTTTTATTATTATTTAGGATTATACCACTCTAGCGTAATCTATGTATATATATATGTAAAGCTCTCTTCTAGAGAGTTGAACCCCCAATTTTTACCCCCCAACCCACAAGAACTTTGTACTTATTGAGTGACTATCACACTAAAAGTGTATGGTAGTGAAAAAAGCTTTTCTAAATAATGAACATTTTTATGTAATAAATCTTTCTATAAATAGATATATGTTTTATAATATATATCCATAAGAACATACATTCTATAAGAATATTTTATGATATTGTTAAAGCAAAAAAAAAAATTTTAAATAGTCAGCTTGACTATCTATAAGCTTTGCCAACACAGGCTAAGAGTTGGTTTTTGGCCTAAATATTGTTTATTGTGGTGTGGTGCGTTTTTAATATTTGCTCTTTGCACCTATTGTTATCATTTATCTCTTTGGGGTTATTGTTCCCTAATGGGATTCACCTGCCGATTATAAAGTGGCATGTCTTAATTTGACAAATATTTTATATACTAATTTATTGTTTATTATTATTGACAAATTGAATGTGAAAAACAACTATAATGCTAAGTGTATTATTATTACTATTGTTATAACTTATAAGTAGTTTACCCAATTATAAAGTGATGTTCTTATAGCTGATCTATGGCTTATTGAAGCCTGACAAATCTTTTAATAGAGCATTTGTGTATATAACAATTTATATATTTTCATTGGACACTTTAATGCTAACTTCCAAAATAGGTTTAATTGTTTCTACCAAATTACTTTCATACTATTGATAAATGTTTTTTAAAATTCAATATGTTGTCTATTATTATGCGAATTTTCACTTGACAATATCATGTGATATAGTTTCTTTTTCAACTGTTAACTCACCTTGATTCTCTACTCTTTTCAGATTAGTGCAGTGGATGCTCTTAATGCAACTAGTTGGTAACCGTTGGAGCTATATATAAACTAAAGATTGTGTAATAGAGAATTATGTTATAAAAAATTTGCTATGTTGTGCTTTTTTAGGGTTGTAAACTTGGTATTCATGAGATTATTTGAACATGTATTTGGAATCTTTATTTTCGCATATTTTAGTTTGATGTATTGTTGAGACTTGATATTTAAATGTTGCTTTGATGGTTTGGTTTGTTCCATTTTTAGAGGTTAGTGTCTCAAAATTTACAAGTTTAAAAATTTGTTGTCATATTGGTTTTAAACTAAGTTTAGTTCCTTATGACGAGTCATTTATCTAAATTTCTCATTTGGGATTGGGTCGTCATATTGAGATTAGCCTATCTAGTTTTAAGTTCAAGAAGATGGAATGGGCCCAAAAATGGGCTTCATCCCATTCTTGGGTCCTATCATACTATAGAGGTAACAGTGTGGGCCCAAACATAGGCTTTGTTCTTGATCTTCGCAGTCGGCCCTTTATTATGCAGGGTGTAAAAAGGAAAATAATACAAGTAATACAAGTTTTACTATATATATATATATATATATATATATATATATGAGAAATTGGACCACAATTGAGTTGGGCTTAAATGGGGAGATGACCGAGGGATAGTGCGAACTGGGCTAAGTAACTGCATTACGGCCTTGGTTCAGTTTTCAAATTGGGCGAAGAAGACAGATTCGATAATTTTAACAATTCTAAACGTTCCTCCACCATGGGCCATGGCATTATGTGAATATTTCCAATAGTTTAGCAAAGAATCGAAACCTTAATATTGAAAATAATAACCTTCTCAAAAATAAGGAAAAAAAAAAAAAAAAAACACAAATACTAGGTTAGCCCATTGGGATTGGAGTGGTGGAATAGTATTATTATTTTTCCTTCTCTAATTATTTGTGAGTGCCCGTGTGGGAGGTCAGAGTAGCTTTCCAAATTTCATCCCAACTCCAATCATGAAACCATATAGAGCAAGAGTTATCATGTATAAACAGGCACTAACTCTTACGATGTATGAAATAATTTAATAAAAATTGCATATTTACTTTGCATGAAGAGACGGAAATTTGAAGACGATAACACCATTTTAGTCCCTATATTTTGGGATCATAATCAATTTGATCCTTACATTTTAGTAGCAATTAATTTGGTCCCTATTATTTTTAATTTAAAGTCAAATTAGTCCCTACCATTAACGTACTAACGGAAAATATTTACGTGGAAAACGGTATACATTGCTGACACATTTAAAGCTTACATAGCTTATATAATAATATTAAAAATTGACAGCTCATCATTTTAATTAATAAAAATAACCCGTCGTGAACAAACACCAAAAATGAAAGAAAATAAAATAAAATCAGCCAAAGACCGAAACGAAAAATATAATTCCCATTTTTTTTCTTTCATTTTCTTGCAATCCAAAGTTCCAAACACACACAAACATCGAAAATCTTCTATTGGAATGTGAAAACTGAAAATATGAAATGAAAGACCAGTGGATGCATGGAGTCGTAGTTTCAGTCTAGTGGATGAAATACAAAGCTTGGGAATTTCAGTTGATGGTGCAGCCATGGCAGAGGATTTGAATCTTGGAATTTGGGGATTTCAGTTAAAGAAGAAGAATAGGGAAATAGACTAAATGGAGTTGATTTGTACTAGCATGTGTAGTGTGGGGCCGTGGCTTGTGTGCTTTGAGTTTTCATTGGGGCCCTGGGGGACTGAGGGAGATACCGCAAGAAATAACAGAGATGGTAGTTGACGTTTTTTTTTTTTTTTTGGTAAAGGACTAACATTCATTTTTTTAAAAGTAAATAGAAATTCTATCATGGTCTTCTATTGCTTGTTTTGCATTGAGCCCATTGACGAAGCGAGTATTATGATTACATGGTGTAGCAGAAGGCCAAATGAGCTAAAACCTTACTCAATGCTCTCAGTAGCTTGCAGAGGGTTTGGGACAGTAATGAGGACACTGGCAAGAAATTGGCACCTCTGGATTTTCAATTTTCACAATTCCAAATACACATAGACGGTCTTTTGTAGATCTTTGATGTTTGTGTGTGTGTTTGGATTGCAAGAAAATGAAAGAAAATAAAAGGGAATTAATTTTTTTTTTTCAATTTTTGGCAGATTTTCATTTTTTTCATCTTTGGTGTTCGTTTATGACATGACATTTTCATTAATTAAAATGATGAGTTGTCAATTTTTAATATTATTATATAAGCCATGTAAGCTTTAAATGTGCCAGTAGTTACACCATTTGCCACATAAGCATTTTTTTGTTAGTAAGTTAACTGTAGGGATTAATTTGACTCCAAATTAAAAATAACAAGAATCAAATTAACTGCTACCAAAATATAGAGACCAAATTGATTGTGACCTCAAAATATAGAAACCAAAATGGTGTTTTCGCCTAATTTGAAATGAATGAAAATAAGTAATCTAGTTCAACATAATAATAATAATAATAATAATAATAATAATAATAGTAAGTTTGGTCCAAAGTACAAACTTCATCTTACAATGCCACTTAAAATAGTGGCGGCTCTAGAATTTTTTTCTAGAGGGGTCAGTAAAAAAATGTATCTTGGGTAGGAGATATATCTTGTGGTCTACGTGAATTCTTTATTCAAATTTGTACATAATACTAGTAAGAGAATAAAAGATAAACTATAAGTTCTTTAGATATATTGTTTCTTAATACAATGAACATACTAATTATTACTTCTAAGATTAAATATTGGAAATCATCTTTTGTTTCTAAATACAATAAACATGTTAAGTATTGTTGTTAAGTGAATTTTAATTATTAAAGCTTAGAATGATTTTATTTATTAGTTTATGTGTATACTCTTACAATTATTTTATTTAACAATTTAACTTCACTTTGATGGCAATTGGTTTTTGTAATTGTATTAAGAAAATTTTTGTTGTGTTAACATTTGCTTTTATCTTTACCCAATCAATCTCTTATCCCATAACCCTTCTTCTTCTTCTTCTTCTTCTTCTTTATTTATTTTTTTTTTTTTATTTATTTTAAGAATCACCATCTATCTAATTGTTTGATTCACTTTTAGTGTTAACATTTGTTACATACTAACTGATTGACCCACGCCCCTAGTCTCCACTCAAGAAATAACAAATTAAAAGTACATTCAAATTCAACCACTCTAGTCACATATATGGTCAAAAGTATAAATTATCTAAGAATTGTTATGTCCACAACATTTTTACAATAAATCCTAAGTGCTAAGTTGTTACCGATTCTAATTTGAAACCACCACTGAAATTACTTTTTTATCCAATAGTAATAGCTAGTAAGAACTTGCCACTTAAATTTTTTTGTAAATGTGTTGTGAAAATGTTATGAACATAGAATTTCTCAAATTAATTATAACGCTATTTGCAAGAATAGATTGTTAATAGGGTCATCTTCAAGCTTTATATTAGTTGGCCTAAAAAAAATTAGAGTCAGGGTGTTCAAAATTTTATTTTAGAAAGTCAAAAGTCACTAAAAAAAATTAAAAAATATTATGTATAAAAAAAAAAATAATGTGCCCAACTTAGGGGGTTCATTTGAATCCCCTGAACTAAAGGTGGCGCGGCCCCTGACTTAAAATACATTTTATCATCATATATAATTATGTACAAAATACAATTAGAAAAAAAATTATTAATCAACTTCATGTAATTCATTTAAAAGTAATGGAGTTAAAACAATTATTGATTACATTAAATATTTAACATTTTTATAAATATCTACATGCTTGGAAATGCTCGCAATGTAAAATTCTCAATATATAAATTTTTTTTAATAGAAGCTCACCAAAAATAAGAAATGACACACGATTCTTGAATTTGAACCGTATAAAAAGATCTTTGCCTAAAATTTAATAAAAAATTCATATAAAAAAGTGCAATATATACACAACAATGAGTGCAAAGGAAATTGATCATACAAGAGAATACATATTTTACATTAGAAAAGTGTTATGTCCACAATATTTTCAAAATACTTTTACAACAAATCATAAGTGTAATGTTGTTATTGGTTCTAATTTGAACCTATCACTAAAATTACTTTTTTGTCCACCAATAATAACCCTAACAACCTGTCACTTAAAATTTGTTGTGAAAGTGTTTATTCTGCAATTAACAAAAGATAGTTTGATAAACAATAGTGTCTAAACCTTTTCAAGTATTTGACTATTCCCTTAAGCATGTGCAAGTCCTCATCCCACACACACCAAATTATTACAGAAAAAATCCCTTGATGGTGGCCCCAAAATACTAGCAAAAGATTTCAAATCCAAGATCTCACGGATATCTTAAGACCATAAGAATTATTTAGCCAACCCCTTGAGGTTTATTTGATAATCGTTTAATGAGGCCTATATTCCTCTCTTTTATTAAATATAGTAAGTTTAACGAAAATTAACTTTTGGGTCATATGTTTGCATTAACTATAATTCATTCTCCAATCTCTCTATTAATTTAACTTTAGAAAGTTCTGCAATAGTTGAACTTTATAAACAAAAAGTTGATGAAAAATATCTTACACGTATTTTTGATGAACAAACACCGGTTTTCATGAATTTAATTAAGAAAAACTATATCTCACCAAAGGTTGGTCTGTCTCATTGAGATTTTTTTTTTTTTTAATATTTATTTTTTACTAGTTATACCTCTGACCTATTGAGATAAAAACAATACCTTTATATATATATATATATATATATATATATATATATATAATTATTAAAGTTAACTTTCCCAATTACCGAACTTATTATGTTTGGGGTATTACTCACACTTTTTAAGATTGAGAAACTTCTAACAAGACCTAAAAATAATAATAATAATAATATTAGGAAAATTTATTTCATTTTTGCTTAGCTATAATGGCTCATTAATTGCATTTGAAGAAGGGATGACCTTTTAAAAATGGAGAGTAAAACCACCATTCACCTTTGATGTGGTGGTCACTTCACATGGGGTGTAAGGGGTAAGGACCAGGGTTCTAGTTTTCAAGAACTGTGGCCCTTAAAACCATTTAAAAATGGAGAGTAAAACCACCACTCACCTTTGGTGTGGTAATCACTTCACAAGTATAAATGCTTGTGGAGTGTAATTGTTTTTGTGCATTGCCAAAAACAATCTTAATTTTTTTTTAATATAGTGAATTTTTCTAAATGAGAGCCTTTTGGACTCGCTTTTAACTAGTAAAACCTACAAGTAATTTCAATTCTTACCATTGAAATTTGTTTAAAAGCATATTCAAGAAGTTTTTCTAACTCCTCTAAAAAGGAAGAAGTTTTTCTAACAAACAAATAGACCAAAAACATTAAAACAAATCTATTATCAATGAGAAATAAAAATTCACTTTTTCAATATGAATAATTATGCACACTAACACTTTCTAAAATAGTTAATTACAACACCCAAAAATTCCTAATGAAATAAGTCGTTACTTCATGGAAAACTGAATTAAAAAAAATTCCTACCACAATCATATGTCAAACTACTTTCGCAATGACTCATAAAAGACAATTGCAACGACTAATGCAATAGTTTTTGGAGAAAAAAAAATTACATAATGAAGATATATCTCTTCCTCGGTTATAATTTATAAACTAGTCGCTAATCCGTGAGATACACAGAAAATTTATTTGTAGGGGTGGTAGGCCCAGTAGTACGTATCTATGTATATATTAGGATGGGTAAATCCTGTCAAAGGAGTCCGTGTTAATGAATGAAGAGGTGAGGTATGGTCATGAGAGTCCAAGAAAGTGATCCGAGGAGGGATGCCTCCTCGGCTGATTAAAGCCTAAGTCCGAAGCTGTGATCTGCCTTTCAGGGCAACATTCCAAGAGATTCAACTAGTAAGGATACACATCTAGAAGGTACGAGACAAATGAGGACTATGAAATATCTAAGAGAAAGCTGCTACCACCACATTGAATGCTCTGTAGCTAACTCTCTGGCCACATTAATGAGGAAGTGATACATGAACAGCAATTTTCAGCCTTACTGCTGCTCCTCAAAGACTTCAGGAATGTGCTGATGGGACAATGATCAACACTAGCAATCTAATCTACACGTGGAGGGTAGAGATGAAGGGAGGAGAAAGATATAAAACAAAAAGAAGATCCTAAGAATGGGGGATCAGGGAATGAAGGGAAAAATATTATAGCAACAAGAACTAGGTTTGTAATCAAATTCAAAGAATATATACAAGAGCTGATCTCCTCAGATTGTGCCGAGGACGATTTTCCTTAGATAAAACCAGTCCATCTTTACTTTATTGTCATCTGAATCCATTATAATTGTGACCCAACTCATTAGAGCTTAGTTTTCCAATCCACTCTCTAAAAATTCATTGTATTAGGCTCTTTGAGCCTATATCCTTTTACCTCTTGAGCTTAGGACTCAATTTGCGTCCTTACAATTACTATTGTTATAACTTCTATGTAGTTTACCCAATTATAAAGTTATGTTCTTTTGTAACTGAACTTTGGCTTATTGAAATTTGGCAAATATTTTAAGAGAGTATTTGTTTATATAATAATTTATATGTATTTCATTGTACACTTTAATTTCTACTAAATTACTTTCCTACTTTTGATAAATGTTTTGTAAAATTTAATATGTTGTCTATTATAATGCACATTTTCAATTAACACTATCATGTGATGTAGTCTCTTATTCAGCTGTTAACTAACCCCACTTTATCCACCCTTTTCAAATTAGTGCAGTGAACTCTTTTAATGCAACTAGCTAGTGACCATTGGAGCTCTGAACTGAAAGCTATGTGTAATAAAGAACTATTTTATAAAAATTTGCTTTGTTGTGCTTTTTAGGGTTGTAAACTTGGTAATCGTGAGACTATTTGAGGATGTATTTGTAATCTTTATTTTCTCATATTTTAGTTTGATGTATTATTGAGAGACTTGATATTTAAATGTTGCGTTGATGGTTTGGTTTATTATATTTGAATATGTAGTTGCCTCAAATTTTACAAATTTAAATTTTTTGTCATATTTGTTTAAGCTAAGTTTAGTGCCTTATGACAAGTCATTTATCTAAATCTCTCATTTGGAATTGGGTCTTCATAAAGAGATTGGCAAATCTACTTTTATTCCCATTACGTTCCAATTGATAAAACATCTACTTATATTATTTAAACAAATCGTAAGACTTGTTACATAGCTAATGTGACTAAATGTACATGTGAATTGTTTTATCAATTGTCACATTGTGGATTACTGGAATTTTAGTCCAAACTAGCTTGGAAATAAACTTTTTTCCTTCTTGTAATATGTTGACTTGTGGTAAAACTATGAGATTTTCTGGAGAATGTGGCTTAATATATTTTCATTATTAAGCAATAGTAGAAATTTTTATCATGGATTGAGGGTTATTGTTATTATTATTATGATGTTGCAAACTTGCAAAAGAATATGTCTTTTTTGTAAGGTGGGCCTAAAAGAATATTTTGAGGGTGAAGATTTATGTAAGATTGTAAGACGATTGCAGGATTTTGTGATCTCGTTAAGCCAATTTAGGCATGGATTTGGCCTAAAACGGAAGGTAATTTAAGGCTTGTGCATTTTTATCTTGGTTCAATTTTTCATTAACAACTTCTTCCTCTCTGTCTTTTTTTTTTTTTTTTTTTTTTTTTTTTTTTTTTGAGAATGAAGATGAAGAGAACTTTTTTTTTTTTTTTTTTAAGAAGAAAGGTGAAGAGAACTTTGTTGTGTTGATTTTAATACTTTTCATACAAAAGAGTACAGTTATTTGTATCCCAATATGAATCTTAGGATCTATCTCTACTAAGGTCAAATTCGTGTAGGATCCTGATCTGGATCTTAGGATCTTATAGGATCCTGATCCTATAGTAATACTAAAGATCCTGTGATATAAAGGAAAATTCCAAAAAAAAAAAAAAAAATCTCCTTTTTTGGGTTTCCAAATGCCCCAAATTGATTAAAAAAAATTTAATAAATAGATTAGCCTAGTAGCCCTAGCCTAAATTGATAAAACTTTAAATATAAACTTTCTTTTTGTTTGTGGCTAGGTGACAATGATAAAGAAGTTCATACTTCATACTATTAGTGATGAGTCTAAGTTTGGTGATGCCAATGAAAATGACATGAATGAATCTCCAAATGCAACATTAAGAGATTTTGATGATTATTTAATGGATGATACGGGTCATATGGCTGCTAAAAATGACGATAAATGTTGTTTATAATGATCTACCTTATTTTGAAGAACTCATCCAAGATAACCAAAACTTTGGTCTTGATGATTGAGTGTGTTTATGGAGTTGTTTGAAATATTGTTATTTGCTTTGTTTTATTTTTTGCAACATTATGTATGCTTTGAGTTTTGTAACTTAGAACTTGGTATTTGTGAGTTGTATCTTTTGAATTTTGAACTTTATTTATGTATTTGTAATTTGTTACTTTACTTTTTATTAGTAACTAGTGTGTAGACCCATGCATATGCATGGGTACAATTAAAAATAATCATAATTATACGGTTCAAATTATACCATTTTTTTAAGAAGATATTCAAATAATACATGGTATTAGCTTACATTTTTTTTAAACTATACATTTCTAAAATATATAATGGTTTCTCATATAATATTATATTATATATATGATTTAGAATTAATTGGTTTTAGACTCTTCAATTTTTATACCCAATAATTCATTTGTCACAAAAATTAAAAACTTATTTAGACACATGGAGGAAAATTGGACTCCAATTGAAATCCAATTTTGAATCTAATTGGATTTGTACTCTTCAATTTTTACATTCAATAATCACTTGACACAAAATTAAAAATTAAATTGGATACGTGGCACAAAATTGAGAATTCAATTAAAATGTAATTGGATTTTCTCTAAGTTTTAACTATTAATATATATATTTCACTAATTTGTGTCAAAAATTACTTTATTTTTTTCAATTTTTCTTTAATATATATTATAAATTATAATTATGAGTATATTTTTAGTATATTTTTTAATTGGAAAGTAGGATCTTACGATTCTCGTGCTGATCCTACGATCTGATCCCCGAACCTTCTCACTGATCCCATGTAGGATCTCAATCCTGACAACCTTGTGAAAGAGAGGGCAATTTTCTTCCACCATGTTTTGTTTTTTCCTCCATGGTATTATGTTTGTTAAGTTACTGTTAAATAATTTGACATGTGTCAGCTATGTATTTGTTAGTTAGAAAATATGTTGATTAGATTAGGTGCCAATCTGCGTTTTGAGTTCATAATAACAGGAGTAGTGGCTGGAAAATCACCTCCTTCACCCTCTATAGCTCCAATAGTTTATGGTATTTCTTCATTTTTTTTTTTTTTCATAATTTTCGTAGTTTTAAGGTCTTACATGTAAGAAGGAACGGTAATCGTCCAACCCACATGTTAGCAAAAAATGCTCCAAATGTTGAGCAATATGTTTCTTGGATTGAAGAGAACCCTTATTTTATAAAACATGCTCTCTCAAATGATGTAATTTCTTTTCAGTCTTTTTAATGAAAGTTCAGTATCTCTTATATAAAAAATAAATAAAATAAAAGTTAGCATTTTCTTATTTTAACAAAAAAAAAAAAAAAAAAGCAGCAGCATTTTCTTAACTCTAAGACTGAAATCATTTTGCTACTGTCAAATTCCTCTTTGTTACTAAACCATGGTATCATAAGCATCAAGTGTGCTAGCAATGCATACCATTTGTCATGTAGGCATTTTTCGTTAATGAGTTAGTAGCAAAAACCAGATTGACTACAAGTTGAAAATAATAGAGACCAAATTGACTATAGCCTCAAAATGTAGGGATTAAAATTGTATTTTTGCCAAAAAATAATAAAGAATAAAAAAACAAAAAAACATGGCAGCAAGATATAACAACCACAATACAAACTAGCCGCAAGTTACATTAAAATACACACACCGTGCCAACTGCCAATGACTCTCTCTCTCTCATTTAAGAGTATATAAGGTTGACATTGAGTACTAAGGAAAATTGCCCTCTGGAGATATCATTTTGAATATTCCAATAGATGTGTTTCTTATTATACTTCCATTCCGGGATATTGTAATAAGGTGACTCAAGAATTAGCTCTGTATGCTAAGGAGAGAAAGAAACCCTTGGTTTGGCTCGAGGACATACCTTCTTTTCTCCTTCCCTTAGTTAACTCTGGTTCATTATAAATACAATCAATCATTTTTGGGCTAAAAAATAAAAATAAAACTTTGAAACAAGGCAAAGATGCACTTCCTAGGCCCAGTTTCCACAATTATTGAGTTACCTTCCCTCGTAGGACCAATCCTAGCCCAAATTTAATTCAAGCTTGACAATAAAAGCCAATGATAGGTCACAAGCCTTTAATCCAATGACTTCCTTGCAACCCTCAGCCGAAGATAGAACTTGCGAGTGAGGGGAAGTTACAATCGACAGAATATTCTATCGGCCCACATAAACAAAAAAACTAAAAATGGCCAACTTTTTTTTTTAACCCAGTCCACAAAACAATAAGATTTATCAGTGACACAAAAACATTTTCTCACCAATTAACATGATTGAATAATGTTAGGGATACACTCAACTACACACCCAAATCCACAACATGTTTTTGTAGTGATTTATGTATAATAAGATATTTTCAAGGGCATGGTAAACATGATGTTTACGACTTTAGCAAGTTTTGAAAAGGATAATGAAAATTTTTATATCACAATCAATTCAAATGGATCGAGCATTCAGTCGTGTAATCAAACACTAATAGTCTAATACACATCAATGTTATCAATTTTGTTCTAACCAAAAAATTTTGTTATGGTTTATTAATTGGTGCGAATCACCCATATGTTTCATCTCAGCCTAAATTCTAGTTTATTCCAATTTGTTTCGTTAAATTTTGGCCGTATGTGAGCACAACATTAAGCTTTTTTCTTGGCTCTTTTTTTTTTAATTTTCTTCCTAGCATATGGAATTTGAATTTGGATCTTCAATTTGATATTATTGTCAAGAGAAATTGGAGCAATTTGAGTTATTTATTTGATTCATCGTAAATTTTTTCTTGACTTGGTGTATTAGGCTAAATTATTAATTCATTCTAAAATTAATGTCCTTATTATATATGGTAAATATTAAAACTGTTAATGATTTGGTTTGGAATAGATAATTTGATATGATATACAACTTTTTGATGAATTATTTCGTGTTATTAGAAGTAACTACGAAATGGTAAGTCCACGTTAACTAATACTAAAATATTCTATTTTAATATACCTGATGAAGCAAAATTCATCAGTCTTTGTAAGTACTTCTAGATGGAGCCAAGTCCTCGTTGATGTCCCTACAGGTATGGAAAAATGACTCCCTCGAGGTGGTCACCGGTGTGGTGTCTGCCACAACATCTCCGATGCCAAAGTCAGTACAAGGAAACCTTTAGAATAGCAGAATAACAATGAGTGATGTTTTTTAATGTCTATCTACCTTGTATTGGTGCTGTGAGGGTTTTATATATGTTTCCACAACCCCTAGCCATTGTGGTCGTTAATGTGGCTTTAATGTCTCTCTTGGTAACGCCTTATGCTCAGTAATGTGGGCCTTAATGAGGCATCCAACGGTCTGAATAGCTGGTCTTGTAACCGCTCGAGGCTTTATTGGCTGCATTGAATGGCTTCATTATTTTCATTAGTGACATGGACATGTGCTTTGCTCATCTTAGAGGATGACCTCGTTGGTCTCAGTGATATCGTCTAGGGAGGTTGAGTTCGTCAGTCCCATCAGCTGCCCCCGGATTCTGTGGTCGTCGTGACGTGTCATGACGATCACAGAATATGAAAGGTCCTTAGGCTATACATGACTCTTGGGATTTTGCTCCGCATTAAATGCGCAGTGGCGGCGCCACACGTGTTGTGGCCACGTGGCACATTCTGATCAGTGGAATTAATACTCCAATTTGTATGGCTCTTGGGTTTCCCGTTGAATTTCAGTTTTTTGAGCCTTGGTTTTTAAACTTCTCCTCTTCTCACTTTCTCTTTCACTTTTCCAAAAACTTCCAATTATTGCTCTAAGTATTTTCTTCTTCAACCTTTCTCTACAACTCTTCTCTAAGCTGGTGCGTGGCGGAGCTTTCTACATTTTTCTTTTGAGGTATGCCTTTCTTCTCACTTTCTGCTTCTTTTCTATTTTCGGCATGGGCATAAACTATGATAAATTTATGAATTTCTCTCCCTTTTCTTTTGTGTTTGTTTTTGGGTTTTGGAGTTTTTAGGATTCATCCTTTTCCCCTTATTTTCTGGTTTTTCCATGGTTAGCAGTTCTGAGGTTAGGATAGCTTGCCCCTCAATTTCTTTTCTTTTTGCGTGCTTAGAGGGGTCTTTAGGGGTTTTCCTATATCTTGAGAATTTTGTTTTTTAGGATAATAGTCTGAGCGTTGCATTGGCTGATCTGCTGCCTTTGCTTCGTTGATCAATTGATTGGTTTGAGAGTTTGGTAAGAGAGCAAGGGACCATGTCTGAGGTGAGATCGAGTGAATTGGAGACTGGGTTGTCCTCTAATTATGGCCCGGTGGAGGCCGGGGGTGATACTGCTGTTTCTGCTTCTAGGGAGGTTAGGGTTTTTTATGCACTTGATGAGGTGTGTGGTTTAGACACCGACACACTTTATAGGTTTAAGGATAGATTCCAGTTCCCGGATAGGATTAGGGTTCATCTACCTAGTGAATAGGAATGGGCCTGCCACTTCTTCCTTGGGGAGGTATGCTTTTACGAGGCTGTCATCCTGTGTGGGCTTAGGTTCCCTGTCCACCCATTCGTCATGGAGCTGTTGGGCCACTTTGGTATTGCTCTCGGGCAACTTATGCCCAATTCATGGAGGATAGTGATCAGCCTAATGGGGATATGGTTGGCTGCTATGGACAGTGACATGATTAGAGTGGATGAGCTTGTCTACCTGTATCGTTTCAAGGCCTAAGGAGCACGAGTACTAAGAGCTGGTGCCGTGGGAGAGGAGGACTAGGATCGTTCGGAATCTGCCTTCGTCCTTCAAATACTGGAAGTCCCGGTTCTTCTTTGTGTCCAGGGATGATTGGGAGACGTCCTCTAATGAAATTTAGGGTGATCTCCCAAGGCTGCTCCGTTGGTGGAGTACCCCGAATTTAGGTGCGTCATTATTTCTCCTCGTCCATTAATTTTCGTTGTGTTCACTTATCGTCACTAGCCCATTCTGCCCATTGTCTCCTGCAGTCAAGAAACGGCTCAAACTTAAAAGCAAGTACAAAGGACATGTTGAAAAGGAAATTGAGCACGAAAGGATGATCAAGGACTTAGACGACCTGGTGGACCCACGGACTCTTGCTTTTTACTGTCTCAGTCCAAAACCATCTACCTTTGTCCTGCGCAACCTTGATATAAAGGAGAAAAAGAGTAAGTGTTAATCTCATCGATGTTGATTTTCTTGCACACATATCTTTTCTCACAAGTGTTTTACTTCGGCAAGAATGACGACGAAATTTAACCAAAGTATGTATGCCCGAATGAGGGCCAAGAAGAACGAGCCCCTTTCCAACCTTGGGGCCAAAAATGTGAAGGTGACGAACAAGAGTGCCTCCGACACTCCTGCTACACCTACTACTCTTGGCGTTGAGATGGTAAGGACGGCCTCCCTAACCACCTCAGTTGAAGAAATCCCTCATCAGCAGAAGAGGCAGTAGACTGGTGACAAGGAGAAGGAGAAGGTTGTGTCTCGTTCGTCTAGTGTCTGGGGTGATGTTGGGGTCGCGATGGCCAGTGCGCAGGAGACTTTTACTAGCTGAGGAGATGAAGGTATTCTCGGGTTCGTCTCCAAATGAGCTTGTGGGTCGTCATCTCCACAAGCTTGTCCAGGTAATGTACTTATGCAAGTTCATCCCCTCTCCATTTTCACTTTTTTTTTTTTAGGTGCTGGGGGAGAGCCTCCATCTTTCCTCGGAGTATCTTGCTCAAGAGGCTAAGGTCAAGTCTGCAGTGTCTCGGGTGGCGGCCTTAGAGGCGGAGAACTCGAAATTGAAGAAAGATTTGATAACTGCTATAGGTGAAGCTAACCTTGCCAAGGAAAAGGCCAAGACCCTAAGTGACGACCTCAGGGCTGAACGGCAGTTGACCTTGGAAAAAGACGAGCAACTCCTGGCTGCCAAGGAGAAGATCAAAACTATAGCTGTTAAGGTCGTCAAAGGTTTCTAGCAGACTGAAGAGTACGATACTGTGCTTTTCAGTTGGTACTTCAAAGGGTTCGAGCTCTTGAGGTGATATTTCATCAAGCACCCTTCTAGAGTAGATCTGGAGAACTTGGACCTTGAGGAGGTAGACAAGGAGATGGCTGCTAACGTGGCTTCTAACTCTACAACCCCTGATGGTGATGCCCCCGAGAGTGTTCTTCCTCCTCCAAGTGATGATGTAGTTGCAAACGCCTGAACCTGTTATTTTATTTTACTTTCTCTCTCTCTCTCTCTCTTTTTTTTTTTTTTTTTTTTTAAGTGCCCCGCATATTTTTGGGTCTTTTAGGTCTTTTTATTCTAATTTGAGAACAATGCTTTTTAACCCAATGTTTATGGGTTTTTAGCTCTGATGTGAAAACAATGGTAACTGCCCCGTGTTTTTGTGCTTTTAATTATATTTGTAATTGCATACTTACTTGCCCATACTCTTGTTTCTGTGTGATCTTTGTTTGCTTCATTCATTTAGCTGCTTCATTTGCATTGGTACACTGTACTTAGTTGAATTTTCCGTCATGATCTGCCCTTTTGAAGGAGGACTGACTCTTCCGTAACTTGTACTCGTCTAGGCGGAGAATTGACCTGTACATTGTTAGTAACTAATATCCATATGGGGAACCTTGCTTACTTAGACATTTTTATGACTAACACTCGTTTAAGGGACATTGTCATCTTTGGATTCGTCAATAACTTGCATCCATCTAGGCGGAATCTTGTTACTTAACTATTTTTATGACTTACATCCATTTAAGGGATCTTGTCATTCTTTTGGTTTCGTCAGTAACTTACATCCATCTGGGCGAAATCTTGTTACTTAGCCATTTTTCTTTTTGTGACTTACACTCATTAAGGGATTTTGTCATTCTTTTGGCTTCGTCAGTAACTTACATCCATCTAGGTGGAATCTTGTTACTTAGCCATTTTTCTTTTTATGACTTACACCCATTAAGGGATTTTGTCATTCTTTTGGATTCGTCAATAACTTGCATCCATCTAGGCGGAATCTTGTTACTTAGCCATTTTTCTTTTTGTGACTTACACCCATTAAGGGAATTTGTCATCTTTTGGCTTCGTCATAACTTACATCCGTCTAGACGGAATCTTGTTACTTAGCCTTTTTTTTTCCCTGTTTCCTTGCGACTTTCAAATGACTAGACCTGCTTGCACTAACACATTGGCTGAATAATTATTTTATTGCTTTCAAGAATGAATACATTTGTCTGTTACATTTATTGGTGGTACTTCTTCAAATGCTCGATGTTCCATGGTCGTGGGAGCCTCTGTCTGTCTATGGTCTCCAGGTGATAGCTGCCTTGCCTGGAGTAATGGACGACCCAATAGGGTCCTTCCCATGTGGGGCCGAGTTTCCCTTAGGCAGGGTTTTTGTTTGATGGGGTGACTTTGCATAGGACGAGGTCTCCTATGTCAAGTCGTTTGATCTTCACCCTCCTGTTGTAGTATTCGACCATCTTCTGTTGGTACTTTGTCATCTTGTGAGAAGCTTTTTCTCTAAACTCGTCTAGGCAATCCAGGTTGACTCTGATAGGCCACAAACTGAATGACCCCTTGTGATTAAACCAATTAATTAATTAGCCAAGTTGTTAATTAATCAATTAATCATGCAAATGGGTGGAAGCACAAACAAATCACCAATAAACTAATTAAGCAGCGGAAAATAAATAACACGGTGATTTGTTTACGAATGGGGAAAACCCTAACGGCAAAAACCCCACCGGGTAATTTTCAGCTCACCACTCCCAAAACTCCACTATTATCAAATCAAGCGGTTACAAGTAAAGGAATCCCAAGTACCTTACCAACCTACAGTTGAACCTTTACCCCAATACCCAATTGGACTTGATCTGTAGCGACAGTTCCCACCTTTGATGCACGGCTCCCAAGTACGTGACTAACTAATGCGCGGATCCCAGTACGCGACTTCTAAACACCAACTTAGGAAGAGAGGTTAGCTGCAAAGTTCTTCAGTTCATCCTTTATGATGAATAACAGGAAGATGCTTGGTTACAAAACCCTTTGGTGCAAATATACAGTAACTTCTTCAAAGAAGATGAACTAGGTCAAGAATTTCGTCTTTTGATCACAATTTGCCTGAACAGAGATTGCTTAATGCTTTTGCAACTTGTGTCCAATTTGACGACTCTTAAAACAATCCTTTTATATGTTTAGGGTTAGAAGAAAAGAAGGCTCAAAAGCATATTCACGGATCCCAAGAAAATCAAATTAGAAAATCTGAAATTTTAAATCTCGATAGATAGCAGGTGTCGAGGTAACTATCGAGCAGGTGTCGAGCTTTAATGAAATTGCACTTCAGCTTGCTTTTTCTTGGACAGACTTGATGACTTCAACACTTGACCTTGAAACCTTGTTTCTTGAAGTATTAAAAACACCTAGAACTACCCAATTATAAGTAGAGTGTGTTTTGTCAAAGGATTAGCCAATTTACATAAATAAGTGACATATGTTCTTAACAAGTGAAAACATATATGTCCTAACAGACTCTTAACTGGTCGTTGTTACCCTCCTCTTGGAACATCTCTCGCCTGATGCTGGTTCCTCTTATCTCAACTGAAATTACTGCTTCGGAGCCATAAGTGAGTCTGAAGCGGGTTTCTCCCATTGGCATCCTTGCCGTAGTCCTATACGCCCATAAGACATTGGGTGATTCTTCTGGCCAAGCTCCCTTTGCGTCGTCCAACCTGGCTTTGATAATCTTGAGTAGCATTCGACTAGTCACCTCCATCTGTCCATTTACATGTGGATGCCCTGGGGATGAGAACTGGTTCTTGATCCCTAGGTTTGAACAGAAATCTCTGAAGCCTTGGCTGTCGAACTGCCGCCCATTATTTGTTATGATCGTCCGTGGAATCTCGAACCTGCAAATTATATTCTTCCACACGAAGCCCTGGATTCTTGCTTCGGTAATGGTTGCTAATGCCTTTGCTTCAACTCATTTTGTAAAGTAATCAATGGCGACTAGAAGGAATTTTACCTATCCTTTACCTTGAGGCAATGGGCCAACAATGTTGATTCCCCATTGTGCAAATGGCCAGGGGGAGGCTATCATCGTCAGTCTCTCGGCTAGAAGGCGTTGGACATTGCCAAACCTCTGGCACTTATTGCACTTCCTGACGAGCTCCCTTGCATCTACCTGCATCGTGGGCTAGAAGTAACCCGTTTTGACAACTTTACTTACTAGGGATTTGGGACCTGCATGGTCTCCATAAACCCCTTCATAAATCTCTTCAAGAATATACTTGGCTTCTTCTTCGTCCACGCACTTCAGGTAAGGCATGGAAAAGCTTCTTTTTTACAGTGTGTCATTCAGGATCGTGAATCTAGCGGCCCTCTTCCTGACATTTTTGGCTTCCTCGACGTCTTATGGGAGGTGTCCATTTTGGAGAAAGGATTTGATCAGTGACATCCAGCTACCTATGTTCTGGACTGCAAATATGGGGATTTCTTCGATGCTGGGGCGTTTCTGGACTTCCATCTTCAGGCCCGGGCTGATTGATCATTCTTCTGACGATGCTAGTTTTGCAACTTCATCTGCTACCATGTTTTGGCTTCTGGGGATCTGCATGAATTCTACTTTATCAATTTTTTAGGTCAGATGCTTCGTTAGCCTGAGGTATTTCTGCATTCTTTTCTCCTTTGCTTCATATTTCTCCTGAATCTGCCCTATTACTAGCTTAGAATCACTCTGGATAAGCAGGTTTTTTGCTCCTAGTGCTTTCTCGAGTCTTAGCCCCGTCAGTATTCCTTCGTATTTAGCCTCATTATTGGTGGCCAGGAATTGCAGTTGAACTCCATATCTAAGCAGTTCTCCATCAGGGGTGGTTATGACAACCCCTACTCCCCCCTTCTTTGGGCTAACGAACCATCGGTCTGTATCGTCCACCGTTCTATCTCGTTGGTGAGGCTGTTCTCGTCTGGGAGGGTGAACTCAGCGATGAAGTCCCCTAAGGCTTGTGCCTTAATGGCTGTCCTAGGGTGGTACTCAATGTCTAACTGGCTGAGTTCGATTGCCCACTAGACCATTATCCCTACTGCTTCAGGCTTGTTCATGGACTTCTTGATGGGTTGATCCATCATCACCAAGATAAGGTTCGCCTGAAAATATGGTCACAGTTTGCGCGAGGCTACTAATAACGCAAATGCAATCTTTTCGATCCTTGGGTACTTAGCTTTAGCACCTTGGAAAGCTTAACTGACGTAGTAAACTAGGTGCTGCTTCTTGTCCTCTTCTCGAATTAGGGCTGCGCTCACGGTCGTGGCTGATACTGCCTGATAGAAATTTAGACCCCTTAAACCAACCAGATTAACCTAGTTAATTAGCCAAGTGATTAACTTAGTCAAATTATGCAATTCTAGGTTATCACAAACATACAATCATATCAAAATATAAAGCAGCGGAATAATAAATAACACAATGATATGATCACCCAGGAAACCACATGGTAAAAACCTGGGGAGGATTTGACCTAGCTATCCTCAAGGTAAACTTGAATCCACTATATGAAAGAATCGAAGTTCATACAAAAGGACTTACGAGCTCCCCGCTTGACTTCCTAATGCTACCCACCAGTAGAACTTACTGACACAACCACGTGCAAGCTCCGAATTCACGGACTCCTTCTTTCTTGGATTCTCCAATTAGCTACAAGCACCCACGCTTGTTATTCTTTAAACTCCAATGGCTGCAATCGAGCTGATCATCAAGATGTTGATACTATCTCTACCTTGAAAACCCTAAACTTTGTGTAAAGGAAAGCTCCTCTAGATCTCACAAGAGATTTACACAAAACAGAAAAGTATGAGCAACAATACAACAGGAGCAACTCTAAAAATGTGACTAGGGTTTTGCCTTTTATACCTAGGGTAAAAACAGAAAACCCAAAACGTTTAATGAGTTAGGGCTGAGTTGGAAAATTCTACAGAAAAGCATTCTGCCCGAGATTCGATCGATCGATCGAGCCAGGCCAAAATGCACCAATGCATCTGCAGCCTCTCGATTCCAACTTTACAAGAAAGACACAACTTTGAGCAAGCCTAAACAAGACTAAACATATTGTTTTGATCATGGTTTGCCAACAATACAAATTAGAGTTCTAAATACATAAATTTCTAAATCTTTAGAACCTAACAAACTCCCCCTTTGGCAATCCGTGACAAAACACAAACACAAAGCTCAAAGTTTACAAGTAAAAGCCCTTTACATACATAATACTCATAAAAACTAAAATTCAATCATAACTACTATCCATCAGTTGCAAGTGTAGATAGCAGCTCAATTGAATCAACTTGTATATTCCTAAAACAATCCAACAAACGCATAAACACATGTGTGACAGAAAATAGTAAATAAACAGGTATAACATTCTTGCATGATTCACACAACACATAATACAGACATATATCAATGAACAACTCATAAATATAAATCAATAAGCAGTGAATCCAAAGAAATAAGAATCATGTATATATCATGTATATCAAAAACAATGTTACTCCCCCTAACATGAATAACCCCAAAAATGATATACAAAGTGAAGCGCCTAGATACAATCTAACATCTCCACTAGCTCCTCAGAACAAGAAAAACTCTCCCCCTAACTACAAAACTCCTTTACAAAACTCAAACTCCTCTACAAAACTCTACTCCCCCTTTTTATGACGGAATGCCAAAGAGCAATCACAAGCCATCATCAAAAGGAGGTGGTGAGGGTGAACGCAAATGCGCCAGATCAGCTCGCAAAGCACGGATCTCGTCAAATAAGTCCACCAAAAGCTAACCATGAGCCGCCTGAACGGTCATGACAGTCTCCAAGGTACTACGTATATCAAATTCATCTGATGGAGGTGGAGGAACAGCAGCAGCAGCAGCAGCATCAACAGGATCAGGAACAGCCTCACCAGCAGGACCTGTAGAAGAAAAGGGAGGAGGTGCAGTACCAGAAGGCTCAGACCTAGGGTGTTTAGAGCCAACTCGAAGATGAGCAGCCTTCTGTCTAAGAAAAGATGCACCTATAGGAGCAATAACATGAACAGGCTCAGAGGAAGGGAAATCATCGAGACCTAGATAAAGCAAAATCCTATGAATAAAGATAGGATGAACAAGAGCACGAGACGAAAATGAACTCCTATAAACTTCGTTCAAAGAACGAAGAAACAAATGGGGAAAACTGATAGGAGCATCAGTAACAAGAGCATACAAAAAGACACACTGCTCGAGAGGAATGGTGTGAAGATGAGAAATGGGCCAAAAGAGTGACACGCTATCCTAAAGAAGAGATAAATTAACTCAGAAAGCTCAGCAATGGTGATCCTAGGATCAGAACCCCACTGGATAGAAGTCCCAGTGATGTAAGCCATGACATCACTCAATAGAGGAGACTCATCATAAGGGTAGACTGGGTGCTGGACCAAAGGTACTCCTAAAGCATCAGCCACTACCGTAGGAGTAATGGTGTACTCTACGCCTCGTATCCAACTCTTTACTAAAGTGTTAGAATCATAGACACGGATAGAGATGTTCGAAAAGAACTCTCTAATCAAGGTAGCAGGTGGAGAAGGATCATAAATATCCACCAAGTATAACTAGCCCCTATGCTCAAAATTTGCCCTAATGGCAGGATCAAGCTTATCTAAAATGACAGAACACTCAGACCATATCTTCCTCCTATGATTCAGCTTATCATAAATCTCTTGGTTTTTCTCACTAAGAAACTTCTCTCGGTCAAAGGGAGGAGGGGAAGGAGTAGGTGAGAGAATAGACCTACGAGCCCTAGTCTTCCTAGGCATAGTGCTAAGGAAAGGACAAAGATACAAAGAGAAAACCAAAAGAACATAAAAAACAAAACCAAAGGCAGACTGCAAGTTAGTACCAAAAAAAAATATAGACCAAAAATCTATATGATGCATGAACAATTACAATGTCATGATGCATGTACTAATGCAGTTAAAACAAGTTCAATTGCACAAAATTGGCTTGAGCAAAGAGTTTCTAACAAAAACCCCAAAAATTTGAAAAACCACTTGAAAATTTCGAAACAGATTTGATGAATTGAGCATTACATAACACAACACACAGATTATAATGCTTAATTACATCAAAACAACAAGCCAATTTCATCAATTTCAACCTAATTGAACAAAATCCCCAATTCGGATTCAATACAAGCCCTAGAATTTTAATTTTTCTCAAAACCCAAAATTGATCAAATTAAACCATCAATATCATGTTTATATCATGTCCCCACAAAAACCCATTAATCAATTTCACAAAATAGGGCTTGAATCAACAAAAATCCCAAAAATGAATAGTCCGAAAATTTGAATGTATAATGCATGAAAAATGCATGAAAACATGAAAATAAACTCAAAAGGAAGGGCAAAAAAGACATACCGGCTTGAGGAAAGAGAAATCTTGCAAAAGATTCGGAGGAAAACGACAAAAAAATCACTGTAGAGCCTTGCCTAGTCGGAGAGAGAAGAGAAAGTTTTGAAAAACTTTTGAAAAGTGACTTTGAAAAAGTCAGATCTGAGTTTTAAAAAAAACTGGATTCACGATATTCGATTGATCGAAAATTACATTCGATCGATCGAATCAATCCGAGATTTCTAAAAGAATTTTAAGTATTTTCGATCAATCGAAAAACAGATTGGATCGATCGAAACAGGCAGCGGCTCACAACATTTTGAGAAAAATCACAGTTTTGAAAAACCAAACCAATTTTTTGAAAATAACTCCTTAAAGCATTAAAATTGATGAAACAAAATGCATGAGTATGAGATGAAATCCTTTTTCAAAAACCCAAATTGTAATTCCAGTTTCTCTAAAGAAAATTTTAGCCATTCTCCCTTTAAATTCTCAAGCAAAAAAAAATGTTTTGCATAATACTCAAGGTATTTTCAAACTTGGTTGGTTAGACCAAAAACACACACAATAACATGTACAGTGTTTAGCAAGGAGTAACTTGTGTAGTGTGTGTAACTAGCAAAAGTTTGAGATACATGTGAGGTGATATGTGAAAAGAAATCAATCTCAAAGTCTACAAAATTCATCACACAAAATTTAAAAGAGACTATCACCTAAAGAGTTACATCATATAACTCCCACATCTCCTAGAACATAAGCTTGCAATCATGTAAGTTTCTTGAATTTTGCCTCATAATTATGTGAATTGGCATCAAGCCTAATAGTACACACCAATTTTAATTATGTGAAATGGCATCAAGCCTAATAGTACACACCAATTTTAAGTATTAAGCAATTAACCGAGGCTACACCTTATGTTCTTTTTGTGCATGTGCTACACTTTCTCGAGCACAAAATCTTATGATATGCACTAAGGTGTTCATGATTGGCTAGTGAACAGTGGTGAGATGGTTATTTATGCCTTTCTCAAAAGGATCAAGTCCGACAGTCAAATAACACGTGACTTCAAGATTAAGACAAAGTGATAAACACCATAAACATCTTTCCCACACAACATGCACTACAAAGCTTCAACTAGTAAAGTGCAATAAATAAGCTCATCAAAGCTAAACAAGGTACACAAGACATGTTATGTGTAAATAAATTGACCAACCTTGTTTTCAAAGACCAAGAAAAATAGTGCCAAACACAATTTGCTTTTCTCTCTTTTTTTATTTTATTTTATTTTAAAAGAGAAAACAAATAAATCCTAGAATGTAATGCAATGCAAGTCCTAGAAAAAAAAAACACAAAAACACAAACACCAAAGAACAATGGTCACAGAGGAATGAGCAATAAAGCACAAGGACTAAGAAAGCCAAAAGAGACTAGGGACACCGAAGCACGCCAACTACTTGACGAAGTGTCTCAAACTTACTTCCATCAAGCGGTTTGGTAAAGATGTCAGCGTTTTGACGATCAGTAGGGATATACTCAAGAACAATAATTTTCTTTTCAACCAAATCCTTAATGAAGTGATATCTAAGTTCAATGTGTTTGCTCTTAGAGTGCTGAACAGGATTCTTAGATATATCTATAGCACTAGAATTATCGCAATAGACAACCATGGTGTCTTGAGGAATCCCATAATCACTCAAAAGCTTTTTTATCCAAAGAAGCTGAGAACAACAACTCCCAGCAGCAATATCTTCTGCCTCAGCAATGGATAAAGAAACAGAATTTTGTTTCTTACTCATCCAAGCCACAAGATTGGCTTCTACATAAAAACACCCCCCAGTGGTGCTTTTTCTGTCATCAGCATTCCCAGCCCAATTAGAATTAGAAAAACCAGCAAGAGACAAATTTGACTCTTTGCTATAAAATAATCCATAATCACAGGTTCCACTTACATATTTAATAATTCTCTTAACAGCATTTAAATGAGAAACCTTAGGATTAGACTGAAATCTAGAGCAAACACCAACACTAAAAGAGATATCAGGCCGACTAGCAGTCAAGTACAAAAGACATCCAATCATGTTTCTATACAAAGTAACATCAACAGACTCACCTGATGGATCAATTGTTAATTTTGCATTAGCAGCCATTGGTGTTCTAGCATGAGTAGCCTTGTCCAGTCCAAATCTTTTGACTAGATTTCTTGCATATGTAGCTTGATTGATGTAGATTCCTGACTCTGTTTGCTTTACCTGCAATCCCAAAAAGTAAGTCAGTTCACCAACCATGCTCATTTCAAACATCGCCTTCATTTCATCTGTAAAAGAATGAGCAAGAGAATCATTAGTAGCACCAAAAACAATATCATCAACATAAATTTGAGCTACAACAAAACCAGTCTTATCCTTTCTTATGAAGAGAGTTGTATCTGCAGATCCCCTTTTGAATCCATGCTCAGTGAGATATGCAGTCAATCTGTCATACCAAGCTCTAGAAGCTTGTTTCAACCCATAGAGGGCTCTCTTCAATTTGTAGACATCATCCGGTCTGTGAGGATCAACAAAGCCTTTAGGTTGTTCAACATATACTTCTTCTTGTAGCATCCCATTCAAAAAAGCACTCTTGACATCCATTTGATACAACTTGAAGTTTAGGTGACTTGCTATGGCCAACAGTATCTGGATGGATTCTAACCTTGCTACTGGTGCAAAAGTCTCATCAAAATCAATTCCTTCCACTTGTGTGTACCCCTGTGCAACAAGTCTTAATTTGTTTCTAATCACAGTGCCATGTTCATCTGACTTGTTCTTAAAGATCCACTTAGTTCCAATCACATTTACACTCTTCGATCTAGGAACTAATTCCCACACATCATTCCGAACGAATTGATGAAGTTCTTCATGCATGGAATTTACCCAATCAGCATCTTGAAGTGCTTCATCCACCTTCTTCAGTTCAAATTGGGATAGATAGCATGAGTGAGTAATCACATTCAAGGCTTTTGATCTCAATCTCATGTTATCATTCAGACTACCCAATATATTTGTGGAGGGATGATTCAGTCTCACTCTAGAGGATGGACCTTTAACTAAAGATGTGGAGGTACCTTTCTGTTTAGATGGAGGACTGAGCTCACTTAGTACCTGTTGATTTTCACGAACCGGAGTGGATGGTTCTGAACTTGATGGTACTGAAACTGTATCATTCAATAACAACAGCTCTTCCTCACTATGTTTCCCAACATACTTGGCAGGAAGTGAATCATCAACTTCTGGAGACTTATCTTGAGCAGGAGCAGTGCTTTCTGAAAGTGTTTCTGAACACACTTCATCATTTATAACAACATTTGAAGATTCCATGACTGTCTTGGTTCTCAGATTGTACACTTTGTAAGCTCTACTAGTGGAAGAGTATCCTAGAAAGTATCTTTTATCACTTTTTGCATCAAATTTTTCTAGGTTCTCTCTATCACGTAGAATGTAACAGTCACTGCCAAATATCCTGAAATATTTGACAACAAGTTTCTTCCCTCTCCAAAGTTCATAGGGAGTTTTCTTGGAGTCAGGTTTGAAATACACTCGGTTGAGGGTATGACAAGCAGTGTTAACAGCTTCTTCCCAGAAGGATTTTGGCAACTTTTTGTTGTGTAACATCACCCATGCCATCTCCTGAACAACCCTGTTTTTCCTTTCCATAATCCCATTCTGTTGAGGTGTCTTGGGCGAAGAGAACTCTTGATGAGTGCCTTGATCATTGCAGAAAGTAGCCAGCTTGGTATTCTCAAATTCTCTTCCATGATCACTTCTTATTCTGGCTATCACAGTATCTTTCTCAACCTGCAATTTCTTGTACAGATGTATCATCTTCTCAGGAGCCTTAGCTTTACCTTTCAAAAGCACAACCCAAGTATATCTAGTAAAGTCATCCACAACAACTAGAATATACTTCTTTCCACCCAAACTTTGAACTCTAGCAGGACCCATGAGATCAATGTGCAATAGCTCTAAAGGACTTGAAGTTTGAACACTAGTCACAGACGGATGCTTGGATTTCACTTGTTTACCTATCTGACATGGTCCACAAATGCACTTATCTATCTTCTCAAACTTAGGTAAACCAATAACTGCCTCACATTTGGAAATCTTCTCTAACTGCTTATGACTGGCATGTCCCAACCGTTGATGCCACAAATCAACTTGATCAATCTTTGCACTAAAGCACTTGGTGTTATACCATAACAGTTGTCAGCTATCCTTACACCAACACACATATAGTCACCTCCTCCATTAAGTATCTCACATTCATACTTGGTGAAAAGAACATTTAATCCATTGTCGCAAATCTGGCTTATGCTGAGTAAATTGGCCTTCAGTCCATCAACATACCAAACATCTTCAAACACTGGCAATCCTGGAATATCCATAGTTCCAATGCTTCTGATCACAGATTTGCTTCCATTTCCAAAAGTGACTGTCCCAATATTTCCTTCAAAGAGTATTTTGAATAAACCTTTGTTTCCTGTCATATGCCTGGAACGACCACTATCCAAATACCAAAGACAAGAATCACGTGCCTTTAAGGCGGTTAAAGTAGTATAGCATAAATAATTCTTATCACATATGATTATACCAAAATACTCACGGAAAGATTTAACGAACACAACAAGAGGCAAAGACAACAAGTAGACAAGTTGATATATAAGCAAAAAGATTTTCCAAAAATCCATAACAGCAGGGGTCAAGGATCAGTTCAGAGATCAAAAGATCTACAACAAAAGAGCTACCTGCTCTAATACCACTTGATGGAAATTTAGACCCCTTAAACCAACCAGATTAACCTAGTTAATTAGCCAAGTGATTAACTTAGTCAAATTATGCAATTCTAGGTTATCACAAACATACAATCATATCAAAAACATAAAGCAGCGGAAATATAAATAACACAATGATATGATCACCCAAGAAACCACACGGTAAAAACTTGGGGAGGATTTGACCTAGCTATCCTCAAGGTAAACCTGAATCCACTATGCGAAAGAATCGAAATTCATACAAAAGGACTTACAAGCTCCCCGCTTGACTTCCTAATGCTACCCACCAGTAGAACTTACTGACACGACCACGTGCAAGCTCCGAATCCACGGACTCCTTCTTTCTTGGATTCTCCAATCAGCTACAAGCACCCACGCTTGTTATTCTTTAAGCTCCAATGGCAGCAACCGAGTTGATCATCAAGATGTTGATACTATCTCTACCTTGAAAACCCTAAGCTTTGTGTAAAGGAAAGCTCCTCTAGATCTCACAAGAGATTTACACAAAACAAAAAAGTATGAGCAACAATACAACAGGAGCAACTCTAAAAACGTGGCTAGGGTTTTGCCTTTTATACCTAGGGTAAAAACAGAAAACCCAAAACATTTAATGAGTTAGGGCTGAGTTGGAAAATTCTGCAGAAAAGCATTCTGCCCGAGATTCGATCGATCGAGCCAGGCCGAAATGCACCAATGCATCTGCAGCCTCTCGATTCCAACTTTACATGAAAGACACAACTTTGAGCAAGCCTAAACAAGACTAAACATATTGTTTTGATCATGGTTTGCTAACATTACACATTAGAGTTCTAAATACATAAATTCCTAAATCTTTAGAACCTAACACTGCCAAATACAAATATAAGTTTTCCCCTTCCTTGGATGGAATTAAGAGGGGTGGATTACTTTGGTAACGTTTAAGTTCTTGAAACGCTGTCTCACATTCATCAGTCCAAGCGAAAACTTGCTTCAATGTCTTAAAGAAGGGCAAGCATTTGTCCGTCGCTCTAGAGACGAACCTATTGAGAGCCACAATCCTTCCTGTGAGCTTCTGGACTTCTTTGACGGTCTTGGGCGATGTCATGTTGAGTATGGCTTACACCTTCTTCGGGTTTGCTTCTATCCCCCTTTGGGACACCATGAATCCCAAGAATTTCCCCGAGGCTACACCAAAGGCACACTTGCTAAGATTCAACTTCATCTGGTATTGTCTGAGGGTGGCAAAAGTCTCCTTCAGGTTGTCTAAATGGGCAAGTTCTTCTTTACTCTTAACGAGCATGTCATCCACGTATACCTCTATATTCCTGTCAATCTGCTTGCTGAACATTTTGTTCACTAACCTTTGGTAAGTTGCTCCTGCATTCTTCAGTCCGAAGGGCATTATCTTATAGCAATAAAGCCCTTGACTTGTGATGAAAGCAGTTTTCTCCTGATCTTCTTCAGCCATTTTTATCTGGTTGTATCCTAAGAAGGCATCCATGAACGTTAGTAACTTATGCCCGGCTGTAGAATCCACTAGCTGGTCTATCCTTGGTAGAGGGAAACTATCTTTCGGGCAAGCTTTGTTCAGGTCCATGAAGTCTACGCATATTATCCATTTCCCATTTGCTTTCTTCACTATAACGATGTTTGCGAGCCAATCAAGATAGTAGACCTCCTGGATAAAGCCTGCTGAGAACAGCTTGTTAACCTCGTCTGTAATTGCTTGGTTCTGTTCTGGGGTGAAGACTCGTCTTCTTTGCTAGACAGGCTTTCTCTCCGGGTCCATGTTCAGCTTATGCTGAATGACTTTTGGAGATATGCCTGACATGTCCTCGTGACTCCATGCGAAGACGTCCAGGTTTTCTTTGAGGAATTGGACGAGCGTTGTCCTCATCTCGGGTCTTAGTGTCGTCCCTATTCTCGACATCCTGGTTGCGTCTCCTTTGACCAGTTTCACTGTCTCCAAGGCTTCCACTTTATCTTCCTCTTTCTCCTTGATCACCTATGAATGGTTCTCCTTTGTAGCCAACACGGCCTGGTAGCGTTCCCTGGTTAAGACCTGATCTCTTTTTACCTCACCAACACCATTCTCAGTTGGGAACTTTACCTTTAGGCAATAGGTGGACGTGGCTAACTTCCACCGGTTAAGCGTAGGCCTCCCAATAATCACATTGTAAGATGAGGGGCAGTCTACCACCAAGAAGTCTAACTGACGGGTAAACTGCCTAGGGTAGGTCCCTACTGTTACTGTCAATGTCACTATGCCCTTAGGAAATACTCTGTCCCCATTGAAACTGACGAGGGGGGAGTCAAATGGGCGCAGTCTTCTTGGATCTAGCTTCAGCTGCTGAAAAACAGGAAGGTAGATGATGTCTGCGGAGCTACCATTGTCCATAAGGATCCTCTTGGTATTGAATCTTCTATCGTGAGCATTATGACTAAGGGGTCGTTATGTGGCTATTTCACTCCCCTTGCATCTTCCTCGTTAAAAGACATGTCCTGGTTCGTCCGTCTCTGCTTAAACAGGGGTATCATGTAGACGATGTTCACCTGCCTCCGACATGTTTTCCTGAGGGATTTGAATGAACCGCCTGTGAATGGCCCTCCTACGATCGTCTTTATCTCCCCAATTACATTCTGCAGAGGTCGAAATGTGTGATCCTTGTCTCTGGGAGAGGACTCGCATTGATTTTTGTTACTGTGTCTGAACCTGCTAGACTCCCCCTTCTTTACATACTTTTGCAGTTTTCCTTTCCATATCAACTCCTCTATCTGCTCTTTTTGGTCCCGACAATCTTCTGTGTAGTGGCCATGATCCTTGTGAAACCGGCAGTACTTCTTCTTATCACTGATGTTAAGGGATGAATGTAATGGCCTTGGCCATTTAAGGTAGTGCTCGTCCTTAATCTGCGCCAACATTTTATCAATAGGCATAACTAAAGGAGTGAATTTTAATGTTCTGGGAGTTTTCTTGTCTTTCCTTTTACCCTCGTAGTTAGTCCGACGATCTGGACGCTCACTTTTTTGTCCTCTGCGATCATCATCCTTCCTTCCCTTGTCTCCCGGCTTTTCCAAATCTTTTATGGCGGCTAACGCATCCTCAGCGTTCATGTGCTTCTGTGCCTTCATAAGCATCTCCGGCATCATCTTAGAAGGATTCTTCGCGAGTGAAAACACAAACTCTCTGGACTTCAATCCTACTTTAAAGGTCGTCAGCTGTACCTTGTTGTCAGCTTCGTCCACCTCCAGGGTCTCCCGAGTAAAGCGTTTTAGGTACGACCTCAGGGTTTCTTTCTCTCCTTGTAATGGTGAGTAAATGGTCTGCTGGCTTCTTTAAGTGTTGTCCTCCAACGAAGTGGCACAAAAAGACGTTGCTCAATTGCTCGAAACTATCGATGGACGATATTGGTAACTTTGTGAACCACTCCCTTGCAGCTCCTTTAAGAGTAGTCAGGAAGGAATGACACAGTATTTTGTCAGGAGGCTGTTGAAGGCCTAGCGTCGTCTTAAAGGTGTTGAGGTGGTCCTGGGGGTCCTTAAGTCAGTCAAACGGCTCAAGCTGAGGCAAGCAAAACTTTGACGGCACAGGACATTCCAAGACTGCTGCGGTGAAGGGCAAATCTGTTGCCCTGACCATTCTATCCAGGCTTCGATCTGTTTTCTCCTTAATGGCGTTCCTCAGCTCGTCTATCTCCTTCCTCATCTCTCGAAGAAGATCTAAGTTTTGTTCATTCGGAGTAGTAGGTCCTCAACGGTCACTTTTTCTATGGCTATCTCCCTCATCCTCCTGGTTGGCTTTAGACCGATTCTCCTTCTATTGAAGCCGTAGCCTCATTCCTGATTCTGTCTAGTAAGTTCTTCGACGGTGGCCGCAAGAGCCTCGACTTGCTGAGCTAGGGCTCAATCTTGGTTGGACTCCATCTGAATGTAGAGGTTGATTGGAAACTACGTTCTCAAACTTGAGTACAAAAGAATGTCGTCCCCACAGACAGCGCCAAATTGATGAAGCAAAATTCGTCAGTCTTTGTAAGTACTTCCAAATGGAACCAAGTCCTCGTTGATGTCCCTGCAAGTATGGAAAGATGACTACTTCGAGGTGGTCACCAGTGTGGTGCCTGCCACAACGTCTCTGATGCCAAAGTCAATACAAGGAAACCTTTAGAATAGCAGAATAACAATGAGTGATGTTTTTTAATGTCTATCTACCTTGTATTGGTGTTGTGAAGGCTTTATATATGTTTCCATAGCCCCTAGCCATTGTGGTCGTTAATCTGGATTTAATGTCTCTCTTGGTAACGCCTTATGCTCAATAATGTGGGCCTTAATGAGGCATCCAACAGTCTGTACAACTGGTCTTGTAACCGCTCGGGGCTTTATTGGCTGCATTGAATGGCTTTGTTATTTTCGTTAGTGACATGGACATGTGCTTTGCTCGTCTCAGAGGATGACCTTGTTGGTCTCAGTGATATCGTCCAGGGAGGTTGAGTTCGTCAGTCCCATCAATACCAGCTTTAATCATGACAATTTTGATACACATACATGCCATTTAGACAATATAAAATGAGATCCTACAAAAATAATAATAATAATTATTATTATTATTATTATACTGTTAGATTTAAACCTTGAGGACACATGCAATTTACGTCTAGTAATACCAGTTACAAGTATACTCTTTTCCTCTCTTTTAAATAAATAAATAATAATAATAATAATGTAGTTAGATTTAAACCTTGAGGACACATGCAATTAACGTCTAGCAATACCAGATACAAGTATACTCTTTTTCTCTCTTTTAAATAATAAGATTTTTTTGACAATAATTTATTAAATTAGATATATAATTATGTAAGTGTACGGTAGGACCCACTCCTCTATGAGAGAGAGGAAGTATACTTTCAGAATACATAATAATTTTCCCTTAAAAAGGACAAGTTACTTCACATACAAAGACACAGACATTGTGCAGTGAAGTTTTAGTAAGGGCATCATTTTTGAAACTCCATAAAAAGAAAACTAATTAAACACGTGTATATATGTGTGTGTATATAGATATATAGGAGACTTGAGATTTATTCAGGCCATACTATTCTCCATCTCCACCCTTAATAATAAGACTGTCACACTCTGCCCTCTGGGACACAAATCACCACAAGCAGAAAACGTAACACAGGGACACAATACACAAAACAAGCAGCACAATCTTCCTCTTGAAGCTCCAAATGATGTGGAGCCTTAACACAGTATGTTGGTTACCACCCTCACTGTCACTAATGCCGATTCCATAGCTGGAATTAAATTACAATTGCCTAGTCTAACAATAAGTAGAACAATGAAGATCAGAATTGTCCCTCAAGGGAGATCATGCGTTTTTAAAGAATATATCGTGGTTGTTTTGTTAAATAACTCAAAGTCATAATTAAAAACCAAAAACAATGTATTTGAGATTTGATGTTGGCTGCTTTGCTTCTTTTTTTTTTTTTTTTTTTTAATGTGTTATTGTTGTAAATCTCTGCAATTTTCAGTAGTGTGGCTTAATTCTTAAAGAAAGTGTCATTTTTTCGACGGCCTTTATGACCCGTGATTGAGACAAGCGTTATATAACTTGCTTGAAACACAACATTACATAACCTACTTGAAATTATATTCCAAAACACAATATTATATGACTTGTTCCTAATCATTTCAATACATACCACAACCACACACACTCTAAAGAACCACATTACAAAGTCTAAACTATCTCAAAACACAATATTATATAAAATGCTCCAAATATCTTTCAATGTGTTCCACAACCTCACATACATCAAAAGACCACAAATTAGTATATTACCTAGTCCACAGTAGTCCCAAAAACCTGATGGAGGTGTTCAGCCATGAGAGTGGCAAGTTCAGCTTCTTTGGCTGCGACAGACTGATGGAGGCGTGCCTTGGCATTGGCGGCCTCCTCAACCTTTCTCCGGTAGACTTCTAAGCATTCCCTCTCCAATTCCAACAGCATGCGATCTTTGTCTGCTTCACTCTCACCAATGTCATTCCATATTTGCTGGTCTCATACAACAGCAGTCAGCAGTAAAACCAATTAAGGAATTTTGATATGTAAACAGTGTTCCTTCTCTTTCAAAAGAAACTAAAATCTAGCACTAATAATGTTTAATAGAATTTGTGCCAACAATATGAGGTCAGATTTCACAGCATGCATGATCAAAGTCAAATGCTTAAATACAGCAAACTACCTGGAGAGATAATTATGTGCAAAAATGATGAATGAGTCAGGGATCTTACAGCTTATATTAGGTTTTAATAATTAGAATAAAGATAATAGATTTAGTACAGCTATTAAGTGGTCAATTACACAAACTTTCCAATTAGCATCTTTAGAGAGCACGTGACACAATAAACCACATTCCATATACAGAGGTGGAACCTGTTCAGGGATCAATTGGGATCAATAACATGGAAAATGACATCACATTTTGGTGTCAATTGCAAATAGCGTACCAATTAAATTGAAGAAACATTCAAAAAAGTGTAATATACTTCTGAGAAAAAAAAAAATCATAAATGCATAGAAGATGCTTATACCTTTCCAATCAAGTGTAGTGAGGCAGGCCAACCTGAAGAAACAGCACTTTGTAGATTAGCTTGCCCTGCTTCCTCTGATAGTGCTGATACATATCTGTTCAACAGAAAAATAAAATAAAAAGTCAATATAAGTTAATAGACAAAGATTGCTAATGATATATTAAGCAGAAGCCTTCATAAATCTTACACACGTATATATTTACAAACAGCTGTTTCATAAGTTGGGAGTTGACTGATGTCTACATGTTTTGTGGTAATACATAAAAAAAAAAGATAAATAAATAAAAACTTGGAATACAAATTAGGAACTTAGAAGCTTAGCAAATTCCAAAATACAAAAGAAAAGAACTTTACCCTAGTAATGCATCAAACCACACATATATAGTTTGCTTATTGTCATAGTAACTGGGATGCACCAATCCATTGATGCTCGGGAAATGGAAAAAATCTCTTAGGCCACCTTTGATCCAGCTTTGCACATTGAAGCATAAAAACTATGGAAGTGATTAATAGAATAGCAAGATACAGAAAGGGTGTTCCTAACATTTTATTAGTAAATTGCTATGGGGAAAGAGATGCAGTGATAGTTTTAGATTAAAAGTCATTAAAAATTATTCCTCTGCCAAGCATGATCAACATACAATAGCAGAAGCAATAACAATACAGGGCATGTCACCAACAAAAGTATCATTGGCTCAGCGCAGCAACTTTTTAAGTAATATATTAGCAATCATGGCATAATTACTCTTAAAAAAGAATACTTGAATGGTAAGTACTATCAAATGCATTTTGTCGTGTATCTATAACTATAGCAATAGCTAATACAGATTTACTACAATAGAATATACACAATATGCCAATTATTAAGCTTACAACATTCAAAATCAGCATGCTCAGGCTCTTAGCAGGAAACTAATCATGCTGGAAGCACCTGCCAAGAAAAATCTGTTTACAGTAAACCTCAGGGACAACTATTTATGACACGCTAGACAAAGTTTTTACAGAATTACCGACTATCTCATATCAATTAACCGGAACAGAGGCTGCAAAAAATTTGGATTTTGTGTCAAAGTTTCTTCCAATAATTTTTTTGATATTTTGATAGCACAAAGAAATAATAGTAATTATCCTCTATCCACAGAACACACGGCTTCAGGTGCATAGGGCAAATGTTTTTATCAAGCAATTCATACTCATCCTACAGACACAGAGCAAAAGACATTACACTATTTTGTTACATAAATACAAAACCTCTCTCAAACAGAACAACCACAACAAATACATGAACACATTCATTCAAACAAGATAGTGCATATATGAAAATGGAAATCAGCGAGAAACTATATAAAATAAAAAAGGAATTCCACTTAATGAGTAATAACAACAAGTTCTTGTAAATATAAAAAGAAAATTTTACACAAATACTAGCACCCACAAAAAAAAAAAAAAAAAAAAAAAAAACACAGTTTTTATAAAATTCTCAACTATAGATAATGCAATAACCCCATAATCAATCAAAAAGTATGTGAACAAAAAATCAATAAGCAGATAAGGGAAATTAAATTTAGATAATGTTGCTACATCCACATTTACAAGCTCAAATGCAAAAAAAACACGTTATACTCTCACAGTTGACACAATAAAGTCCTTCATAGTCAGCCCAAAATATATCAACATGGACAAGAACCCTTGGGGAAAATTCCTTCACAATTGCTTCATGCTTGGGATCAGCTGTCCAAACAAACTTATCATAAGATATGTCTAACAGCAGGCAGAACGTAAACAACAAAACAAAGGAGATCATAAAAAAATGGAAAAAATGCACAACAATCGGAACATTCAACAAGTCAGGCTAAAGTAAACTTAGAGTGCATTTCTATATTGGGTTATTATTATATCTTTCCAGAGTGTCTTCTATGCTTGTGAAATGACATCGCAATGTTCGCTTGGATCAGAACCCCGGGCTGCAGCAGCAGTAGCAATTTTCTCCCCGTGCTCATCCGTCCTGGTAATAAATACAACATTCTTCCTTAACAGCCTCTGCCACAAGATATGAACCATAAAAATTTTGCCTTTTACATCATATTGCAACACTAAAATTGTTTGACAACATGAAATTACAACAATGCACGTTTTCCCTGATTTGCTTGTAAAAATATGTTACCTATATAGGCTAAATGCTATTAAAAATACGTACACACAGTTTTCAAATAAAAGCCCGAAAGCTATTTGAGTTTATCAATTTACTCTTCACTAGTAAAAGACCCTACTCTGTTTTTACATCTTCTCAATACATGAAAAATATATATACCAATTGAGGGCCATATCTATTAAATCAAGCATACAAAAAGGCTATTTCTAGTTAAAGGAAGCTGTACAGATAATAAAATAAAAATGTTATATTCTTTATGGGCTTATGGTGTTTGTTATATTCTTGGAATGTGTTCACACTTGTAACCAGAACACAAACAACACATCTAGGCTAAACCTCATAGACCCAACCCATACTTCAGATTCCAAGAGATAGCTATGCAATTCTAATTCCAAAGTATACAAACTCTAGCTCCCAAATTATACTACTGCTTTCTCTCTGAGCCATACTTCGTAGTCTCTCTACCAATGAAGAGAATGAGAGATAATACCAATTATTGTTAATTTGGACAGATCTGATAGGTAATTTCTGTGATAGACAAATTCAATTTTTTTTTTTCTCGGGAAACAAACAGAGAGTTAAACATATACCTGTAATCGGACGAATAAGCGGCGGAGATGAGATCGCTGACCACCGTGCCTCAGCTCGTCGTCGGAGATCTGTATTTGAGTTTTCTTGCTCTTTGCGTTTTCACACTAGAGAGAGTTTGACTGGTGAACGAGTTAAATTATTATATTATTTTTTTTGGTGAAAGGGAAATTTCATTAAATTTTTAAAGCGAAAACCTATTTTTACTTTGTTTATTTTGACCCTTTCAAGTTTCAAGTGAACCCGGAAAAAATTGAATTAAAATAAGTCGGTTTTTTATTTTTTTGTTTGTAGTGGTAAAACTTTTAGAGACTAAAAAATAAAAGAAAAACTAATTTAATGCAAAGTTTAAGAACAAAAATAATTCCATCAAAAAAAGAAAAGAACAAAAATAATATTTTAGTAATATTAACAAATCAAAGACGACTAAATTGAACTAAGGTAAAAGGCACTTCCTTAGAGCAGTTTGCAGCTTGCACAATTCTTGAATGAGGGCAATAATTACCTCCACTTCATGAGACCCGGCCCTCTTTCTCACGTGAGATTGATGTTTTCTCACTTGTAATTTTTTTTTTTTTTTTTTTTTTTTTTTTTTTTTTTTTTTTTTTTTTGAGAAGCTTCTCACTTGTAACTTGTAAGCTGAATAGTAGGCCAAATTCAATTCAGGCTTTTACAACAAATGGGCTAATTATATAGTCTTAAAGATTGTTATTTTTTTGTACCCAAAAAAAAAAAAAAATAAAAAGAAAAAGAAAAGAAAAGAAAAAGAAACTTAACACTCTTTTTGCAAGAAAATACAAAAAGACCAGTCCTCAGCCCTTACAGTCATTGATATAAAATTTAAATAACTTTATTCGAATAAACTCAAATGGATTAGGCAATAGGCATAAAATAGGTAATCAAATCACGCGCACGTATAGACAATATAATTATACATTAAGAATCAAACCTTAAAGTCTCATACATGTGTAGAAAGAAATATATTCTCTCTCTTTTGAATAACAACTTATTCAATCAAACAAATAATGATACGCAAGGGTACTGAGGTCATCAACACAATACAGAACAAACAGCAAATCTCACACTGACACTACTAACACAGACAGTCAAGCTAGTCTATTCTCAACCATAACAACCATGGAAATCTACTTTTTGCATGAACGTAGTGTTCCTCTAGACGTAGAAGCTCCAAATGATGTAAAGCTCATACACTAAAGTTGGTAACAAGTACATCAGACAGCTGAGGCTATGACAGAGCCGTTGTCAGTATTCAGAGCTGGAAGTTGGATACTGACTTGACCGGTGATAACGCCGCTACCTTCGCTGGCGCTGCTGCCACTGCTGGAATTACACTCGCGAAGTTTACGAATGAGTATGACAATGAAGATCATGAAACCAACTATTGCGACAGCGATTTTGATGCCCAAAAGAAGCTTTTCCTCCCTGTTACAAAGTTAGAGTTTTATGTGCATCATTACCAGAAAAGATTCAGAAATTTCCATTAAAACACACAAACACATGTATAAAAATAATAATTAACTATCTATAGATAGTGTTACCCGATCAGAGGCGGAGGAGAGTCTGCAAAAGTGTAAGCGGTGGGAGAAGTTGGAGGATTTGCAAAAGCCCAATGAGTAGAAGAAAAGTGTGAAAATGGTTTGGACATGGAACGTGCCCCGTTGATAAATATGGAAGGCTAGAGATTCTGCAGCTTGGAGACGAGGTGTTATAGGCTTTTCAAGAGAGTAGATGAGCCATTGGTTGGGGACTAGGGAATAACCGTGGGTAGGTTATGGTTAACTATGGTTATCATTTATGATTTACCATTGGTCCATTGCGCTCAAAATATTTACATATTGGGGAAATTCTAGGTTGCCTTGTCTGTTAACAGAGAGATTTGACAACGGTTTTTGGGTTTTCCATGTGGCTTTTCATTTTTGATAAAATTCAAGTGGCTTTTGGTTACGCTAGCATTCGTCTTGTCCTGGAGTCATAGTCAATGGCAATCTTGAAATTTTTTGGCAGAATAATGGCATTCTCGAAATATTTTGCTCCAAGTGTTTGCCAATTACTGGTTGCTGAAAGGAGCATTCGCAAAATTCCGGGCCTTCGGCCTTAGTCTAATTTTCAAATTGGGTGAAAAAGACAGACCTGATATTTTAACACTTTAAAGCCATAGTTGTGAAATTGTATTAAAGTAAACAAAATTGCATTTCTGAAATTTTTTTTGAAATAGCATTCTACGCTTTATTTCTATATATTAAAAAAATTCAAAAAGTTAATTATAACTTAATAAAATGTTAAAAATACCCTTAATCTAATAGATAATTCTTATTTCTAAAAAATAAAAAATAGATTTAAAATTGTAATTCAACAAAATTTAAAAACAAAAAAATTACTAGAGAAATTTTTTTTCCTAAAAATTACACACAATTTCTATTTAAATATATCTCACATATATTTGATACATTTTTCCTAAAAACTAGTGCATACTAAACTCAGCAGTTTACTCATTTTCAAAATCCTAAATTTTATTCATAAAAAAAATCCTAAATTTTAGCTTATTAAAAATTTCTTCTCTCATAACCTTACTAATAATAAAAAAAATTCAAATTTAAAAATTATATTAAACTAAAAAAAAAAAAGTCTCATCGCACTTGCTACGTAGAGTGCAGCTAGTCTACTTTGACACAATTTTACAACTATGGCTTGAAGTGTTATAATATCAAATCTGTCTTTTTTCGCCCAATTTGAAAATTAGACCAAGGCCGAAATGCAGCTCCTTAGCCCAATACGCACAATCCCTCAATTATCTCCTCATTTAGGCCCAAACCCAACCCTAGCAGAATTTCTGGCCTGGCCATAAAGGTAACAAGGATCTCAATCCAACAACTATATGTAGAAATCTTCGCCCCATTTAGCCTATGGGGAGAAAATGGAACTTCCGTGAGGCCACAGTTACATGACACTTTTTAAAGCCCACCTAAAAAAGTCCAACACCACCAGTACCCCACCCCCCCGGCTGAAAAACCAACCATTCCTTAGCAATAATGTAAAAATAAAAAATAAAAACCCAGCACCCACAGACTGATAAAAATTGGCCAATTTAGATAAACCCAAATGGGTTGTGGATGCAGTACTTTAAATAATATATAAATAATTTATTAAATACCTCTCTCAATCACATGTACATATTCACATGGAAGTGATAGAACAACAACAAATGAACACAATACATAACAAGGAGCAGATTAAAATAATTATATTTGAGCAAGTAAAAACTAAGAGTGAGATATACAAGCCTCTCTCTCTCATGCTTAATTTAATGAATTGTCATTTGGAAAAATAACAATGTTTGTGCTTTATTGATTGATGAAAACACGTGTTTAAATTTAATTGAAAAATCTAATATTTAACACTTAAAGAACTATATCTAATTTTTACCCACAATATAAATTATATTTTGGTTGTCCATAGATATTTAGAATTAGATATCTATTCTGGACCAATATTTTTGAGTTTTTGGCGAATTGATGCTTAAGTTTGGTTGCAATTACAAGTTGCATATACACAGTGTGTGCTAGGTTTTGTACCGATTAGAAACATCCATTGACAATGTAATAACAACTTTTTTAAGTAGTAGAATTGTAGAAATGTAGAATTAGGTCTATTCCTCATGGGTGCGTATGCATGTGCACCTGCCTCATAGAAACCTTGAAAGCCCGAATTTCCTGCTTTCTTTGCTTTTCTTTCAATAAATGTTATTTCACATGACGAGTTGGTCGAAGGCATATTAGGACCCTCTCTTTTGATTCCAAATGATCAATGTTTTAGTCTCCTAAAGTACTCAAAATGCTTGATCAATTTAGAAACGTCTTATTAGGACCTTTTGAATAAAACCCAAGAATTGGGAATTTGGGACACTTCACACTCGTCAATTGATCTTTGAGCCCATGTGCTGTACAATCTTTTGATTATGTATGTGCATGCCTGATTAAGTTTATCAAAAAAACTTACTGGCTTCCTTGTTAGAAATTGGATGTGAGCTATATATGAATTACGAAGTGGAGACTAATCCATTTTCTCAGGTAGGCCTGGGTGCTCATGCCCTTACTCTAGACCTAAGATCTAGTTACAATTTGACCTCTGCTCAGGGTCAAAACTCAAAAGAGCGATTCTTAAATCTAAACTAACTAGTGACTCCCTTCTCTGGCTTAATCTTGAGTTAGTGGCATATTTTTAGACCCGAGTGTAGGATGAATTTACACCGGGTAGCATCCAAAAGGGTCATGCAATTGGTAGACATAGTGGCATTCACAAGCCACACCTTGGAACGCTTACATTTATGGACTATTAATTAAGCTTTTGTATTTTTGGTTATTACAATTAATATGAGTGGTTGAGGCCCTTGAGAGAGGCATGAGTAGCTCAATATGAGTCTATCGTATAAGATACGTCACAAGCCTCATGGTTTAGGAAAAGAAAAATGAGGCACCGCTTAACTTAGAACAAGCTGAGAATCACTTTGACCCATTAGAAAATGTTTTACTCTTCATCACCCAAATTAAGCTCCAAGTTAGAATATGAAAAGGAGAAGATAATTAGACACTCATTATTCTCGCTTCCTTAAAGATCGACATTCACTAGTGTTTATTCCTCGCGGACAAAAATGGCATTCGGAAATAGTAATATGGCATTCGGAAATAGTAATGTTCATCGGATGATGCAATTGATTATTGGAAAGATGTTTGTACTGCCCTGGTGGGCTCCAGGAAATTTTTTTAGGGTGATCTTTTAGAAACTTAAATTAAACAATTTAATAAAAAGAGAACTTTATATATTGATAACAAAAAAATATTTGTTTATAATATTTGGGTAGGAGATGAATCTTGAGTACATAATTTTCATATCAAATATTTGTCTATAATACTTCAAAAAAAAAAAAACAATAAACTATAAGTTCAATTGAAATATTATTTCTTGATATAAAAAATATTAATTATTATTATGTCCATAGCATGACTCTATTAACAATTTAACCCAACATAAATTTTTGTTATTTAGTTGTTTCATTATTTTTCTTTATTGACCACGAACAGTCTAGCACATACCCCATTACCACAATGTAAAGTCTAAACTAATAAATACAATGCCTCACCCCACTGCCTTACAATTGCAGAGTTTTTTTTTTTTTTTTTTTATAATTATTTGTTTACTTACTTTACTACAACTAGTCCATTACCCTAATTGCCCAAAGCATACCCAAGGCTCCCGTTTTAGTTTGTCCATTAGAACAAAATATTTTGGTACAAGTCTATTTCAGTATACTATTACGAAGTTACCATTATTATAAATATGTATGTATAATATAGATTAAAACCATGGGCGGCATTACTTTATGCTCAGGGGGGTTCAATTGAACCCCCTAACTTGAAATTTAAAAAAAAAAAAAATTTAATATAAATTTTTGAAAAAAATTATATATATAAATTGTTTTATTAGTATAATTTACCCTTGAAGCTATGTTTGTACACTCTGTCTTAAATCTTGCACACCCTAACCACATATTAGTCCAGCCTAAAATCAAACAACATAAATCACAGGTCTCTCTAAGAGTAAAAAGAGAATGTTTGTAAGTCTGTAGGTGTCTCTCTTTATTATAAATTTATATTATATGTGTGTTAGTGTGTGTCTAATATTGATTTTGTGTGTTATTTTTTATTTTTTATTATATTATTTGTGTGAATTGTGATATATGTGAATGTTTGTTGTGTGCTACAAATATAATATAACTTTATATAATTTAATAATTAGAAAATACAGAGGGTTTGTTACTTCTTTTTCTTTTTCTTTTTCTTTTTCTTTTTTTGAGAAGGATGAGGGTTTGTTACATATGTTTGTATTATTATCATGTTATAATAACTTTTTGTTATAAAGTTAGTGATTCAAGAACCAAAAATAGTAAAATCAGTAATTGCTTAAGCATTTTATTAGTTATGTAGATACTTAGTGTATTATTTATGTATAGTTGAGTGTGACTGTGTGGGTCAATTTAATACAGTGACAATGAGTTGAGTTTTGTCATTTAATTTAAAATATTTTTTATAAAAACAATGACAAATAGATAATGACAACTTCATAAAAATTAAAAATGTTATACACTTAATAAAATAAAATGGTCATACTTACCAACATTGACAATAAATAATGACAATTGATAATAAATTATCTTGTAATGATTTTAAAGTAAAGAAAATTGTAAAACTTCATATATTTGTGTTTTTTTTAACTCAATATATTCATTTTTTTTAATTAAATTTTGTTTGGTTTAAGTTTCTTAATGACTCCCCTAAACAAAATTCTTAGAGCTGCCACTGATTAAAACTCATATAAATTATTAAGGGTCTTAAAATTTTAAGTCATATTTCAATTAGTATGTCAATATTTAAGCCAAAAAACAAATTAACAGCCAATTTTTAAAAATATAATAAGATTAAAATGTATTTAATAATGAAAGAAAGAAAGAAAAAAAAGAAAGAAAAAGACACAAGCTGAATTAAAAAAAAAAATGATAACATGGAGGCAGGAGGCTTAGGGGCCGTTTGGTTTGTGTTTTCAAACAACATTTTTTAGTTTTTAAACAGCATTTTACGCATTTCAACATATTTTTTTACCCACACGTATTTCAAAAAATTACAAACAACAATTTTCAAACTACTCTACCAAACAACCCCTTAAAGTCAATATAAAAAGCTGAATTTTAGCTTTCTTTTCAAATACTACTTGTATAGTCACGCACTTGTCACGTGAAGGCTGACAAAACTAAAAATAATATTACACAAATAAATTAAGTTGAAGTGGGCGGACAACTCAAGAATTAGAAAAACTGAAAAGAATTGCAAAGGAAACGTAGAACGAAGAAGAAGGAGAGGGAAGAGGAGGAGGAGGCGACACTTGTGATGGGTTGCGTTCCTTCAGGTGACCGGGGATGCAACTAGATGGGTTGATTTAGACCATTCTTGAGGTTGAAGCAATAAAGGCTGGGTCAGTGGGTCTAGGATCAGCGGTGGCTGGGACAGTGAGACGGAGACAGTGGCTCTGCCGTTTGGAAATGAAAGGGGTAGAGTGGACTACCGAGAGGTTGAAGTTATTTCCCTTTTAGGGTACGATTTTTTTATTCAAAATTTGATTGGGTATTTTTTTTATTGGGTATTTGGTTTATAGCAATTTAATTTTTATTTTTAGATTTTAGTTCTATAAAAAACTTTTGATTGGGCTGGGACAGTAGGACAGAGACCGTGGGTCTTCTTTAATTTTCATATTTTAGTTCTACAAATTTGTTTTGGGCTTTTCATTTTTGTTTGAAAGGCCACAACTTTATGGAACCAAATTATGGACCAACCTTTAAATTTGTTTTGGGCTTAAAAAAATTTTAGGGTGGTCACGGCTCTTTTTTAAGGGTGGGCAAATATAAAAATTTTAAATTATTATATATATAAAAAAAATTCCCAGGTCAGGGTGGTCCTGTGACCACCCTGCCTTGAATGTGGCGCTGCCTCTAGGTGTAAAGGGGAAACCGAGCTGCACTAGGATTGGCTTTTCTACATGGTGCGGTTGGTTTCATCAACCCTTACTCACAAACAAAATTAAAAACCAAAATTTTAATCAAATTGAGTAATTCTAATACCATAACCCAAATCATAATTTTTTCTCCACCACTCATGGTCAAACACGTGAATAGCTATGACAAAAGTTGTGGCTTAGTTTGAATCTAGATTTTTTTCAATCAAATTATTCATAATAACTCTTGCTCCATTTGGTTGCATGATCGGATTTGAGAGGAAAGTTGGAAAGCTACTCTGCCCTCCCCCACACAGGCACTCCAACCCCAATGGGCCAACCTATTATTTGTACTTCTTCATTTTTTTCTTTTTTTAATTTAGGATTTTAAGGTTTCGTTTCTTTGCTTAAGCTATTGGCAATATTAACATAATGCCATGACCCATGGTGGAGGAACGTCTCGAAGGGTTAAAATGATCGAATCTGTCTTGTTTGCCCAATTTGAATATTGAACCAAGGCCGAAATGTAGCTCGTTAGTCCAGTTCGCACTATTTCTTAATTATCTCCCCATTTAGGCCCAAACCCAATCCTAACGGAATTTTTAGCTTGATTACAAAGGCCACAAGGCTCCCAATCCAACGCAACCATCTACAAATCTTCGCCCCATTTAACCTTATGCTGTGAAAATGGAACTTCTGCGAGGCCACAGTTCCATGACACTTTTTTTAAGCCCACTTGAAAAAGTAAATAAATTTACTAAAAAGTTTGTTTTTCTACCAAAAACTTTTAAATTTTGGTTTTTGTTTTTAAATTATTGATTTTTTTTTTCGAACTATTAAAAATATTTTATTTTTTGTCCATAAACTCTTAAAAAGTCTTTTTTATTCTTGTTTTTATCTATAAACTATTAAAAATATTTTTTACAAAGTTTAAAGATGAAAAAAAAAACATTTTAAAGTTTAATGATGAAAATAAATATTTGGTAAAATTTAAGAATTAAAATAATATTTTACTTTTTTTTATCAACTATTTAACAAAAATGTAAAAATTAAAAACCCAGCACCCCACAGAACACAAACTGATAAAAATTGGCCGGTTTAGTTAGCTCAAATGGATTATGGATACAGCAGCTTAAATAATACGAGTATTTAAGCCAACGATAGAGCCAAGTTTAGCTTGGCCCCACCTATCTGACCAGGCTTCCCAAGTTGCCACTGAAATGACACTGCGGAATTTGGAACACGAGGAGGCCTACCATGTTTTTTTTTTTTGGGTATCATCCTAGTCCTAGATCCCTACCACACAAACACATGGATACCGTCTATTTTTTATTCTTATTTTGTTTATGTCTTCGTACGATAGATTGACAAGGAGTTGTGCTAGGATTACAAAAAATTGCACAATTTTATACTATAACTTGCCACGTGATGAGTTGTAACTGGTGAAGGAGTGTCTGTAGGCCATGTGGGGACACACCTTCACTAATCAGAACTCGCTATGTGGCGACGTGGCGAGTTGTGGCACAAGGTTGTGCCACATTCGATGGTCCCAGCATTTTTCATTGATAAGAGATACCTGCAGTGGGTTGGATTTGAAAGACATAATCAATTACTAGTCTTATCACACGTGCTTCGTGTGTGAAAAAAGGCTTTTTTTTGTGTCAATTTCAATTTTATTCCAATTTGAGGTTTACATGTTTTCTCATTAATGTTATGTATAAAAAAGAGGAAAAAAAAAACGTTTAAGTCTTGATAAGGGGGGAAAAAAAAAGGAATTTGAAAATCAAAAGGAGAATAACTCTATTTTTTAGGCAATATTTTAGTGATAGTTAAAGTTGTATTTTTACCAGATTGTCATTTAGTTTTGTCTTTGTTTAAACGTAAGGATATAAAGACATTTTTGAACCCAAAAAAAAAAAAAAAAAAGAGGATCCAAAACAAGAAAAATCCCTTAAATAATAGTTTAGATATGTGGCCGTGAGCAACAAAATAATTCGTTATCATTACACACTACTTATCATAATCACATAAACATATTCAAACAGAACAACAACACGTACAGTACAAAACAAACAGCAAACGGCATGGACATCTTCCACACCTATATATACATATATATCTTCCATAAGCAGCCCAGGAGAATCGAATACGTAATTTGTGCACTATGAAGTACGAAGCCAACCTTTCCTCTCACGTACACCTGTCAAACACATCAGACAGTTGATGCTCCTTATTCAACTATTATAATAAGAACTTTATATAACTTCATATGCATGAACATAATATTAATCCGCACGTAAAAGCTCCAAAAAAAAGAGAAGACTTACACGGTGTGTTGGTGATGATCACACAGAGACTGAGACGGAGCCGTCGTCGGTATTCATATCTGGAAGTTGAATACTGGTTTCGGAGCTGGTCCTGCCATTAACGCCGTTAACGTGGCCGCCGCCACTGCTGGAATTACATTGGCGTAGTTTAGCGATGAGTGAAACACAGAGGATGAGCAGGACAAGTACTGCCGCAGCGACCTTGAAGGCCAATAGCCACCTTTCTTCTCTGCTAGTTACAAAAAGAAGTTGTATTAATTAATTAATACCGGGAACAAAAAAAAAAAGTTGTCAATGATTTAAACTATTGTTCCGTTTGTTACCCATTCAGAGAAGGAGACAATAAGGATGACTGAGCAGAAGTGTGAAGTGTAGGAGTAGGAAGAGGTGGAGGGTTTACAAAGGCGCAAGAGGGGGAAGGAGGGGGAATTGGTTTGGCCATGGTAACTGACATTTTTTGGATTCAGATATATATCTCGAGTTTCTAAAATTCGAGATATCTAGTTTCTCTACATAATTAATTATATACAATTCTTACTTACAGTTATTCTGCACATTCCCTCCTTTGTGATCTATTGTGAGTTATAATTGAAGCAGATAATTGTCTTTTTATATTAGGTTCGGTTAATGCGTACTCTAATAGCACATGTTAAACAATCTATTTTTAAAAATATTTTCTTAAAAATTAAAAAATTTATCAATATTTTTTCAATTTTTAAGAAATTTTTTTAAAAAAATAAAAATTATTGTGTCTTTATGTCCATATTAGCAAAATCTTTTTATATATGTATATATAGTCAGTCCTTAAGGAGGGCGCGTAACTCAAATCGCGAGTGGAAAGAAGAAGGTATACAGTAGAGTGGAGAGGGGTGCTCCACTCTCTTTTTCCCTTTTTAAAAGGGGGTGTCCTACTTTCAAACCGAGGCAGAGGGGAATGGACCCTCTACCAACCCAAATCGCATAATTGCATTTCCAAATTTTTTTGTCTTTTTCGTTATACAAAGGTTTCCGATTTCTAAGAGGGGAGACTTCAACGTGTTGGGGAGTTTCAGAGAAGGTATAACTCTGAAAATCTCTATTACCAAATTTTAAATTTTATTCAATATGAATAACAAAAGACATAACAATGAGAGAGAGGTTGGTGTGCTATTGTAAAGTACATAACCACGCACAAGGAGTTACTGACATTTTGTGATAGTAACTCTGCACTGATTTTGTAATTTTTAAATTTACTAGTGAATTTTTATCTTTTCATTTGGATGTAGGTTAAAAGTGGAATGATTTAAATCCGGACAAAATTGCAAAATGCCCCTTTTGGGCAAATTAAGCAGCGTTTTGCTCTTTTTCTCAAATTAATTAGAGAAATGCCCATCTTTTAAAACTTGATTTTCTCAAAATCGAGTTATAAAAAAAAATTTCTGGAGCCCTATAGTGGCATTTTTAAAGACCTATAGTGACGTTTTCAAAACCTATAGTGACGTTTTGTAACTCGACTTCCAATAAATCAAGTTATAGGCAATTTTTTTAATTTTTTTTACCTATAACTCGATTTTATATAAATCGAGTTATAAAACGCCACTATAGGTCTTGAAAACGTCACTATAGGCTCTTTAAAAATGCCGCTATAGGACCTAAATCGATTTTGAAAAACTCGATTTTCAAAAGAAGGGCATTTCCCTAATTAGTTTGAGAAAAATGGCAAAACGCAGCTTAGTTTGCCCAAAATGGAGCATTTTGCAATTTTGTCCTGTAAATCCTTGATACTTTTACTTGTGTAAAAAATATTATTATGATTTTTTTTTTGCTTAAAAAATATTATTATGATTATTATTAATAATTTCTGGAGATATTTAAAAAGGTCATAATATTTTTATAATTAACTTTTTTGTGGGGCTGGTGTTGAACTTTAGAAGAGCATTACACAACATATAAAACGGCTTTAAATTAGTTGACGGTTCCATTTGTTCATCCCACAGGATGCAGGGACAGGCAAAATCTAAAAAATTTGGAATGGCATTCTGGTCCTGAGAGAGAGAGCAGATGGACATGTACAGGCCAGGGTGAGAGGGGAGTGAGTGATATTTTTTGGTTGATATAGTACACACTACATACAGCTCAGCAAGAAGAGAGCAACACCAGCCTGTCCTCTCTCTCTCTCTCTCTCTCTCTCTCTCTATGAGAACAGAGATGAGGCTTGTCCAGTACTCTTATTCCTCTACCCAGGCCCAGTATTCTTATTCCCACTGTTCTTTTTTCTCTTCTTCCAAACCCAAGCTCAAAATAAAATAAAATAAAAATAGAAATTTTCCGAGAATGAGAGTTTTGTTAGTTACAAAGTAAATTTATATGTTTACCTTACATTGTAGACACAAAAAAAAAAAAAAAAATGGCAAATATTATACACATTTGCAAAAAAAAAGGTAAATATTGTACAAATTTTGCAAATGTGTATAAAATTTGTCAATTTTTATGTGTTTATAATATAAATTTACATTATAAGTACAATGTATACATAGAGATATCGTAAAAATGTCATAAAACATGTGTCAATTTCTTATGAGTCAAAATAAAATAATATCATACGAGATCTAGCACAACTAAAATAAAGGTATTGTATTGTAAAATTGTTGTTACATTTTGTTGTTATCACAATATTTTCACAACTATTGATATGTAAGCATGGTTTTAAAAATGGGACTGGGCCGACCGGTCCAATCGGTTCAATCGGGAATTGGGTACTAGTTCGGTCTAGTAAAAATGCCCAAAACCAGCCAAAACTTGTAAAAACTAAGAACTGGAGGCAAATTCAGTTTTGTTCCCGATCTGGTTTTTAAAACCATGGGTGTAAGTTCTCGATAGGTGATAATAAGTTAATAAAATATTAGATTGAGATCCACCGCGGTTGAAAATAGAGGTATTGTGAAAACGTTGTAATATTTTTTTGTATTCATAAACTTTTTTGTTTTCTGGTTTAGTCAAATTTAGTGTCTATATATAAAAAGAGTGAATTGGAAAAGCTCTATAGCTTCACTACTATAGTTTTGGCTAATTCAATTTTCACTGCTTTGCTGGCCTTGTGTGTGTGTGTGCGCGCGCGCGCGCGCGCCTAAAGTTGCAGTAGATTTGCTACATTATTTTTGGTTTGTCCAATTCGCACTATTTCACATTATAATAAAATATTAACACAACAAATCGCACAATATTCTCACAATTGTTGAGGTGTTAATTCTTTAGAGGTTGAAATAAAATAATAAAATATCATACTGGAACTAACCACAACTAAAAATAAAAGTATAGTGAAAAAGGAAGTGCTATATCCACAATATTTTTCACAATACTTTCATAACAAATCATAGATGATAAATTGATTTTAGTTCTAATTTAAACTTACCAATGAAAGTACTTTGTTACCCACCAATAACAACCTGTAACAACCTACTACTTATGATGTGTTGTGGAATATCGTGGACATAACATTTTTTGTGTGTGAAAATGTTAAGTCATCTTGTTGTCGTCACAATATTTTCAAAACATTGAGTTGTCAATACTTTACAAGTTAAAATAAAATATAAAAAAAATTATAATTGTGTTATGAAAATGTTGTGTCATTCAGTTGTGTTTTTAGAAATTTTTTGTTAGTTTAATTAGTTTGATTGAGCTAAAATTCATTGTTTCACATACAATTTTCTTGGGTTGATTTTTTGTATTTTTTTTCTTTGCGCACCATTTTAAGTAAAACCACATAGTTTTACACACAAAAACAAAAACAAAAACAAAAACTTAGGATAAAAACACTTTTACCCTTTATGTTTGGGGTAGTTACAATTCCTCCTTAAACTTTAAATTCAAGCAATTTTTCTCTTAATTTTTTTTTAAATAGCAAATATGTCATATTGTTACTTTCTCTGTTAAACCCTAATGAAAGTTTATGATTTTTTAAATATTTTATTGTGTAATGTCTAAAATACTCATACTAAATTTTAACATCTTAAAAATTTTCTTCACGTATTTTGAGTTTTAGATGGTAGTAATTCTTGTAAAGTTAGAATGATGATATAAGGTGTTTTATTTTTATCTAAAGAACATTGATTTTCTAGATTTAAATTTTCGAAACTTATAACTTATCTAATGGAAAATTCAATGGCACATGTCTTTTGTTATCTTTCTTCTTTTTTTTTTTTTGGCAAAACTCAGTTATTTATTGTTGGAAGATGATGATATTCAAATTATCATTTTTAGAAGTTTTTAGTGAGTGGATATATTGATTTTAGCAAATAGGTACTAAAAAACTATTATAGTAAATAACTACCCTAACTTTGTGGTTGATCAAAAATTTTATACGAATGAGATTAACTTTTTACGACATAATTATCACAATTCTAAAATTAATGTCTCTTTTGATTAAGGTAAATCTCTATATACTTTAAAAATTAAATGATTTTATATCTTTGTTTTGTGATACAAATAAAATCTAAAATTTACCTTAATCATTGCTATTTTTCCACTACAAGCACGTGCGCGGCCATAACTAGTCCCCAAACAAAGATTCAATATCCTATTCCTCATTATCAAAAGAAAAGAGAAAAAAAATCATGTTCCTCTGAGGTAAGGGTAATGTAACATTTCCTCTAGGGTAAGGGTATCCAAACCCACTCACTCTAATAGAATCCAAACCGACCCAATTAATAATTGGGTCAAATGGGCATTGACCTAATTAGACCAAGTGAGTTTAAATAATAATTGGGCCTTGATTAAAAACCCAATTAACCCAAAAATAATAAACCCAAATTTCAGCCCAGCCCTCTAACCCTCTCTCAGTCTCTTTACTTTGTCTCCCTCGATTACTCTTCGTTTATCTCTCTTCAAGAATTTGGGTTTTCAAGTCCTAATTTCAGTGATCTTTCTTCCTTTTCTTTCATTTCTCAATTGCCAACACATATCTTAATTACTACTCCCTCCGTCCCATTTTTCTTGTCCTGTTTAAAAAGTCAAACTTTTTAAGGGAACATCATTTATTGTCTTGTCTATCTTTTAAAAATGTATAAGTTTCCAAAACTACCCTTAACAAAATTTATCAAAAAATTGAATTAGTAAATTAATAGGGGTATAATAGGAACATTAGTAAATTAATAACTTTTATTTTTAGAAACAGGACAATATTTTGGGACATCTCAAAATGGAATAGAGGACAAAAAAAATGGGACAGAGGTAGTATTATTAAGAGGTGGCCTATGAAGGAGCTTTCCTTAAGGAAATTTCAAAATTTGAAACCATAGTTTGTTCAATTCCCACTCTAAGTCTAACCTAAATAGATTTTCTTTCATTTTCTCATCTGCCAAACAAATTTAATACTCTCTCTCTCTCTTCATCTGAAAAACCTTCAGATAGTATTGTCTTTTGCTTTTGTTTCAAGTAAGTCTCTTTCAAAAATTGGCTCTTTCTCTTTGTTAATATGTAATTCTAGTTTATGGGTTCTTGTATATGTTTTATCTTCATTGTATAGCTCTAGTGTTTGATGATTTGCTTTAATGATTTTTTCCTCTTTTGCCTTTTATGTTATGTATAAATTGCCTTTTGGATTCTATTATTCTTTCATAATTTTGTGTGAATTTGAATAGTATATATTTATTTGTTTTTTTTTTTTTTTTTGAATTTTCGTATCATGATAGTTTGTTGTTTATTAATTGAATGAGACTTTTTGTTATATATATGCATGATGTTATTGTGCTCCTACTATGGCTTTTTAGGCTTGCTGATCTGCATATAGTTAACAGAAGATGAAATACACAAGTAAATGTACATGATGTTATTGTGCTCCTTTGTTCTTTTCTTCTCCCACTGAAATTTCAAAATTTTATTTTTATTTTTATTATTTTTATTTTTTGTTGAGTTTAATGAAAGGCAAAATAAAAAGTTCTTAGTTCTTCGTGATTGAGAGTGTGCTCATCTCGAAGGTAATTACTATAGTCTAATCCTAAAGGTTGATCGGCCAAAAGAGTCATTTGCACTGTTCTACTTCAGGTGACTCGAATAAACTTTTAAGGACAACATCATTGCATGATTCTATAGTTTTGTGAGATATTTCTAAACTCTCTTTTTAATTTTCTGTTCTTGCTAATTTTTTAGGATTTATATTGTTGAATCAAAATTTGTTTATAGAGTTGTTAGGTTTTTAGACCCCTTAAAACATAACAATTGGATTAACCTAGTTTATTAGCCAAGTGATTGACTTAGTCAAATTATACAAATCTAGGTTAACACAATCAAATAATCATATCAAGATATAAAGCAGCGGAAATATAAAGAACACAATGATATAATTATCCAGGAAAACCAAACCGGTAAAAAACCTGGTGAGGATTTAACCTAGTTATGCTCAAGGTAAACTTGAATCCACTATATGAAAAAATCGAAGTTCATACAAAAGGACTTACAAGCACCCACGCTCGACTTCTTAGTGCTACCCACCAGTAAAATTTACCGACACGATCATGTGCAAACTCCGAATCCACAAACTCCTTCTCTCTTGGATTCTCCAATCAGGTACAAGCACTCCCGCTTGTGTTTCTTTAAGCTCCAATGGCAGCAACTGAGTTGATCATCAAAATGTTGATATTATCTCTACCTTGAAAACCCTAAGTTTATGTGAAGGAAAGCTCCTCAAGGATCACAAGAGATTCCACTTTTAAGCAATTTGAAGTTGTTGTTTGTGTGTGTGTGTGTGTGTGTTTGTTGCCCCCCCCCCCCCCCCCTAAAGAAGGATGGCATAGAGATGACGTGAGGTCATTGACTAATATTTTTTATTAGGCTAATCTTGTACGACAAATGGGAAGAAAATTACACTTCAGTGAAGTTTCGCGGTAGCGAGGTGATAGACTTTCACTTCCTTTTATTTTAAAAAATATGTATATATATATTTAGGTTGTTTGGTTAGGATGAAAAGGAAAATAATGAAAAATTTGAAGAGAGGAAACGGTGGGATGAGTACAATTTTCATAGTTTGGTAAAAAAGAAACTTGTTAGGTTCTAAAAGTTTATAACAATTGGTAAATCATAAGTACAAATTTGTCTAGATATATATCTTAGAGTCTATATGATTTATTAGACAATGCCCAAGGTGCTACAAGTTAGAACACAAGAAAAAGAAAGTTGCAAAAAGAAGAATTTAGAAACATGCCAGGTTGGATCAATCGAGACTAAGCTTTGACCGATCGAAGCACAGGTCTGCAGAATTTTAATTAAGCCCATCAGCCCGTTAAGCCCATTAAGTGATTAGGGTTTCAAATCCATTTCATATAGTATTTAAAGGAAACCTTAAGGCACGTTTTATAAAGACTTTGGAGGTGCTCTTGTGAGATCTAAAAGGTATTGTACCTTCCTCTTTCAAAGTCACTACTGGAAGTCATTCTCATATCTTTAAAACCAGTAGATCTGAAGTTGTTACAACAAGATCAACAATAGCTGATGATTTAAACTTTCAAGGGTGGTCTCGAAGTCACAAACTGAAGAGTTTGTGTTGCTAAACCTCTGAGTGGTATCTCAAAGTCACAAGCCTGGTTGCTTGTGTGCTGCATATTCAAGAGAGAAGGAGTTCGTGGATTTGGAACTTGCACGTGATCGTGTCAGTAAGTTACTACTGAAGGTAGCAATAGATTTAAGGTTAAATCTGATTGTAAAAATTTCAATTCTTTATTAGTGGATTTGTTTGCCTTGAGGATAGGTCAAGTTAAATCCTTCCCGAGTTTTTTTACCTTGAAACTGTTAGTTTCATTGATTTTCCTAGGTAATTATATTGATGTCTTATTTACTTTTCTACACTAGGCAATATGATTACATGGGTTTAACCTAGATCTGAATAATAGACCTAAGTGTTAACTTAGTTAATTAATTAGGTTAAACAACCTGAGTGTTCAGGGGTATAAACAAACAAAAAAACACTCATATCCGAAAGAAAGAGGGATAGAGTATTTTGTGTTCAAAACTCTCTGCCTCTCTCGATTGATGTTCGACCGATCAAAACTGGAAAATTTTCAGTTTTTAGTTTCTTGACCGATCAGTCTTTTCATGCATCATTTGTGATAGGATTCACATGCATTGCATTATTTTATTTATTCATCTTGCATTTTTGCAATCATATCTCTCATTGTTTTCACGCACAACACGCATACACACTACTAAATTAGGTACTCAACTTGATCTAAAAATTGATTAATTAATTTTTGAGTCCTTTGTACATTTTAGTGTATGCTATTTTTCTTGAAGTGTGAACTGTTGAAAATTGGAAATATTTTTTTGAGATATGGTGGATAATAAATGTGCAAATATTTTCTCTACTCTTGAGGTTGATTTGAGTTTTCAAAATACCTTGACACATGAAAACACTTTGCATGCTGAATTTTTATATCTTTGAGATCTATATCGTATAGTCTTAACTGATTGTGCCTGGAATGTTTGCATGCATTTGTTTATGAGTCACATAGTGTCAAGTTTGCATATATTGAAAAAGAGAATATTTTTCTTCATGTGTATCCTCAACTTATTTTTTTGTTAGGTTTGTGTCTTTTTAGTTTTCCCCACCTCGTAAATTTTCCCCAAAAATTGTTTTTCCCAAAACTTGTTTTGGTTTTCCTATTTTTATAAGGGGAGAAATTTTTTTTAAACCTATGTTGTTCTTGCTCTTCATAGGGGGAGTTGTTGCTCTTCATAGGGGGAGTTGCCTCTATTTTCTATAGAGCTGAATTGTTTTGTATTCTTTTAATTCTCTATTTTCTCTTATCCTCTGTTGTGTATTTTTACTCTCTACCTTCTGTTTAGGTTGTCTTTGTCAATACGTGACAAAAAGGAGGAGAAATAGATGAATTTTGGAAATCATGTTAAAAAGATTTTAACTGTTTTTATTTAGCTGGAGATGAAATTGTTTTTGAAAGGGGGAGAAAATAAATTTTTTTTTTTTTTTTTTAATGTATCTAACTTAGGGGAAGAGTTAGTTTGCGTGTTTGTTATTTGCTATTATTGCGTACATCTTATTCGTATTGGTTATCTGTCTTTATTTCCACACATGCGGTGATATGCTCTTTTGAGTGTTTTAGGAAAGACAGGTACATTCTAATCAAGGTCTTCTGCCTCTTCTTGCAACTTCTAGGTTTGAAGTCTTAGATTGAGATTTGTGATGTAATTGGGCATATTATTGTAATAGGGCTGTTCTTGTCTAGATATAGATCTTAGAGTCTATAAGATTTATTAGACAATGCTCAAGGTTCTGCAAGTCAGAATGCAAAAAAAAAAAAAAAAAAAAAAAAGCTGCAGAAAGAAGAATTTAGAAACATGCCAGGTTCGATCAATCGAGACTAAGCTTTGACCGATCGAAGCATGGGTCTGCAAAATTTCAATTAAGCCCATTAGCCTGTTAAGCACATTAAGTGATTAGGGTTTCAGCTCTATTTCAAATAGTATTTAAAGGAAATCCTAAGACACGTTTTATAGAAACTTTGGAGGTGCTCTTGTGAGATCTAAAAGGTATTGTGCCTTCCTCTTTTAAAGTCAGTACCGGAAATCATTCTCATATCTTTAGAACTGGTAGATTTGAAATTGTTGTAACAAGATCAACAATAGTTGATGATTTAAACCTTCAAGGGTGGTCTTGGAGTCACAAACTGGATAGTTTGTGTTGCTAAACCTTTGAGTGGGATCTCAAAGTCACAAGCGTGGGTGATTGTGCATTGCAAATCTAAGAGAGAAAGAGTCTGTGGATTCGGAACTTGCACGTGGTCGTGTCAGTAAGTTACTAATGGAAGTAGCAATAGATTTAGGGCTAAATATGATTGTAAAAACTTCAATTCTCTATTAGTGAATTTGTTTTCCTTGAGGATAGGTTAGGTTAAATCCTCCCCAAGTTTTTTTACCTTGAAACTGTTGGTTTCATTAGCTTTCCTAAGTAATCATATTGATGTCTTATTTACTTTTCCACACTAGGTAATATGATTGCATGTGTTTAACTTAGATCTGAATAATAAACCTAAGTGTTAACTTGGTTAATTAATTAGGTTAAACAATCTGAGTGTTCAGGGGTCTAAACAAACAAACAAAACTCATATCCGAAAGAAAGAGGGTTAGAGTATTTTCTTCCTGGGCTCAATTTTTTCCCCCTACTTCCCTAACAAAGGAAGACAAATTTACGATTTCTTCCATGTGTTTCTAATGTATTCATAAAGTGCAATTTGTACTAATTTAATCAAGTTATTTTTATTCTTTCGTAAAATAGATGGATATGTAATAAATTAATATGAGAGATTAAAATCTGTAAGGATGTGGTGTAAAACTCATATTTTACCCTTCCAATCCCAACATGTTACATTTTTTTATTACATATTCAAGAATAAGCACAATCACACCCAATAAATTCTAATACCCATAAATAAATCCAACCAAATTAGGAGTTTATTAATATGTTATTAGGTGTGGTAGGATGTATTGAATTTTAAGTAAAGTACTGATGTGATAATCTCTTATTAGAGGGTGTAAAACATGGGTTTTACACCCCATCCTTACCAAATTCAAACACTTAATATGAAACGTTCACTAGTTTTATAGTCATCTTATTCAATGTCTACAAATCAAATTTGTCTAAAGATAATTGCCCTCTGGAGATATCATTTTGAATATTCCAATAGATGCATTTCTTATTATACCTCCATTCCTAGATATTGTAATAAGGTCACTCAAGAATTAGCTCGATATGCTAAGAAGACAAAGAAATTACCCCTCGGTTTGGCTCGAGGGCATACTTTCTGTTCTCCTTCCCATAGTAAACTCTGATTCATTATAAATACAATCTATTGTTTTGGGCTAGTTAAAAAATAAAAATAAAACTTTGAAACAAGGCAAAGATGCACCTTCTAGGCCCATTTTCCACAATTACTGAATTACCTTCCCTTATAGGTCCAATCCTAGCCCAAATTTAATTTAAGTTTATCTATAAAGCCAACGATAGGTCACAAGCCTTTAATTCAATGACTTCCTTGCAATTCTCAACTGAAATAGAACTTGCGTGTGAGGACGAGTTACAGTCGACAGAATATTCTATTGGCCCACATAAACAAAAAATTGAAAATAACTACTTTTTTTTTTTTTTTTAACCCAGTCCACAAAACAATAAGATTTATCAGTGACACAAAAACATTTTCTCACCGATTAACATGATTGAATAATGTTAGGATGAACATATTCACACACCCAAATTCACAACATATTTTGTTGTGATTTATGTATAAAAAATATTTTCTAGGGCATGGTAAACATGATGTTACTCAAATTTCAATTTACAACTTTAGTAAGTTGTGAAAAGGATAATGAAAAATATATCACAATCAACTCAAATGGATCAAGCATTCAGTAGTGTAATCAAACAATAATAGTCTAAACACATCAATGTTTTCAATTCTGTTCTAACCAAAAAATTCTTTTATGGTTTATTAATGTATTGGTACGAATCACCCATATGTTTCATCTCGGCCTAAATTCTAGTTTATTCTAATTTGTTCCGTTAAATTTCGGCTGCATGTGACCAAATCATTAAGCTTTTTTCTTGTCTCTTTTTTTAATTTTTTTCTTAGAATATGGAATTTGAATTTGAATATTTTATTTGATATCACTGTCAAAAGAAATTGGAGCAATTTGAGTTATTTATTTGATTCATCATAAATTTTTTCTTGATTTGATATTTGAAATTTGGTGTATTAGGCTAAACTGTTAATTCATTCTAAAATTAATTTCCTTTTTATATATGGTAATATTAAATATGTTTATGATTTGATTTTGCATAGATAATTTGATCTGATATACAACTTTTTGATGAATTATTTTGTGTTGTTAGAGATAACTATGAAATGGTAAGTCAAAATTAATTGATACTAAAATATTATGTTTCAATATACAAACTATAATCATGACAATTTTGATACACATACATGCCATTTAGACAATATAAAATGAGATCCTACAAAATAAATAAATAATATCAATAATAACAATAATATAGTTAGATTTAAACCTTGAGGACGCATGCAATTAACGTCTACCGGTTACAAGTATATTCTTTTTCTTTCTTTTAAATAATAAGAATTTTTTAACGATAATTTATTCAATTAAATATGTAATTATATAAGTGTATGGTGAGATTTATCTCTCTATAAGAGGGAGGAAGTATACTTCTAGAATACACAATAATTTCTTTTAAAAATGACAAGTTACTTCACACACACAGACATTTTGCAGTGAAGTTTTAGTAAGGGCGTCATTTTTTTAAAACTAATTAAAACACACACACACATATATATATATATATATATATATTGGAGACTTGAGATATATTCAGGCCATGTTATTCTCCATCTCCATCCTTATAATAAGACTGTCACACTCTGGGACACAAAACACCACAAACTGCAAACTTAACATAGGGACATAATACACAAAACAAGCAGCTAGCACAATCTTCCTCTTGAATCTCCAAACGATGTGGAGCCTTACACAGTTTGTTGGTAAGTGTCAGCCAGCTGAGGCTAAGACCGAGACATCATCAATATTTTGAGTCTGAAGTGTTTCACAAATGTGAGGGCAAGGTTGTCTACAATTAAAGTCTCAAGCCCAAGCCCTTTCTTGGACCCATCGTACCATCCCTTGTATTAATATGGGCCCAGTAATGGGCTTTGTTCATGATTTTCTCAATCAGGCCTTTTGATGTTAACAGCTTTGCTTCTTATTCAAAACCTTGTCATTTTATATCCTTTACCTGGTCAGGGTGGGGCCTATTGTGAAAATGAAGGTAGTCATTTTCCTCTTGGTCGGGGTGGGGTCTACTGTGAAAATGACTACTTACTATTTACTATTTACTAATTGGTTAGTAAATATTCAATTAGTAAATAGTAAATAGTAAGTAGTCATTTTCACAGTAGACTTACTAACTAATTAGTAAATAGTAAATAGTAAGTAGTCATTTTCAAAATGACTACTTACTATTTACTATTTACTAATTGAATATTTACTAACCAATTAGTAAATAGTAAATAGTAAGTAGTCATTTTCACAATAGGCCCCACCCTGATAAAGAGAAAGATATATACTGAGTGCCATTGGATGAGTAAATGCGTCTTTTGAGTGTTAGCAGCTACGTAATTGCAACATTCTTCTTAGCTCCAACCCTTGACAATTCTAGACAATCGTCTTTTTTATCTCCTCCTATGGCCGGGTAACACTAGCTAGCCAAAGTTATTTGTGTGGTGATAGAGTTCTTATTATTTTCCTGTAATATTCATACAATTTCTTTTTGCAACAGCTTGGATTTGAGCGTTAAAGACGTTACGGAAATCCTGAAGCTCCTGATCCTCATTCTTGAACTCATTCCTAAACTCCGCGAGTATATAAGATATTTCAGAATAGGTGGTTAGCAGCAACGTCACCGGCGGTGACTGCACCACCAACAACAAAATGGGTAATGAATCTGACAACTCTATTGTAGCCTATGTTGAAGCTTCTACATCTGCAGGAAAATGGCGTTCATCATGCATACAGTACTCTTTCTTACTATTACTTAGAATTCCATGCTTTTTTTCTTCTTCTAAGGCTTAGTTCAATAAGGAAGCATGGGGATTGGTGAGGTGTTTTTTTTGACAGAGAGACAAGTTTTTCTTGGGGCCGTTATAGTATCCTTGTAGATGTAGTACTATGGGCCCAAGATTGGGCTTTGTTCCTAATCTTCTCAGCCTGCCCTTTCTTTTATGCACTGTGTTTCCTTAATAGGCTTCTTCTGGGGTGTGTGTTTTATGGTTTGTGTTGTGGTCATTATGTTGATTAAAATTTTATCTCATACATCCCAATCCAAAAAAAAAAGGAAAAAAGAAAAAAGAAAATTGAGGTGTGAGATTGGTGGATCTACTTCTTGTTTTGTAAATTTCTCAACCAAAAAAAAAAAAAATTCTTGTTTTGTAATGTTTTTAGTTGTAAAACTTGATAATCTTCTTGAGTTTGTGACTTAATTCTTGAGTATCATTTTTTTTTTTATGAAAAATAAAAGTAACGCTTTTATAATGTATGTGCGCCAATATATATTATTGGATTATTATGTTAGTATATGCCCAATGCACTTGAATTGATCTAAATTGGCAAAGATCTATCATCGATTGTGGGTTTTTTTTTTTTTTTCCTTTTAAATTATTAATATTTATTTATGCAAAAGATTTTGGTTTTTCATTATATTAGGTGGACCCCAAAAGAATATTTTGAGGGTTAAGATGTATGTAAAACTAAATCTGATGACTAAAAAAATGTAGAGGTCATAATTTGGTAATTATCACAATATCGGTCCATAGAATTTTAGAGAGCTTCATAGGTAAGAAATGATATTGTTTTTTTTTTTTTTTTTTTTTTTTTTTAGGGAAAGAAATGAAATATTTTAATCAAAAGTTTTTTTTTTTTTTTTGAGGGAGTAGTTTAATTAAAAGCTATGATACCACTTTCGTATGTATTTAAAATTAAAAAAGAAAACGTTATACCTTACCTTCTTCCATATCATAAACAACAATGACAACTTCTTCTATTTTTGAACTTAACACTAATAATAACTTGTTTAGCAAAAAAAAACAATAATAATAACTTAGTTTGAGAAATTAGAATTACTATCAAAACTAAAAATAAATTAAAATAAATATAACAATAGTGGAAAATGTAAACCACCAAACACAGATATTAACACAAAACATACATGCGGTCAAAAGACTCAAAACTGTAGATAGTATTATTATCGGGAACGGCTCACCTCCAGTTTATCAACGCTAAATATATAATATTATAATAATATATGCAAGCTGTAAACCACAGCAAAACAAATAGAAAGACGTAGAAGATTCAAAAGTCAAAGCATAGATTGACACGCATAAATCCCCAACTGACAAAGAAAAAGATACCTCGCCCAGTAAGGTTGTAACTTTAGAAGCCCAAAGTTGAGTCAGGCTTCGGCTCAGGTGGTGATCGGGAGTGGCAAATCGGCTAGTTGTGGAGGCAAGCAGACAATCGCAGGTTAGAGACGACGGCGGTGGCGTAGGGGATAATTTTATTTCTATTTTTTTCTAAATAGATTTTGGTTTTTTCAGTAAACGACGGATATTTGAATTTATAAGAGACTTGATTTACAAAGAATTTTTCTTTTTGGTGGATAATATTGTTGATTTGGGATTTGTTGAAATTATTTTTGTTGTTTGTATAAATTTGGACGTGCTATGGGCAACGAAAGGGCTGGATTTTTTTTTTTTTTCTTTGGGTTCCTTGTATCATTCTCATTTTCTTAAAAGGGTTTTTCTGAACTAATTTTAAAATTTGAGGGAGGCCCATATGGATTTAAAAAGAAGAGTAAGTCTGCAAACGAGGAATTAAAACCAGTTTTTTTTTTTTTGTTCTTCTTCAAAATCTTGGGGGCCAATAAGTAAAATTAGCGAGAAATTGGTGACGTGTGCTTCCTGATGGTTTCATCTAGTGTGTGTATTGTGTGGTTTGTATTGTGGTTGTCTTGTTATGTAAGAATAAAATTTATACTCATTCAGCTCAAAGAGTTATATAATTTGAGATATTTACGATGTCTTCATTTCAGATTTGGATATACTGACTTGATTTTAGCATAACTTGAGATTGGCATGAAATTTGGGATGAATTGAGTTAACATATAGAACTTATAACCTGGAGAAAATCATAATCTTTTTGAAATTTCTAGTTATTTTAAATTTAAAGCCAAAGTGGTGAGAAAATTAGTTATGTTAGGCCAAATTTATTGGGTCCCTTTTAGTGTTTGGTTTTAGGCTTAAAAACTTTCAAGCACGGAAACGTCATTAAAAAGATTTTGCAGAAATTAATCCAAATCTGCAAGAACTTTATTTTGAGACCCAATAAATTCTACACAATAATGAATATCGGTTAACCCTTAACCTCTAGTTTTGGGAAAACTAGGTCATACTCCATTTGGGACAACAAGGTGATGGAGATGGTTGAGTTTTGATAGACATTTATTTGGATATCGCTTATTGTTGAAAATTAAAAACATTATAGCAAAATAATTTTTAAATGTGTGAATAATACTGTGAGACCCAATTTTAAAGTTATTTTTGCTAAAAAAAAAATACTTGTAGGTCTCGTAAATAGTACACATGTGAATAGTACACAAGATCCACTAAAAAAAATGCACTCCTAGAAACGTGTTTTCCAAACGTGCATATAATATGAAATTTAGATACTGTCATGTCATTCTTTTGAGGGAAGGACTGCTTTAATGGGTTTAAAAAGTTTAAGCACAAAATTTTAAGTGTTGAGCCAAGTACATATCAGTAGTTAAACCCTTATCTTGTTATTATTGCCTTGCATTTGCTTAGATATACATAGATATTGACATGTTTATTTTTACTAAGTCATCTAATCCTATATTAGGTTCTACTTGATGCTGTTTGGGTGACACAAAAATTGTTTGTCGATTTGAAGTAAGTGAATTTTAGATAATGATTATTCTCAAGATATTATATTATATATGTATAATTGAAAAGTTCATCAAAAAAATATATATGGTTATAATTGAAAAAAAAAAAAAAGCTTGGCTAAATTGTAACTTTTTTTGTAAAAGTTTTTTCTATATGTAGGTTTTTCTTTTTTCTTTTTTCTTTTTTTTTTTAAATGGGATACATTACTATCTATATGAAGAATATTTTATAATATTGTTAAAGAAAAAGAAAATGTTTTCATAAAATCAGTTACACTATCTATAATTTTTGCCAACACAAAGCTAAGAGTTGGTCTTTGGATGAAATATTGTTTATTGTGGTGTGGTGGATTGTTATTGTTTACTCTTTGAAACCATTGCTATTATTTGCTCTTTGGAACCATTGTTATATTTTACTTCTTTGGGTTATTGTTTCTCATGGGATGCACTTGCTGATTGTTAAGATTGTCTTAGTTTGTCTAATATTTTATATACTAATTATTGTTTATTGTTATTGACAAATTAATCATGAAAAAAAACTTTAATGTTACATGTATTATTATATGTTATTATAAGTAGTTTACCAAATGATGAAGTGATGTTCTTGTAACAGAACTATGGCTTATTGAAATTGGGCAAATATTTTAAGACAGCATTATTTGTTTATTTAAGAAGGTATATGTTTTTTACTGTCCAGTTAAGTGTTCACTTCCAAAGCAGGTTTTAATCTTTATATTGAATTACTTTCATGCTGTTAATAAAATGTTTTGAAAAATTTAGTATGTTCTCTACTATAATGTGCATTAATTTTACTTGACAATATCATGTGATGTAGTCTCTTTTTCAGCTGTTAGCTCACCCCCTTTCTTCCCCATTTTCAGATTAGTTCAATGGACTCATTTAATGCAAATAGTTGGTGATCGTTGGAGCTAAGAACTGAAGACTATGTGTAGCAATGAACTATGTTATGAAAATTTGCTCTATTGTGATTTTTAGTGTTTGTAAACTTGGTAATCATGAGACTATTTAAGAATGTATTTGAAGTCTTTATTTTCTCATATTTTAGTTTGATGAATTGTTGAGAGATTTGATATTTAAATGTTGTGTTGATGGTTCGGTTTATTATATTTGGATATATAGTTATGCTCTATTCCAATTTTAGAGGTTAGTGCCTTAAAACTTACAAGTTTCAAATTGTTGTTATATTTGTTTTAAGCTAAGCTTAGTGCCTTATCACAACTCATTTATCTAAATCTCTCATTTGGATATGGATCATCATAATGAGATTGGTAGATTTACTTTTAGTTCCATTACGTGGCAATTGATAAAACAAATACTTGTTTTATTTAAACAAGTTATAAGACACCTTAAAAAGGTAATGTGAATAGTTTTATCAATTATCACATTGTGGGTTAGAGGAATTTTAGTCCAAACTGGATTAGGCATAAAATAATTCACTTTTTGTAATATGTTGACTTTTTGCAGATTATGAGATTTTATGGAGGGTGGCTTAATATATTTTTTTTAATAAGCAAAAGTAGAAATTTTAATCATGAATTGTGGGATTATTATTATTATTATTATTGATGTCGCAAAGAATATGTATTTTTTTGTAAGGTGGGCCCAAAAGAATATATTGAGGTTGAAGCCGTGAAGATGTATATAAGATTGAATTTTTTTTTGCCCCAAAACTGAGAAGTCACCATCATCACCATCTCACTAATAAAAAGTGCCTTCGTGTACACGGTGTGCACAGTTGGCATATTTAAAGCTGACATGCTTATTAAAATAATAATAAGAAATTTTAAATAATTTTAAATAATTTCACATCATCATTTAAAATGAATAAAAAATTAAAAAAAAAATGTTTGAAGTTGGATTTTGTGATCTTGTAAAGCCAATTTAGGCATGGATTTGGCCTAAAAGGGGAAGTAATTTGGGGCTTATGCATGCTAGACTAAAGCGGTGCATTTTTACTTTGGTTAACTTTTTCAAGTGAGGTGAAACAACTTCCTCTTCTCTATTTTCTTTTTTTTTGGGTCGATGTGAAGAGAACTTCATTGTGTTGAGTTTAATACTTTTTGCACTAAAGAGAGCGTTTGGTTCGTTGTGATGTTACATTATGTCATAATATTACGTTATTGTAATCTTACATTAATATAATCTCAATACAAGAATATAATATTACATTGTTTAGAAAAGTGATGAGATTAAAATGATGTGATATATTTAGTAATTTTAAATTATGATAATGTTAGAAAAAATAAAATAAACAAAAAAACTTTAATGTCACATAATCGCAATGTGAATCATATTAAGGGCACATCACAATTAACCAAACGCCCATAAAAGAGAAAGCAATTTTCTTCCACCATTTTTTCCTATCAATGTTATGTTTGATAAGTTACTGTTAACAATGTTAAGTGATTAGACATGTGTCAGCTGTGTATTTGTCAGTTAGAAAATATGTTGGTTACATTAGGCGCCAATCCATGTTTTGAGTATATAATAACAGGGATATATATATTAGATTAAGTAGCACTTTCTCAATTATAAAACTGAAATCATTTTGCTACTCTCAAATTCCTCTTTGTTATTAATTAAACTTGGCATGGTATCAGACTCTCTCATGGCAACTTCTTATTTTTCCTTAACCACTAGCAATAGCAATCCCCTATCCCACTTTGTGTCTCATGTTATACTTCACCAATTCCAACTTATTACATATTATTTTTACTTTCTTTATAAACACACTTTTTTTGATAGGTACAAACATACATACACACACATACATACATATATATATATATATATACATACAGCTATTTTCATAAGTTGGAAGCTGACTGATGTCTACATGTTTGTGGTAATAAAAATAAATAAATAGATAAATAAATAAACATTTGTAATACAAATTAGGAACTTAGAAGCTTAGCAAATTCCAAATTACAAAAGAAAAGAACTTTACCCTAGTAATACATCAAAACACACATATATGGCCTGCTTATTCTCATTAGGAACTAGGATGCTCCAATCCACTAATGCTCAGGAAATGGAAAAAATCTCTTAGGCCACTTTTGATCCAGCTTTGTACCTTGAAGCCAAAAGATTATGGAAGTGATTAGTAGAAAATTCCATATAGCAAGATACAAAAAGGGTATTCCTAACATTTCATTAATAAATTTCCAAGGGGAAAGAGATGCAGAGATAATTTTAGATTAAATTCATAAAAAAATAAAAGATTCCCCTGCCCAATATGATTGATATACAACAACAAAAGCACTATCAATACAGGGTATGTCACCAATAAAGCTTTGCCCAAAAGGCTTATTCAAAGTATTGTTGGTTCTATCAAACGCATTCTACCAAGTACCAATAACTATAACTAATACAGATTTATTACAACAATATATACACAATATGCCAACTATTAAACTTACAACATTTTTAATCAACATGCTCAGGCTCTTATCAGGAAACTAATCATGCTGAAAGAACCCCCCAAGAAAATTCTTTTTATAGTAAAGCTTAGGGACTGTCAGAAGTATGTGGTTAAATTATTAAATTTACCATATCTTAATACCTTAAACTTTTGGGACAATCAGTAATTTAACATGGTATTAGAACATGAAGTCCTGAGTTTGATCCCTATCTACGTGAGGGAGAGTATTAGAAGTATATGGTTAGATAATTAAATTTACCATATCCTAATAGCTTAAACTTTTGGGACAATTGGTAATTTAATAGGGACCACAATTTAGGACACACTAGACTAAGTTTTTAGGACACACTAGACTAAGTTTTTACAAAATTACCTACTATCTCACCTCATTTAACCAAAACAAAGGCTGCAAAAATTTTGGATTTTGTGTCAAAGTTTCTTCCAATAAATTTTTATATTTTGATAGTGCAAAGAAGTAATTATCCTCTTTCCACAGAACACACGACTACAGGTGCATAGGGTAACAGTTATAAAGCAATTATTTCTCATCCAGCAAATTCACAGAGCTAAAGACATTACACTATTCTGCTACATAAATACATAACCTCTCAAACGAAACAATCACAACAAATACATAAACACATTCGTCCAAACAAGACAGTACATAGATGAAAATGGAAATCAGCAAGAACCTATATAAAAATAAATAAAAAAAGGAATTCCACACAACAAGTAATCTCGACAAGTTCTTGCAAATATCAAAGGACATTTTCAACACAAATACTAGCACCCACCCAAAAAAAACTTGCTTTTAATCAAATGCTTGACTATAGATAATGCAATAACCCCATCACTAATCCAAAAGTATGTGAATAAAAAAAAACAATACGCAGATAAGCGAAATTAAATTTAGATTATGTTGCTACATCCACATTTTTCAAGTTCAAACGCAAGTATTACCTTATACTCCTCACAATTGACAGAAGTCCTTCATAGTTAGCCCAATGTATGTCACCATTGGCAAGAACCCACGAAAACTCCACGCAGCTCGAGCTAAAGATAAAGTGTCCATGATCTGCTTTGCCAACCTGATATCATTACATTAATTGGTGGTCTAAATGGCATACTTGAAATTTTTGCTAAATACTATTCTTGAAATTTCTCAACATGTTTACTCAAAAGAAAGAAAGATTGAAAGAAACAAAAAAAAAAAAAAAAAAAAAAAAAAAAAATCCTCGCTACGCAATAGTTCCTCCCGTTCTTCCCTAGAGAGAGCAAGAGAGCGTTCCATGGCAAGAGACCAAGGGCTTCGTCCTATTTGCCAAGAAGAATATTGGATGGCATAGATCAGGTTAATAGAAATTTCCTATGGGGCTCATAGGAGACTACGAAGAAAGTTCATTGGATTAGTTGGCATAAAGTAACAAAGCCTAAAGAGAAAGGTGGGCTAGGTTTGCAAGAGGCAAAGGGTAGAAATACTGCACTCCTTGCTAAGTTAAACTGGAGGCTTCACACAAAAGAAGATGCTTTGTGCGCTCAAGTTCTTAAACGAAAATATTGCAGCAATAGAAGAATCAATGCAGTCAATTCAGATAGATTGCCTTGTTCTCAGATCTAGAGAGCAATTAAAAAGGGCAAGGAGACTTTTAATAAAGGTAGCATGTGGATGATTGATAGAGGAAACAAGCTCAGTTTTTGGCTGGGTAATTGGACATGTAAAGGTCCTCTTTTGTAATACCCCGATTTGATATTATGATCATCACTGTCATCGTCATTATTAATATAGAGTTGAGGTACTATATGTTTATGCACAATAAAATGGGAGTAGACAATTTTGTGGTGCTACAAATAGGTGAGAAAATTAAAGTTTTAGTGCATACAATTTGGTGCGACAATTAAAATAATAAATAAATAAATAAAATAAAAGAGGAAGATGTTTTATGGGCTTATTAGAGACTAAAGAGATAAGTTTAAGTGAGTTTTAAATTCCAGCCCACTACCCCACCAAGCCCACATCTCTAATGTGTTAAAATATAAGTTAGAGGAAAAGATAAATTAGGTTTTTCATAGGAACGGTTTTATCAAGGAGGCTAAGAGGTGTTTTTCTTTGGAGTTAGAGCACATACAATTGAAGAGGCAATCAGATTGTTCGAGGTATGATTTCTCACCATTAGAATCAAATAATTAAAAAGTTAGAATCTTATCATGGAATCAGTAGTGATGGGTAGATTGTTTAAAAGAGGATTGTTTACACTATAAATCTTAATTTGTGTAGATGAATTTACGTTCTTCACCGGGTTATATATATATTAATTCCTAGATTGCAAATCCTAATTCAAGGAAAACATGGCTTTTACATTTCCTGATGGTTATATAGATTAGATTGGCTTAACGGTTTTTTTTTTACTTTGAGATTATAAAGCCACGAACTACATTTAAGAACAAGGCCACTGTGTGTATCTAGATAAAGCTATGGATTACAAAACTTGCAGGAGTAAAGCCACGGGTTACATAGTCTGATTATGTACATGGCTTTTACATTTCATTAGGTTATATATATCCATATATATTAAATGCTGGGGTCCCTACAGCTTGTATTCTAGAATAAAAGTCAAGATTATAAAGCTTAAAGAATGTATAAGGGTTTACTTTCCGTTGGGGCATATATCAAATCCTGAGTTTACAATTTATTGGTTACTACCTCTAAGGTTTGATAAATTCAAGGAAACATTTTGGGTAGAGATTCCTTGCATTAGTGTCATTAATTAGTTCAACAAAGTATAATCTTAGTGAGTCAGTTTGTATAATTCGATAAGCTTTATATGTTGTAGAGGATATTAAGTATTTTTTATGATTGATGATAGGTCTTATTTAACTTTAAGAGTGTTTTGAGGCTTTTTGGAGGTTGTATCAGCTGGACTGTCAGAGTGATTCAAGTGCTGTAAGTAATTATGCATAATATGCACGTTTTGTCCATTAGGTTCTTAGAAGTTTAAAGTTTTCAAAAGTTTTGTATTTCAAACTTATATTTTCTAAAGTTTGTCAAAAGTATTTTTGAATCATTGAAAGAGAAATTTCGACTATTAAATAGTGTTTAAAGAGAAACTTTGAATTTTAAATAATGTTTTAAATGTCAGAATCTCATTTAAAAGATTATTTCTAAACTAAGCTCTTTTCATAAAATAATTGAGTTTCAATGTAAGTTTTCTAAAAAAAATTTTGCTCTTTAAATTTGTTGAAACCAAGTGATTTCAAAGTTATATTCTTATTTTTCAAATGGTATTTAAGACGTTTCTTTTAGCAAATTAGGTTTTCAAACTTACTCAAGAATTGTAAAAATATTTATATAAACTCTTTAGTTCTTATTCATTCCTTAAGAGAGTCAAGCATCCTTTGATTTATGTCCTATTCAATATTGTGATCTTTGATATGCCTCTGTATTTGGAATAATTGTTAATATCAAGTAAATGATTATATTTTGTATAAACTTTTCTTTTGTGATATGTGATTCAAAATAAGTGTTTTTAGAATTGATCAAATATATCAGATATATGTGTAAATCCGCTCACAGGATTGTATGTGAGAATATGTGTTCATCCCTCACCATCAGGGGTTAGATGTTGGTATCCGCTCACATGATCGTATGTGAGAATATGTGATGTGTATATGTGACACTATGCTCTAATCAATCATATGTACGTGATTTCTAATGATATCAAGATGTGATTACATATGTATTAAGTGATTCATTATATGTTTTGGAATAATTATTTTTGATATCATTAAATGAGTTTGTGAAAAATCAAAATACTCGTGCGTTGCTTGACTCTATCCTGTTGTGTATTTTGTATAATTACTTACTAAATGTGTGGCTCACCCCATCAATTACTATTTCCAGATTAAAGTTTAGTTGGGGAACAGAACCATTGGATTGCTTCGTAAGGTGCAAGGTAGAGCGTGAGAGTTTTTAGGCGAAGTCAATAATACTTGAAGCCTTAAAGGATTATTAGTTATTTTTATTCCGCTTTAAATTCTACAGTATTTTGGAGATTATTCTAAATTGAGGATTTTAGTATTGTAAAAGATTTATTAAGAGTATTGTTTACTTGGAGTTTTATTGAATTATGTTTAAATTAATTATGTTATTTTTTTTAGTTATGTAAGCTCAATAAGATAGTCATGCATCTAAATTCATGTTCAATGAATTTGGGTCGTGACATCTTCGCCATCTAATTCATGACCCTTTAACCCGAGAAGCAAGCCACTAGGAGATTAGAGATTTACTAATGGATGCAGGTTGGGGACTGGAACTGAATCCCCTTTGAGCTTCCTCCTGAAATTAAATTGATTATTCACGCTACTCCTATGTCTATAGTAAGTGGAGGTAGGGATAGGATAGCTTGGATAGGTAATCCAAGAGGTATGTTTGATCCTAAGAGTGCTTATTCAATTGCTAAGGAGGTTGATACTAGACATGGCAAAACTGGTGGGTCGGGTTGAGTTCGGGTTGGGTCAATCGGGTTGCATGTCAAATGGGTTGCGGGTAAAAAACGGGTCATTTTAAGTAGGTTAAAAACAGGTTCGGGTCAATCGGGTTGCGGGTCGGGTCGGGTTGACCCATATTTTTTGCATGATTTTTTTTTCCTTTTTTTTAAAAAAAAAACAACATGTATTTGCCATTTGGAAAGTGACGCAACAAACTACTTGATGTAAAATGCATTACTTTGAATTCACCACTTATATCAAGAATGAACTCAATTAAATTTATTAATACTTATTCAATAATTTTAAAATTATGCAAATCCTAACATTGCTATCTAAAACAAAATAACACAAAGATAAGTAAAACAAATACACAAGTTTTATTTCTACACAATATCAACATCCCAAAATATAAAACAAAATTACAAATGCCTTATTGGATAACTCATTTGACAAAGAATAAAAAAATAGAAGAAATTTACAATCTTGAAAATTAATTTTATAATCTATTATCAATTGTGGTTGACATTCTATTTCAATCTGAGATATACATTAAAGTTTGACTGTTTACTTATTTATACATGATCTCTTTTATGAATATCATATAATTTTTAAGTAATACACACTCTAGGAAATATCATAATTTATTTTGAAAAGCCGTTTATTTTGGACATAAATTGTTAAAAAATAGGTCTAAGCATTCATAATTTATGCTAATTCAATACTTTGACTTCACTATTTTCACACTTGTGAATGTTTCTCACACGTGTGTACAATTTTAAATCTATGTTTTTAACTCTACTGTAATCAGATTATCTTAGCATGTACTTTGTTATTTGATATCTAAAAATCTTTACTCATTATAGAATGCTCAACCATTCATCTTTCAATTAATTTGCATGCAATTATGTAAATGTCTTAATTGTTTCCTTAAAGCTCACAACAAACAATTAAACCAATATTGTCTGAATTTTATTTTATTTTTTTACCAATTTTTTTTTTTAAAATGGTTCGGGTTTGGGTCGGGTCGCAGGTTGGGTTGGGTTGACTTGCAAAAAACACGGGTTGGGTCACGGGTCAACCCGTTTTTGCTTTGGGTCAAAAAAATTGGATTTGGGTCGAGTATTTTTCGGGTCGGGTCGGGTTAGAAAATTCTGACCTATTTTGCCATGTCTAGCTGATACTATGCGCCCCATTAATGCTAGCTAGATATGGAAATCTGAGATACTACCCAATATAAAGACCTTTTTATGGAAGTGTGTCCACAATAGCATAGGTGTCAAGACTTGTCTTGCAAAAAGGGGAACTGTGGATGAAGAATGGTGTCCCATTTGTCAAAGGGAACCGGAAACCATCTTGCATGCTCTTAGAGACTGTCCTAGGGCCAAAAAAGTATGGATTTAATTGGGAGATAAGGAAACAAGTGGAGATTTTTGGATGAGCAATCTGCATGAATGGCTTCAGATCAATGGGAAAGTGAGCAGCAGTTACATTTAAGGGAAGCCATCGTGGCGAATTACTTTTAACTTTGCTGTGTGGAGTATGTGGAAAAGCAGAAATTTGTACGTCTTCAACAGGAAATATTCAAACCCAAATCTGCCCGTAGAAATCTACAACCAAATGTTGTAGTTTATGTATTGTGTGAGCTCGCCAAGAAATCCAATCCGCAAAACCAATAGAAGAATCAAATGGGAGAAACCGCCAGCAGGGTGGAAGAAGTTGAACAAGGATGGATCGTCTATGAGCTGTATGGAATGGGCTGGCTGTGGGGGTGTTGTCAGGAATGAACATGGTAACTGGGTTGCGGGTTTCGCCAAGCACGTTGGATCAAGAAATAGCTTTGCTGCTAAACTTTGGGGGCTTAGGGATGGTCTTATGCTTTGTTGTAACATGAATATATCCTGCCTTATTGTTGAGCTAGATGCAAAAGTGGTTGTGGATGTTTTTAATAATTCTGACCATGTAAATCATATAATCTCCCCCATCTTGGATGACTGCAAGCAATTGGCGTCTAGATTCTAGCAAATTCAGTTCAACCACTGCTATCGCCAGGCCAACCGGTGTGCAGATATGCTAGCTAGAATAGGTGCTAATCAAGAGTCAGATTTCATTTGTTTTCTAGTCCGCCTGTGGACTTGTTTAAGGCTTTGGAGGATGACTATAATGGAGTATATTTCAACAGACTTTGTATTGATCTTGATGTAGTTGTTTAGTTTTAATGCTATTGTCTTTTAACCAAAAAAAAAACTCTCAGCAAGACCTGTATTGCAGTACATTGTTGGTCTTTCATGACATTCATAAAATACTTGCTTTGTTATCCTATACATGGGTGGTCTCAATGGCATTCTTGAACGAGTTGAGTCGAGCCGAATATTACAAATTTATAATTATTTATTTTATTTTACACATAAGTAGAGCTCAAAATTTTCACCAAACTAAACATACTCAAGTTTTATTCATTTTCTTGTCTTAACAAGCTACTTAGTGCACGTTTGGATAATGTTGAAAACTGAAAGTTTTCAGCGTTCAGCATTTTTAGTCCCGTGCATCGTTCATAGGACCCGTATGTACTTTTTTCAGCAAAAAAAAAATTTAAATTGGGTCCCACGCACTATTCACACATTTAAAAATTATTTTTTTACAGTGTTTTCAGTTTTTTGTAATAAGCGGTATCCAAACAGACCCTTAATTAATTTTTCTTTTTTCATATATAGTAAATCTCATGACTAAATTTTTTTACTCCATCACCAATATATGCTAGTAAATAATAACCAAATTATACTTGAAATTATATTGTTTGAGTTAATTATATTGAATAATTCTTTTTATGAACTTATAAAAATTAAATTCACCAACCTTATATTGTTAAAAATTATATGCAAATTTTCCTACAAAATAGATTATATTAGTAATAAATTATAAATAATAATTTGATATCTTATAGACTTATTTACAAACTTACACAATCTAATATCAAGTCTATATAAGTATATTTCGATACATGTATACATATAAACATGTTATATTTATACTTAAATTATGCGTAATACTCATGAGTTTGTTCACAAACACATTATTGTGTTTCAGATTAACTCATTTAATAAGTTGGATATTTTTATATCCAAGTCGGCTATAATAAAAGTTTAATCCCACTTTGGAAGTTGGAAGTGTATTATCTCTTGAGAAGAGATAGAGTCAAAGAAACAATAGAAAAGCAAGTAGAGAATATAATGCATTTGCTGTATTTTTGTTAGCCATTCCTTAAACATTATTCGTTAGACATCTGGTTGAGCGAGTGTCTAACAAAAAGTTACTGTCCGATGGTTTTAGTGTTTTTGACATTGAAACGTTCTTGGAAATTGGGAGATTATTCGTTAGACATCAGGTTGAGCGAGTGTCTAACAAAAAGTTGTTGTCCTCCGATGGTTTTAGTGTTTTTGATATTGAAACGTTTTTGGAAATTGGGAGATTGTTTCTAACAATTTTAAAACTTCATTTGTAATCACTTTTCATATTCTATATTTATTTTTAAAACTCTCATCATTAAAATAACATTAATTTCTCTCATGGATTAGAGGGTCAAATTTCCCCCCTTTTCATCTCCCCAAAAGTTTTTGAACTTGTTTCTATTCTCATGCACGTTTAAACTAACTTTTTTTTTTAGAAGGATTTATTGAACAATTATCAAACTAATGAACATCAAACAAAATTAAGGGGGCAATTAATATCCTCAGGCATTTCTTCCATCCAAACCTGGAGCCCCAACTGGTTTTTTGCTTTTCTAGCTAGTGCTGAGTTGCCGGTCTTAAAAACAGCTGCATCAAAGTTCAATTTGTAAACATTCTGATCAGGGGGACGCCATTGAATCAAGGGATGAGGCCGAGACATCGGTGGTTTGGGATCCTGGGCTGCAAGAAATTCCTGGAGTAAATGTCCAGCCATAGAGAGAATGTTGGCTAGAGGTTGGGCTGTCCGACCGAAATGAAGAGCATTCCTCCTATTCCACAAAAACCAAGCTGCAATCACAAAAATTTCCTTTCGAAAATCATCATGGAATCGTAAGAAACAATTGAGTAAATCACAAAAATTCTCTGGAGGAGAAGAGACTGATTGGGAAGCCTAGGTGCAGGGATGCCACACACATTCCACCTCCTTGCATAACCAGAAAGCGTGAAGAGGATCTTCAGGGAGAGACTGGCGGAGAGCACGATTGGCCGAAGGAGTGATCTGTCGATGGAAGAGATTACTCATTGTTGGCAGAACATTGTTACAAGCTTGCCAAACAAAATGCTTGATCTTATTAGGAACTTGCAGGTGCCAAATACCGTTCCAGAATTGTTTTTGAGGAGCCAACTCTGAACTACCTGCATTACCAGCTGACTCACAGGAAACCAAAAGTTTATATGCTTAAAGTTGATGAAGATGCCAAAATTCAAATTTTATAGAAAACTAGGACACAAGACAAATCAAAGTTAATTAATCGTAATTACAAGGTTTATGTCATAATATGTGATAATGCATGTCAACGGTTAAAATTTGATGTGACTTGATCTTTTTATCGCCTTGGAATAAATGAGATCATCCCGGGTTCTACCCAATACTTTTGCACTCAAAAGCATTGCACTGAAAAGAAACTGTGGGAGATAGGTAACAGAAACTGCTCCTTATTTGAAATCAATTCTGAGATAATTAGAGAAAAGGGGGGGGGGGGGGGGGGGGGTGAGGAGGACTGGAAAAGTAAAAGAACTAAAGCAAATGATAATGGATGTCAACAGGGCCACATCCAATTTTGAGTGTACTTATCAAATACAAACCAAAATGAGTATATATGCTTCTAGTATATTCAAAAATACACCACAAAAATCAACTAACACAGCCATATTCTCTTGCAAAGGCTATCATGCGTATGCAAGGACAGCCTGATTGGGGATCATGTATGCAGATCAGAAGTTTTTTTTCCATGAAAGGTTACTTAGCCATAGCCATTAAGTGCTTCACCATAAACATATTTGATTTAGCTAGCTTCAACTTGAAGTTCACATTGAACTCATGATATACTATAGTTTATGTAACCTCCTTGGTTTGTCAACAAGACTTAGAATAATTGGTCTGCGTCTGAAACTTTTAATTCCAGATTTTGAAGTGAGATTTTACTTTGGAGTTGATAATTAAAATTTTAACCTGCCGATATCCCTTTTTTGGGTAAATGTTATATTTCAAAATTTGTCAGAAACTTTGAACTTGGAATTTTTATGCATCCAAACCCCAAGTTCAAATTTCATTTGAAATGTATCATTAAGCAAATTCAACAAATAAACATTCTCATACTACCAATATTACTCTTCACACTGTCACCACCATTGTTCCCTTTACATGTCTAACTGATAAGATCTTAACATCACCAAACACCAATTTCTCAAAATCTATGTTGTAGTTGTAGTTGTAGTAATTATTATAAGATTTGTCACTATAGCAACACAGCTGATCACATTGTAGCTATCCTGAGTGTCCAATATATCAGTGATTAAATTAGCATTGTTCATGAGTCCAAAACAGAACATATCTCCAGTCCCACACATTGAGCAAAAGTTCATGTTAAAGATTGCAATTAGAATATATCACAGTACTTTTCAGTTTCATACACAGTACTTCGATTGAATCCATAAGAAAAAGATAACAAAGAATTGATTTAAGTTCCCAAACAACAAACAAAATCTGTCATATTTATCAATATACACCACTTATAACTGTGTCAAGGAAAACCAGCAAGTAAATTTTTATCCTATTGATTGTTGAGAATTTGTAGAAAGAAAATAAATGTGTAAATTTGAATTTAGATAACATATTATTTTGAACCCAAATGAATGAAAGCTGTCTCACTCAATGCCCGTTTGGTACAACTTATTTTTCAGTTTTTTTTTTTTATAAAAATGGGATTGTTTTGTACATTAAAAAAGTGAACTTTGAAATGATTTTGGCTGAGCCTAATATGATACGTAAGCCAAATGAAACAGAGCTCAGAATACAGAACAAAACAGAGGCAAAATCCAAAAACAAAATATCACAATTTTCCATAATAACTCAACGAAAGACTTAAACTAAGAAAACGACAAAGGGATAGATTGAATACCTTAGGAAGAAACTATTTATCAAAATCAATTCCTTCATCAATAACAACGGAACAAAGCATCACATCCATCCCTGCACCATGAAAAAAAAATTATTACAAGGAATGAAAGAAATTGTGAAAATTCCAAGTAAGCCAACACATATTGCAAACTTAAATGCATCTAAAAGAAACCATCTTTAAAATGCAAAGCTGAAAAAGAAAAAATCTAACTAATAAATAATACCTGAAAATCAAGCACATCCACCAAATACATTAAATCAACTAATAAACAAAGAAAGAGCTTTATTTCTCTACTTATAAAACTACATCATACTAACCACTTTTAATCTAATCCAAAATAACATTTTTTGAAAAAAAAAAAAAACCATTTTACTGTATTATTAGTGCATCCATTTCCATCCTCACTGAAGCATTTTATCAAACAGTACAAGTTTCCTTTCTACATATGAATGTATATGTCAACTTATAAAAACAAAACGAAACACATATGTAAACAGAAAAATTCAGAAAATAAATTCAAAAAGAGAGAAGAAAACCATCTTGCAACAACAAGAAAGAGAGACGGTTTTGGGCATTTTCTGACGAGAAAAAGGTTGTTCTCGTCGGAACTGGAAATGATCGGCAGGTTATCTCTATCTCCGGCGGCGATATTAGCTTGCGGCTGTCAAGGTTTGGAGTTGAGAGAGAGAAGATGGAGTCATGAAGGTGTAGAGAGAAATGGAGAGATATGAACATTTTGATTTTGCGAAAAGGGCAGGAGCAAGAGAGGGCGGGTCTTAGAAAATTTTTCAAGGTGAATTTTGTCGTTTTAAGTTAAATGATTCAGTATGCTGATGTGTCTCTTTTAGGACAGATGTCAATCTCTTATTGGGCTTAGAAACACCAACTAGATGTTGAGGTGGAGTTCCTAAAATATCATATACTTTCTCCTAGGTTGGAGCCTCTCCAAGTTCTAGGGTAAAATTGAATTGATATTTGACCATTAAATACCATTTTTATGATTTATTATTATTTGCTATTGTGTAGATCATTTAAGGGATGTATCTTAAAATTGTGAGAGAACTTAGGATTAGAAACAAATGGGTACTTAGGATTTGATAAGTAACAAATGCCCAATTGAATCGGAGATTTTAATTGGATTATTGGGCAACTGATTTGGGAGGTTAAATCATGAAAAAATCATGAATTAAGGGCTGGGTTACTTGTGAATTTCTTACGTTGGACAATTTCAAAGAAATTTTACAAAAAATTGAAAAGTTTTTGTAACCCCGTTTCTAACAAATTTGGGTATATTGACTTGATTTTAGCATGATTTGAGATCGACATGAAATTTTGTCACGAAATTTGGTTAAATTGAGTTAACTCATAATTTTTGGAAATTTCTAGTTATTTTAACTTTAAAGCCAAAGTGGCGAGAAAATTATCGGTTCCCTTAGCGTTTGGTTTTAGGCTTAAAAACTTTCAAGTACAAGCAACATCTTTAAAAAGATATTGGAATAATTAATCAAAATCTACAAGAACTTTATTTAGAGACTCATGACATGTTTCGTTACTAATATCTGATGGTTTGGGCGGTAAATTTATGAATGTCATGATGTAAATCTTTTTGAAATTTGCTTTGGTTCTATTTAACTATCTCAAAACATTCGTTTATTGGTTGGTTAGCTATAAACAACAAACTTTCCACACGAGATAGAATGGCCAAGTGAGGTATTTGGGTAATAGCTTATGTGTTTTTTTTGTAGAAATTGTTGCGAAAATATTGATCATCTCTCTTCTTTGAATGTTCATTCACTAGAAGAGTTTCGGATGACACGATGAAATTGTGTCTAGTTTCTACTGCTTAGTTTGTATGGGAGGACTAGATTGCTTGGGGCCTAGAGAGTTAAAAGGGAAGTGGTTAAGAGTAATAGCCTGCAAACTTTCTTGGTAGCCAATGGCCTACCACATTTAGCTGCAAAGAAATGCCATAGTTCATGAAGATGAAATTTGGACTGAAGAGCAACTCAAGAGAAGCATCATTAAGGATGTCAAAACTAGGTTGGGGTTTCAAACCAAGTTCAAGAAGTTAGTTTTAAATGCTACCATTTGTTGTAATTAGGGGATTGATCCAAATGGTATTTTAATTTGATCCTAGATCTCCTATGTTGTTGTGTTTTGCTAAAGTGTTATTGTGTTGTCCATGTGTTGTTGCATTGAAGTGCTGGTTCAGATGTTGTATAGATATGTTCTTTAGTTGTTAGTGCATTTTTGCTTTGCTACTTGCCTTGGCTTGTTTTAGTTTTGTAGTTAGATTTGTAATTTGGTTGCAGTAGCAAGGAGGTTCCCTATGTTGGTTTCTTTCCTTCTCTAGTATTGTGAGTTTCTCCTATGTACTCTATTTTGGAACAACAAGGTGATCAATATGGTTGAGTTTTGATAGAATTGATATGAAGTTTAAGTACTGCCATGTTATACTTTTGAGAGCTGCCTTAATGGATTTGAAAAGTTAGGAATAAAATTTTAAAGTGTCAAACCAAGTACGTATCAATAGTTGAATCCTTATCTTGTTCTTTTTGCCTCGTATTCACTTAGATATAAATAAATATTGGCATGTTTTTTTTCACTGAGTCATCTAATCTTGTATTAGGCTCTAGTTGATATTTGGAGATTTTGACACAAAATTGTTCATTGATTTGAAGCAAGTAGTAGATAATGATTCCTCTCAAGATATATATATATATATATATATATATATATATATATATATGAAGAATAATATTTTATGATATTGTTAAAGAAAAATAAAACATTTCCAAATAATCGGCTAGAATATTTATAATCTTTGCCAACACAAGGCTGAGAGTTGATCTTCAGATGAAATATTACTTATTATGGTATGATGCATTGTTATTGTTTGCTCTTTGAAACCATTATTTTTATTTGGTCTTTGGAGCCATTGCTATATCTTACTACTTTGAGGTTATTGTTTCTCATGGGATTCACCTGCCAATTGTTAAAGAATGTCTTAGTTTGGTTGATATTGTATATACTAATTATTGTTTATTGTTATTGACAAATTGAAAGTGGACAAAAAAAAGTTTTACTGTTAGCTTGGCCAAATAGTCTGCTAGCTTATTTTCTTCCTTCGAGACTTGTATAAATTTGACTGGAAATCCATCTCCTGTCTTGCTTTTAACCACACTTAGATATTTCTTCATCCGCTCTCTCTTTTCCTTATAATCACCGTTGATAAGTCCGACCACAACTTGTGATTTACAATGTATGCTAACGTGGCCCCAGTTGCTTTAGCTAAGTCGATGCCCGAGATGACTACTTCATACTTCGCCTCGTTGTTGGTCGTTGAGAATTGGAGGCAGATCACACACTCCACCGTATCTCCTTCTAGTGTCTCTAGTAGGACCCCAGCTCCTCTTACTCGTTGATTAGACGATTCATCTGTCCATACCTTCCATGTTGTTGGTTCCCCTTCTTCGACTCCTCCTGTTGTAAACTTTGAAATGAAATCAGCCAGCACCAATGCTTTGATGGCGGTTCGAGGTTGGTATTGGGTGTCGTCAAACTCGCTGAGCTTTATTGCCTATAGGACCAGTCGTTCGATCGCCTCCAGGTTATTCATCGTCTTTAGTATCGGCTTGTCAATTTGGACTACTATGGTATGCGCTTGGAAGTACAGCCTAAGTTTTCGTGCAGCCGTGATTAGTGCAAAGGCTAGCTTTTCCATTGGGGGGTACCGTCCTTCAGCTCCTCGCAGCACTCGGCTAGTGTAATAGATGGGCAACTGTACTCGGTCTTCCTCCCGTACTAGGGCAGAACTAATGGTTGTTTAGGACATGACTAAGTAAAGGGAGAGCTCTTCACTAGGTTTGGACGGACTGAGCAGTGGGGGAGATGTGAAGTAGGTCTTCAGTTCCTCGAAAGCTTTCTGGCACTCGTCGGTCCACTCGAAAGCTTTCTATAGTACCTTAAAGAAGGGTAGACACTTATCTGTTGCTCTGGAGATGAACCTGTTAAGGGCTGCAACCCTACCATTCAAGCTTTGCACTTCCTTGACGTTCTTCGGAGGGGCCATTTCTATTATCGCCCGAACCTTGTCAGGATTGGCCTTTACACCGCATTGTGATACCATAAAGTCCAAGAATTTTCCAATGCTACACCAAATACGCACTTATTGAGATTGAGCTTCATATCGTGGAGGTGAAGGGTATCGAATGTTTTGTGAGGGTCATCTAAGTGGCTAGCCTCCCTTGTGCTTTTTACGAGCACGTCGTCTATGTATACTTCTATGTTTCACCCTATCTGTTGGGTGAACATCTTGTTCACGAGCCTTTGGTACGTTGCCTCCGCATTCTTCAAACCAAACAGCATGACCTTCTAGTAAAAAAGTCCTTGGCTTATGAAAAAAGAGGTCTTCTCTTGGTCCGCTTCATCCAACCTGATTTGATTGTATCCAGAATAGGTGTCCATGAAACTTAATAACTGATGGCCAACTGTAGAGTCCATGAGAAGGTCGATACGTGGGGGGATAGCTATCATTTAGGCATGCTTTGTTCAGGTCGATGAAGTCCACGCACATTCTCCACTTACTATTTGCTTTTTTAACCATAACCATGTTGGCCAACCATTTGGGGTAGTAGACTTCCCTAATGAAATCCGCCTCTAATAGCTTGCATACTTCTTCGGCTATGGCTTTGTCCCTTTCTTAAACGAAGACCCTTTTCTTTTGTCGGACTGAGGGGAAGGATGGGCATACGTTAAACTTGTGGACCATGGTATTTGGGCTGATCCCTGGCATATCCTCGTGGCTCTAAGTGAAGATGTCCAGATTGCTTTTTAGGAAGAGGGCAAGTTCTCTGCGAATTGAAGTGGTCCGGCCCGAAATGTTATCATCCAGGGTACCTCCTCCAAGTCCTCCATTGGCTTTACGACTACCTTTCTCTCTTCGATGTTCAGCGCTCTTAGGTGGTCATCCATTTCCATCATAGCAACATAACATTTGTGGGCGGCCATTTGGTCCCCTCGCACTTCTCCTATCCCATATTCCGTAGGGAATTTCACTAGCAGGTGGCATGTGGATGTAACTACCCGACAGGCGTTAGGCGTGGGTCGACCAATGATGGCGTTGTAAGTAGAGGAGCAATCAACAACGAGGAAATTGACCTTCCTAGTGAGTTGCTGAGGGTACGTTCCGATGGTAACAGGTAAAGTCATAGTCCCTATGCGGAAGAATTTCATACCACTGAATCCTACCAATGGTGTATCTAAAGGTAGGAGAGGCTCTTGGTCAACCCTCATCTGCTGAAATGCAGGATATCTGCCGTCGGGTATTGAAATCTACGATGGACAAAATGATGACGATGGCGTCGTCATAAGGATGGTGTAATCGTCTAGCATTTTCTTCTGTGAAGCTGATGGTAGGGTTGTCAAATCTGGTCACCTTAAGAGGCCGCTCGGAGATTTAGATGCTTTACACTATGCGTAGGTATATCTTTCTCTCCTTCTTAGATGATCCCACCATGGTGCTTCCTCCTACTATCACCCTTATCTCACCGAGTGGGGCTTTGGGTCTCTCTTTAACTCGTCGATTGGGCTCAGGGTCCCTCAGCGGGTTTTCCCCATTTCTGATGAACCGCTGCAACTTCCTTTGTTTGATGAGGGCCTTGATCTGCTGCTTAAGGTCATAGCATTTAGAAGTGTCGTGCCCATGGTCCCGATGGAAACAACAGTATTTGTTCCTGGGTCTTTTGTTCGGGTTGCCCTTCAGCTTGTTCGGCCAAGTTAACGTCGTGTCGTCCCTTATCTGCATGAGGACTTGTTTTAGTGGGGTGTTCAGAGGCGTGAAATTTGTTCTTCCGGACGGGGGTCTTGTTCTTCTATCATCCCTTCTGTCATTTGTCTAAGCTGACTTCCTTCCTTGATCCCCGCGAGGGTCATCCTGTCTTTCCCTCTTCCTCGACCCATCTCCTTAGGTTATCAGGGCATCTTTGGCATTCATATACTTCATAGCTTTGTATAGTGCTTCAGCCATCGTTTTTGGGTCATTCTTGTAGATAGAGAAGAGAAACCCTCCTCGCTTTAACCTACTGGTGAAGGCTATGATAAGGACTTTGTCTCGTTAGCTTCATCAATCAGGAGTGCCTCCTTGTTGAAACAGGTTACATACGAACTTAGGCTTTTATCTTTTTGTTGCTTAATGTTTAGTATGGCCGTAGAGGATCGTCCGTGTCTTTGTCCTCTAATAAAATGTGTGACAAAATGGCCACTTAACTCTTTAAAGGTGGAGATCATGTTTGGGGTAAGCTTACTGAACCATACCCTTGCTGGCCCCTTCAGCATGATAGGGAAGGCCTTACACATAATTTCATCCGAAGCTTCTTGCAGGTGCATGAGGGTTTTGAATGACTTTAGGTGGTCAAGTGGATCCCTTGACCCATCATATGTTTCTACTTACAGCATCCAAAACTTCACTGGGAAGGGGAAGGATGTTACCTCGATGGTGAATGATGAGTTGGTATGATGGACCAACTCATCCAAGTTTGTAGATACTTGTCCCCTTATAGCATTCATCATTATGTCCATCTTCTCCTTCATCATCTACATATCCCAGGCCATGCTCATCGCACTGACTTCTATTTCAGAAGGACGACTAGTGCCTTCCGAACCATCCCTTCTACTAGGGACGTTGCTCTCTTACTGGTCTTCCCTCTCTTGCCTGCCCCTGTGTGTAGGTGACTACCATTTTGTTCGTCAGCACCTTGCTCATTGTATGGGCCTTCCTCTCGTCACTCATTCCTTTGGTTCAGCTATTGTATCAACTCTTGGTTACGCTGGGTGAGTCGCTCTACCATTGCAGCCAAGGTTTGCACTAGTCTTTCTAGGGCATTGGGTGGATTCCCTATTTCCTGGTTAATGGTAACCATTGAATGCATCTAGACCATGCAACTCTTTTGTCTTAGACTTGAGGTGCTTCCCATAGATAGCGCCAACTGCTGATGTGCTAAAATTGTCAGTGAGTTATAGGCTCCAAAGCATCCCAATGGGTACCTGTGGAATAAAAACAAATGGACTAGACAGAAGGCACCGATGTGGTATCGGGCAAGAACCTTCCGAAGGTTAAGTTAGTAAATGAGAAATCTCTAAGAACTCTATAGTAAGAGAGTTAAGGATTTTCTGCGTACCTGGGGAAAGAGGAGGTCCAGTGCTTATATAGTGGTGAGTGGTAAATCAAGATCCCTTAGAAGTGGGGATCTTTCCTTGTGGAGGGTATTTGGTATTAGGGTTTCCGTGATTCTAGGGTGTCTTTCCATATGAGAAAGATATGTGAGTGTGATAAGGCCTTGGTATGTGATGTGCAAGATATTTTCATACACGAGTATCTGTGAGGACCATGCATGGCCACATGGTACCCATTGGCTTTTTCGCCGTCGGTCTTATGGTCAACCGTTGCTTCCATTCTTCTCATCAGTACGTGATGTACCCGTCGACTTTGGTGGCGTCATGTCTTGAAGGTGTCATTGGTTTATTAAGGATCCTCCGTCATCTTTTGTGAAGTTGGCGACCCTGTAGAGGTCATCCACCCTACTAGCCTTCTGCTTATAAGCCAATTTATCTCTGTCAAAAACACCCCCATCAGTAGTAATAGGTTAGAAGGATTTAATTCTTAGACTGCCTTGCATTAATCTTCCATCTCTAATAATATCTTAGCCACACGGATAACTTGTGCCAAATGCTTGTTAAAGACTTTTAGGCCCATTTGAATTGAGGGAGAAGGAAAGGGAGTGAAGGAGAGTAGGGTAGAGTTGGCCAAAAATTAGGTAAATAGTCTTACAGAATATTCTTTTTTTGGCCCACATAACAAAAAAGACTTTTAACTCTTTTTGTAAGAAAACAAAAAATGATCAGTCCATGATATAAATTATAATAGACAAAGTTTAGCTACAAAATTGGTTGTAGCCTAAGCCTATAATCTTACTTAATATCATTAATGATAATGCAAAGAAAATCAGTAGGCTGAATGCTCCGGGCTTCGATAGGCTAATGGTTGCTTAAAATGCCTAAAAAGAAAAAAACAAGATCAAAGGTAACTAGGTTGAACCAGCCAAGAACCCTCTGATGTTTAAGTTAGTTTTTCTCTCTAGAACTCAAGAATTTCAACTTTAGGAGTAGTGAAAGCTTACTTTCATTTTATGTGGATGAGTCCTTATATAGTGAGCTTTGAAGTGGTTACCTGTTTAGTAACTTCCTCAATGTGTGTGGAAGTTAGAAGGTTCAGACTTAACTTCCACAACTGCTATAGAAGTTAGAATGTTCAATCTTATCTCCTTCAACTGCCATTGGAAGTTAAGTACTTGATGGGAAGTTATAGCGATGAGCAAGGATTTCGCTCATACTTTAAAATAGTAGAATGTGGTCCAAATTACAAGCTTTTGTACATAAATCCATTCCGAAAATTTTCTAAGTGTTGAGGGGCCGTCCAGGTGTTTCTCTCATGGATGACCCTCATGCCCACAGACGACCTTCCGATGATGGATGACCTTCTTTTGTTGGGCTAACCTTTCTGGTCCTGGACGACAACGAATTGGAGATATTTTAATTTTCAGTTCACCATCAGTTGCCCCCTTGTCTAAAGGTCGTCCAAAACACTGTAGTATTACTATTGACTTTTGACACACATCATTATTTCAATGGTTAAATGTCGTGCCACGTGTCGTTATCACTTTGGTTGACTTGTCCCTCTCCAAGTGTAGCACCCTCCGTGAAGCGATACCCTTTGAGTGGCTTTCATGCTTAGCATTTTCTCATTCTCTAACTTCTTAACTCTGAGCATGCTCTTTCGTGCATCGTTCATGACGTTGCCTCCTTTGATTAATCTCCTGGGTCAATTCTAGATTTTGACGAGTTAGCTCTGCCATGGCGGTTGCCATGGGTTGTATTTGCTGGACAAAAGGCGGTTGCATGACAAATGTTGACTGGTGAGCATGGTAGGGGTGGCTAGAAGCGTTCCCACTCTCCTGATGGCCTGGACTAGTGGCCATTGACCTTATCCGGACCATACAGCCTTTTATCTTTAGAAAGATAAATTGCAAATCACAAATTTAATCTTTCTCACAAATAGCACCAACTGATGATGCAAAGAAAATTAGTAGACTAAATGCTCCAGGTTTCGATAAGGTAATGGTTACTTGGAAGGCCTAAAAAGAAAAAGACACAAGATCAAAGATGACCGTGTTAAACCGGCTAAGAACCCTTCGATGCTTAAGTTAATTTTTCTCTTTAGAACTCAAGAATTCCAACTTTAGGGGTAGTGAATGTTAGGATTAGTACCCTTAAATCCTATTGTATGATGCTATGTATGATATTAAGTTTGATGTTGTGTATGACATTATGTATGACTTAATATTGTGTTTAATGAATTTGTTTTATTATTATCTGAAATAATGGTAACATGAATATTAGGACATTATTATTTAGTCCACGAGATGCATAGTATGTGATTTATGTGAAAAGTCACAGAAGATATAAATCGCAAGTTCTTTGTAAACTCAGAATTATAGTTCGTAGTCGGTGATGAAATTGGGCATTTCATTTGCGAATACTATAACATATCAACCACGATGATTTGTCTTGATCATGGAAGTGAAGACTTCTGGTTGATGTGTTAATATGTTTTAAGAATTAAGACATATTGAACTGGACCGCTATGAGATTTATTATTTTCCTAATGACTGTCATATGAATAATAAATCTCACTACTTGTATTTGCATGAACTCTTAATCCTGAGAGAATAATGGACCTGATCATGAGGTGTAGGTTGTTTTGATATATCAGGAGTGAGATCTATAGTAATGGTCAAAGTCTCAGTATGTTGGGCAGTCACATTTAGTGTTGATGGAACATGTATTCTCAAGATGGAATTCATAGTCTCTTAACGGAGATATAAAGTATTCCCTTGAGATAAGTTTAATTAGTTTGCTATTCAGAGAGTTAGATCTAACCACTTTAGTAAGACTAAAGTATATATATTTATGGAATTGGATTTCATAAATATATAATGAATAACATTAAAGGATTAAACCGGGTACTCAAAGATTAAGATGTAGTAATTTATAAAATGACAGTCTACATTAATGACTTTGTATTACTACAAATATTTTATGAAGGGGTTGCATGTATAATAAAGTCTTGAGATATAATTTATAGATAAGGCATAGAGTGCAACTATATTTATATAGTGGTATTAAATATAGTTAATAGTAACTTCGGACTTGTCAAGAGTTGACAGAAAAGTCCAAAGCCCATTGGAGCTAGTGTCTTATTGGTCCCTTTTGGTCCCATTCCAAGCCACACACTTAAGCCCAATTGGAAAGGCCCAAAAGGCCAGCCCAATTAGATAATTGGTTAGATACAAAGGGAAAAACGTACAGAATTATTGAGTGGTGAAAAACATCATTGAAAGGTGGTGTGTATGAGAGTGTAAGTCACTCTTTTGATTATCCCTTTGTAACTAATTGAGAGTCCACACTTCTTGGGTGTTAGTGGAATTGGAGTGAAGATTAAAAGTATTCCTAAGTGCTTCAATCTTCGGTTTTGAAATTCACCGCTTCAAGGTACGCTCTCTTGTTCTCAAATTCTGAAATTTACTTAACGCATGTTATCAATTTCGAACGATGTAGATCCGTTTTTTTTCCACTGCGTACATACTTATTTCCATCAAATGGTATTAGAGCGGTCATCAATTTCGAATTGTATAACATGTTTTGTGAATTTTGGAATTAGAATTTATAGTTTCATGTTGTTTGAAGATTATGCATTTAATTTTCTGCATGGTTGATGAAACTATGATTTGATAAAAACTGATATTGATGTTATGATGTTGTTTAAATTTGAATTTAAGTATGTTAAATTTATCTTTAAGACTTTAGCATCAATGAATTTTAGTTTTGATATCATTCTCTGACCATCATGTTCGTATGAAAGTTGTTTGTTCAAGAAAACCCGTAGAAACTACCTTAGAAAAATTTTGGAAATTCTAGTTTCGCAATTTTCGATCGATCGAGTGAAACAGTGATCAGACTTTTCAAATAGATTGATTTTCGATTGATAGTCGATCGATCGAATCTGTTTTTCGATCGATTGAAAGTCAATCGATTATCAATCGAACAAGTCAGAAGGTCAGGTTCGAATTTTTTAATTTTTTCGATCAATCGAGGGGCACATTTGATCGATCGAAAGAAAGAAAATTAGAATTTTTCCTAAGTGTTTTCACATGTAGAAATAGCAAAGCTATGTGTAATTAGATTATGCATGTTTCAAAATTAAAAACCTTTATTTTAAAACATCTAGTGGGAGAGAAATACAAGGGTTGCATCTCACGGCCTCCATTGTCGGTTTAAAGTAGTGTGATTAAGCACCTTGCCTTGGCATATATGCCTTGCTCCCTTCGGAGGGTGTTTGATTCACGATACTATAGGTTAAGCTTCTTAAAGATAGATGAAATGTGTTTTAACATTGAGAACGACCACGCTTCCGTGGAGTTACTTGGTGATTCACATTGATTCAAGGCAATGGTGTACACTAGACTAAGTGTAATGTTAATCTCCCTTCAGAGCTATGTCATTATTACTTAGAGGCTGAAGGGAAAACGACAAATTATTTTTGTTTGGTAAGAGTTACCATGATAGCATTAATAATGAGAATGTTTCTCGCCTAATCATAGTGATTGGTATGACCTCGCTTCCGAGGAATATTAATTGCGGGATTGCGTTGTCGTTGCATATATTATATTATAGTTTTATTAAGGTTCCATACTATATGTTTATATGCTAAATAAATAATGTCCAGTTTATTGATTATATTCATGTTTATTGTTTTCAGATTTAGAACATGGCATCATTTAGCCCACTTGTTACTATTCTTAATCAAAACAAACTGACTAGATCCAACTATGTTGACTGGAAAAGAAATTTGGACATAGTTCTCACAGCTGAAGAGCATAAGTATGTTCTTACTAAACCATGTCCCAGCTTTCCTTCATTAGATGCTCCTCTTAAGGAAAAATAACGATATAATCGTTGGCAGAAATCTAATGAAATGGCCAAGTGCTACATCATAGTATCTATCTCAAATGTTCTACAGCATCAAATGCAAGATGTAGAACTAGCTTTAGAATCATGCTAAGTCTGAAGGAGATGTTTGGTGAGCAAGGCCGTTCTGCAAGGCAAGAGACCATGAGGCAAATTTATAATACCAAAATGGCTGAAGGTACTTCAGTGAAGGAGCATTGTCTAACAATGATCTCTAATATAAATACATTGGAAGTTTTAGGTGCCGATATTGATGGAGAATCCCAAGTGGATATGATACTCTAGTTGCTACCAGAATCATTCAAGGAATTCAAACTTAACTATAATATGAACAAAAAGATTTATACATTGTCTGAATTAATGAATAAATTGGCAGCAGCAGAAGGCATTCTTGGTACTTCCAATGTTGAAGCCAATGTTGGTGAAGCTTCTACTTCTCAACCTAAATCGAAAGGTAAGGGTAAGAAGAAGAAGAAGAAGAAGAAGAATGACTTCACCAAGCAAGAGGGTAAACAAATTGCCTTAGGGGTTACTGATAAAGGAAAGAAGATCAAAGGAAAGTGTTTCCATTGTGGTGAGAAAGGACATTGGAAGAGAAATTGTCCAATATTCAAGGCTACCAAGAATAAAGGTATGATTAATACATTCCTTCTTGAAATATGTTTGGTACAGAATCTCACGGATTCCTGGTGTGTGGATTCAGGTTGTATTAATCATATCTGCAATTCCTTGCAGAGGTTCCAAGAGACCAGAAAGCTTAAAGAAGGGGAGTTATTTATTACTTTGGCTGATGGGAGTAGGATTCCGGTTATAGCTGTTAGAGTGTTTAATTTATGTTTTAGGTCAAGAGTTTTAGTATTGGAAGACTGTTTGTATGTACCTAATGTTCATAGGAATTTAATTTCTGCTACTTACTTAGGTAAGCATGGATATTGTGTTATCCTGAAAGACAATGTTGTAATAAAGAAGGATAAGGTGTTTATCTATTCTGGCAATATTGTGGATGGTCTTTATATTTTAATTCCTGATAAGCATGAATTATATAATTCTGAATTAGATAATAACTCTCATGTAAAATTATTAAAGAGAAAGTTTCTTTCTACTAGTGATGCATATCTTTGGCACTTGCGTTTGGGTCATATTTATTCAAATAGGATTCAAAGACTGATTAAAGATGGACTCTTAGAGCCAATGGACTTTGATGAATTTCCAGTTTGTGAATCTTGTTTGGAAGATAAAATGACCAAACGATCTTTTAAAGCAAAAGGTAGAAGAGCTCAAGATTTGCTAGAGCTAGTGCATTCTGATGTATGTGGTCCTATGTCAATCCAAGCAAAAGGAGGTTATGAGTATTTCATCACTTTTACCGATGATTACTCAAGATATGGTTATGTGTACCTAATGAGACGGAAGTTCGAAACCTTTGAAAAGTTCAAAGAGCTTAGAGCTGAAGTAGAGAATCAATTGGGTAAACGCATAAAAGCCATTTGATCTGATCGTGGTGGTGAATACCTTCTTGGGGTTTTCAAGGATTACTTAACTCAAGATGGGATTGTATCCTAATTGGCTGCACCTGGAACTCCTCAACAGAATGGTGTAGCAGAAAGAAGGAATAAGACTCTTTTAGAAATGGTTAAATCTATGATGAGTTACTCAACTTTATCGATTTCTTTTTGGGGTTATGCCTTAAATACAGCAATACATCTTTTGAATTTAGTCCCATCAAAATATGTTCCTAAAACACCCATGGAATTGTGGAGTGGGCGTAAGCCTAGTATGAAATATCTCCACATTTGGGGTTGTCCTGCACATGTGTTAAAAAGGAAGCCTAATAAATTGGAACCAAAATCAGAAGTGTGTTTGCTTGTAGGTTATCCAAAAGAAACTAGGGGTTATTTATTCTACAGTGGTAAAGATAACAAAGTTTTTGTTAGTACAAATGCTAAATTTTTGGAAAATGACTATATGAATAATTTTACTCCTAAAAGTAGAGTTGTGTTGGCTGAAATGAATGAACCTGTAAATGAACAACTAATGGATGAAACTAAGGATGATGTGGCTGTATTAGATACACCACAAGATACTACTCATGACATGTCTAGTACACAGGTGTCTCGTCGTAGTGGGAGAATTGTTCGGCCTCCTATAAGATACATAGGTTTAGGAGAAACTTATGAAGCTATCTCAGAAGAGGCTAAATCGGATCCCTACACTTATGAAGAGGCAATAAATGATATAGATGCACATCATTGGGTCCAAGCTATGAAATCTGAATTAGATTCCATGTATTCCAATCAAGTTTGGGATCTTATAGAGGCGCCTAACGACATTAAACCTGTTGGTTGCAAAAAGGTTTACAAGAGAAAGAAAGGGATAGATGGAAAGGTTGAAACCTTTAAAGCAAGGCTAGTGGCGAAAGGGTATACACAAAAAGAAGGTATTGATTATGATGAAACATTTTCTCCAGTAGCAATGCTTAAATCTATCAAAATTCTCTTATCCATTGCTGCTCATTATGATTATGAAATTTGGCAAATGGATGTCAAGACTGCTTTTCTCAATGGCAATCTTGAAGAGGAAATCTATATGATGCAACTGAAAGGTTTCATGGCAAAGAACCAAGAGCATATGGTATGCAAGTTGAAAATGTCCATTTATGAACTTAAGCAAGCATCTAGGTCATGGAACATCAGATTTGATCAAGCAATCAAGTCATTTGGTTTTGAGCAAAATCTTGATGAACCATGTGTGTACAAAAGACATTGTGATAATATAGTAATGTTCCTAGTGCTTTATGTTGATGATATTCTACTCGTTGGAAATGATGTAGGGGTAATGTCATCAGTAAAGGTTTGATTGTCAAGCCAATTTGATATGAAGGACTTGGGAGAGGCTAACTTTATTCTAGAGATCAAGCTTTGGCAAGATCGCAAGAATAAGATGTTAAACTTATCACAAGCTGGATATATAGATAAGGTTCTAGAACGGTTTAGCATGCAAAACTCCAAGAAAGGATTACTTCCTTTTAGACATGGAGTTCCTCTGTCTGATGACCAAAGGCCTAAGACTCAAGAGGAAGAAAATATGATGAGACAAGTTCCTTATGCTTCGGCAGTGGGAAGTCTCATATATGCCATGCTTTGTACTAGACTAGATATCTGTTATTCAATTGGCATGGTCAGTCGATATCAATCAAATCCAAGACCAAAACATTGGCAAGCTATAAAGCATATTCTCAAGTATCTACGGAGAACAAGAGATTATATGCTTGTTTACCGAAGTGAGGATTTGATACCTATTGGCTATACAGATTCAGATTTTCAATCTGATCTAGATTTCAGAAAATCCACATCAGGATGTGTTTTCACCTTGGGAGGTGGAGCCATAAGTTGGCAGAGTATTAAGCAATCTTGTATTGCAGACTTTACCATGGAAGCAGAATATGTTGTTGCTTGTGAGGCAGCAAAGGAAGCTATATTTGACCTTGGAGTAATGACAATGGAGCAAGTTCCAATCACATTGTTTTGTGACAACAGTGGAGCAGTTGCACAATCTAAAGATCCAAGGGATCATAAGAAAGGAAAGCACATTGAGAGGAAGTACCATATCATTCGAGATATTGTTGCTCGTGGAGATATGGTGGTAGCAAAGATTGGAAGTGCAAATAATCTAGCAGATCCATTTACTAAAGCTTTGCCTCAAAAGACTTTCGAGTCACATTTGGAGAGAATGAAAGTTAGATTAGTGCACAATAGTCTTTAAGGCAAGTGGGAGATTGTTAGGATTAGTGCCCTTAAATCCTATTGTATGATACTATGTATGATATTAAGTTTGACATTGTGTATGACATTATGTATGACTTAATATTGTGTTTAATGAATTTGTTTTATTATTATTTGAAATAATGGTAACATGAATATTATGACATTATCATTTAGTCCATGAGATGCATAGTATGTGATTTATGTGAAAAGTCACAGAAGATATAAATTACAAGTTCTTTGTAAACTCAGAATTATAATTCGTAGTCGGTGATGAAATTGGGCATTTCATCTGCGAAGACTATAACATATCAACCATGGAAGTGGAGACTTCTGGTTGATGTGTTAATATGTTTTAAGAGTTAAGATATATTGAACTGGACCGCTGTGAGATTTATTATTTTCCTAATAACTGTCATATGAATAATAAATCTCACGACTTGTATTTGCATGAACTCTTAATCCTGAAAGAATAATGGACCTAATCATGAGGTGTAGGTTGCTTTGATATATTAGGAGTGAGATCTATAGTAATGGTCAAAACCTCAATATGTTGGGCAGCTCTATTTAGTGTTAATGAAACATGTATTCTCAAGATGGAATTCATAGTCTCTTAACGAAGATATAAAGTATTACCTTGAGATAAGTTTAATGAGTTTGTTATTCAGAGAGTTAGGCCTAACCATTTTAGTAAGACTAAAGTATATATATTTATGGAATTGGATTTCATAAATATCTAATGAATAACATTAAAGGATTAAACCGGGTACTCAAAGATTAAGATGTAGTAATTTATAAAGTGGCAATCTACATTAATGACTTTGTATTACTACGAATATTTTATGAAGGGGTTGCATGTATAATAAAGTTTTGGGATATAATTTATAGATAAGGCCTAGAGTACAACTATATTTATATAGTGGTATTAAATATAGTTAATGGTAACTTTGGATTTGTCAAGAGTTGACAGAAAAGCCCAAAATCCATTGGAACTAGTGTCTTATTGGTCCCTTTTGGTCCCACCCCAAGCCACACACTTAAGCCCAATTGGAAAGGCCCAAAAGGCCAGCCCAATTAAATAATTGGTTAGATACAAAGGGAAAAACGTACAGAATTATTGAGTGGTGAAAAACATCATTGAAAGGTGGTGTGTATGAGAGTGTAAGTCACTCTTTTAATTATCCCTTTGTAACCAATTGAGAGTCCACACATCTTGGGCGTTAGTGGAATTGGAGTGAAGATTAAAAGTATTCCTAAGTGCTTCAATCTTCGGTTTTGAAATTCACCGCTTCAAGGTACGCTCTCTTGTTCTCAAATTCTGAAATTTACTTAACGCATGTTATCAATTTCAAACGATGTAGATCCGTTAATTTTCCGCTGCGTTTACATACTTATTTCCATCAGTGAAAACTTACTTTCATTTGATGTGAATGAGTCCTTATATAGAGAGCTTTGGAGTGGTTACTTGTTTAGTAACTTCCTCAACGTGTGTGGAAGTTAGAAGGTTTAGACTTAACTTCCACAACTGCTATAGAAGTTAGAATATTCAATCTTATCTCCTTCAACTGCCATTGAAAGTAAAGTACTTAGTGGGAAGTTATAGCGATAAGCAAGGATTTTGCTCATACTTCAAAATAGTAAAACGTGGTTCGAATTACAAGCTTTTGTACATAAATCCATTTTGAAAATTTTCTAAGTGTTGAGGGATCGTCCAGGTGTTTCCCTCATGGACAACTCTCATGCCCATGGACGACCTCCTGACGATGGACGACCTTCTTTTGTTGGGCTAACTTTTTTGGTCCTGGACGACTCTATGGACGAATTGGAGATATTTTAATTTTCAGTTCACCATTAATTAACATTACTACATATTTCAAAAATCTAACAATTGGATTGTATATTCTTTATATTCTTAATACACATATCAAATTTTGTGCTAACCAGATATTATTTACTATATAATCTTTACAATTATATTTTATGCATAATTTTAAACTACAAAAACTTGCAATTCAAACAATTTATTGATGACATAGCTATTGATCTTTAATTTTCTAGAAATTTTGCAAATATGGAGTATATAAGAAGAAAATGTAGTCCAATGGTGTATTTGTTAAAATTCACCTTCAATAAATAGATATTGAGTAAACTACAACCAATTTTATAGCTAAATTTTGTCCAATTATAAATTTCCCAATTCGAATAAACTCAAATGGATTAGGTAATGGGCATAAAATAGGTAATAAAAAACTAATATTATATATGGCTTAAAAGAGCATGTTGTGTCTAGTATAATTTGTCTTGCCCTCCCTTAAACGTTACTATAGCTTTTGAGTGGAGTTTGAGGTATGTCTTTGTTTTAGAACCTCTTTCCCCCTCTCTTGTGTGTATGTGTTTATTTCTTTAAAAAACAAAGTAATTGCCCCACATTGCTTAAGAGAGTGTTGTGTATAATATAACTTACCTCGCATTCCCTTAAAAGCTACCATGACTTTTGAGTGAAATTCGTGGTATACCTTTGATTTAAGTTAGTTATGCAAGGGTACGAAGGTCATCAACACAGAACAAATAGGAAATCTCACACCATCGAACACAAACAGTCATACTAGCCTATTTTCAACTAACAACCAACAAAATAAACCATAGAAAATCTACTTTTTGCATGAACGTGATCTTCTTCTATACAAGTTTATCAAAAATCTTCCTCTATACAATGGAAACCTAAAAAGAAACAATAAGCATCCAATAGGAGTCATGAAAAGAGCTAAAAAGATCGAATCTTATCAATACACTAACCCGATTTTTCCATTCTTGCTCTAAAAATCTATCATTATACAATTAGAGCATGTTTAGTAGATTGTAATAGACACTATAATGTAATAACTATTCCTTAAAATAAGTTAAAATAAGGAATAGCAATTCCTTACAAAAAGGTTTGAATTTCTATTCATTTGCCTAATAACAAGCTCTATTAAAAAAATTCCCAAAAAATCCTCTGTAACCCGCTTCTCCAAAATTTTCGTCTCCCTCCCAAAAATTTTCTCTCTCCCTCCCCTTCAAAATACTATGTTCCTCCTCTCAAAAATTTTAATCTCTCTCTACTAGAGATCTCATATTTCTTCAATTACTGCCTTTCTCTCCCCTCAGTTGCTTCTCTCTTCTTAAGAACTTTTTCTCCCCTACAAGAGCTCTGTGATTCCACAAGTACTGCCACCCTTCTCTCTCTCTCTACTATTTTTCAATGTGTAAACTGTATGAAAGAAAAAGAAATGGTGCAAAGTGCAACAAACTAGAAGTTGCAAAACGAGGAAACAACTAAGAGTAAAATACATGGAAGAAGAAAAAAAAGAGGGAGGAAGAAGTAGATGCCTTGTAGATATTTTTTGAGAATAGTGGTCTTCATTGAACTTTGGAAATGGGAGCCTTGGGGAAATAAAAATAATAATAAAGTTTATGAGAGAGATGATGGCTTATTGTAACCAAAGTTTATGAAAAGATTGAGAATTTTACCATTGTTTAAGTAAGATTGTAGTTTGTTGGTCAAATTTTACAACTGTGGGTCACTTGATTGAAGACCCACAAGATTTTTTTGAAAGACCAATTGAGTACTGATGTAGCTACTTCTTAATTTTTATCAATGAAATGAAATCAATTTTATTTACAAAAAAAGAAGAAGAAGAGAGATTGGGTTTATTGGAGGTCCTCAGTTCAAGATTGGTTTGTTAAACTAATCCTTATTAAAAGTGTATTTGTAATTTATAATAAGGGTATTTTAGGAAATTTAATTTAAAATGATTTTATACCATTATCTTTACGGTTCTAATCTTGTATTGTTACCGAACAAATGAATAGTAATAAATATTATATTATAGCATCTTGTATTTCTTGTAATACCTATTTTTATTCCTATGTAATCATTATTACAGTCTACCAAACGTGCCCTAAAGAGAAAGTAGTGTAAAAAATATAAAAATGAGAATGCGAGAAGACTCACTTAATGGGGAGAGCAGCATAGAAAATAATGATTACTAAATTCGATCAACCCAACAACAATGATTCCAAAGACTAGCTTTTGACAAAACCACAAAATTAGAATAATTGATTAAAATAATCTAGTTCAATTTCCCATCATTGCACTGCTATAGATTATGAGATGATTAGGTGATTAGCCTATAGGAAAGATACCGAGAGAGAATTTTCTCAAAGAAGAGTAGAAAATGACCAAGAAAAGGTTTCTTCTTGTTAGTACATAGGAAATTCCATGTCTGAAAAACTTTAAATATTGGTACAAAGAAATTAAGCATTATCCTTAGTGGGAAATGAGTTGGGACTGTCATCTAACAGCTAGCAGTTTAGAATTCAAACTTTATTGGAATCAGTCTCCAGAAATAAGATGGTTTACTATTGTTAAGAGGAACAAATATCATAGGATAACTAGAGCTGTATACAAATTTTTCCACCTCCTAAAGAATATCTCAGTTCAATAACATGTCTATCTGCTCGAATAGAATTGCACTTTAGATGGATTCAGTCCAGGGCATCTGCTAAGTAATGGTTAGAGATAGTTATAGTTGACCAACTGTGGAAGTTGAAAAATTCTTATAATTTCTATGTCGTTTTGATCGTTATGAACTCAATTGTATTTTTGAATTAAATTCATGTTCATCCAACAATCCAAATGGGTCCTGAAGTGTTTTAAGAAATTATAATTTTTGCCTTTAAGTGAATGCTTGATTGCAAAATGAGGTATCTATGCATAATTACTGTATCAATCATGCGAGTGCAATGTTTGTCAAAGAGTACTCAATTTATGTTTGAATGGAAAAGTAGAATCAATTTCCGTACCTTTCACTTCCCAAAATTAAATGAAATTACTCTCTTTTGTACCTTTCACTTCCGAAAATTCAACAAAATTACTCTCTTTTGGAGGGTTTATTGTGATCATGGGCATTAGGATTAGACACACGTTGGAGTAAAATTATTAGATTGCCAAAAATCCAGGAGCTATCAAGGAAGCTCTTGGAATAATGCCACTTATGGACTCGAAGGGAAATGTCGAGTTGACATGGCTTTATGCTGAATTTGAAGGCGAGCATCCGTCAAACTTGCCCAATGTGAATAATTACGTTCATGCTCTACTTGAAAGATATGGATCGGCATGCATGCCTTTATTTGGGAGGTATGCTCCTTGTTGATTTTCATCCTTTGTTCTTGTGGAATGACATTTTGCTAATGTGCAATCTCCTCTCCATGCAGTTTTGGGCTTATTAGCACTTAAACATAGAAATTCCAGAGTTGATTGAGGGATGAAGACACAAATTATTGAGGCTTTGTCATTGGACACTTTCCAATTGGATAGACATCCGAGTGCCATCATTGAAACAGCTACCTGAAAGCCGGTTGATTGACTCTCCTTGGAGATTTGGCTGATCACTTGTGAGGATCAAATTTGTTGTAGAGATTTTGGAGAAATGATTTTGGCAACAATCGCAACAGATTTATTATGATCATCAAAAAATTTATTTTGCCTTGCATTAATAGAAAGAGTAAAAGATATGATCAGTATCATATGAAAATAACTTCAGTGACAGTTGTCAATATCGTACGATACGAGATACATATCATATTATATGTAAAAAGTTTCGTATTGTAAAGGCGTATTAAAAGTGCTCATGAATCGTATGATACAATGTGCTTGTCGTATAAATTGTATCATATTGCAAAATCGTACATGTTGTATGATACATGGATATGTGCTTAAAAAAAAAAAAAAAAAAAACTCTTTGTTAAAATTTGTACTTATTTGAATCTTACTTATTGTTAAACTTGTTTTTGACACAAACTTATTAGTTTACTTAATTTAGCCTAATAATATAGTATGTCCATAAGGTTTTCTCTCTCTCTCTCTCTCTCTCTCTCTACAAAATTTGGACTACATACTTACATTTCACTTTTATATTTACAAATTTCTTTTATATACCATGAATAAGGTATTCATTAAAATATATTGTTTTTTATTTTTGTTATTAATGTTATAAGTGTGTGTGTATATATATATATAATGCCAAGAAGAAATATTTTTTGAAAAAAATTATTAAAATAAAAGAATAAGAAGAGATAGTAAATATTGATGATATTGAAGAAAATTTCAAAGAAGAGATAAGTTTGCAAAATGATAAATATGATGATAATATTCACTTAGATGAAGTTGATTAGGCACGATGATGAATATAATAAAAAGAAATTATTGTTTTGGGTCATTTGTAATGTATTATCACTTTTAGGTTTAATCAATTTGAATGTTTATGTTATAAACATATGTTAGTTCGATTTATTTAGTTAGCTTGTTAAATATTATTATATAAGTGATAGATAAATTAGTCATTAGTTGAATATATTCAAAATTTATAAAGAATATACCTTTTATATATGTCTATCTATAATTTTTTTAAAATTTTATCAAGTGTTAATTTGTGAATCTTATAATACACGATACGATATGAAATACGATATGGAAAAATAAAAAATTGAATCACAATACAATTCACGTTTTGATAAATATAATTGCAAGTATTAACTATTAAGTACAATAATCATTTTCCTTAAAAATTAAAAAAAAAAAAAGAAAAAAAAGAAAAAAAAAAGGTACAGATAATCAATGAAAAGATGTTCACCACTAGATTTAGGACGATGAATTGAAGGGTATAAAGCATCAAGTGCTTTGCTATGGTTAGCTATAATTTCATAGCAGTTGGCTATAATCCTAACTATGTGATGCCAAGGGTTATTGGCATTCCAAGTAGGAGGCATTGGAATATATTACATTAACCCAAATCTTTAGTCAAGTAATTCCGAGTCTTCTAATTTGTACATGAGTCGCATTTGAGGTCGGGTAGAAACTTTTTTTGAATGCAGGTCGGGTAGAAACTTCATTTAAAGTCGAGTATATTTCTCACCTATTATGAATTCTCTTGTCACCAATGGTAATAGAGTTCCTTTTTACTTTTTGTACCTAAAGTGACAATCATAAGGTGACTGTCCTTACTGTTGACTAAAATCTAAAAAATGAAGAGTAAAATGAATGAATTCGTAAGGAATTCTGTTATGACCAATGATACGTTTTTGAGGCCCAAGTTAAAGTGTTATCTAAACTTCTTTGAGTATCTGACTATTTCTTTAAGCATGTACAGTTTATCATTCCACACACGCCGGATTATTACAAGGAGGAATTCCTTGAAAGTGGTCTCGAGATGCTAACAAGAAATTTCGAACCTAGGATCTCATGGATATAGGAACCATTAAACCAACCTCTTGAGATTTGGATTCAAAACATGAAAGGGCTATTCTTCATTTTCATTTTCTTTTTATTTACACACACACATATTCTTTTTGTGATAAGTGTAAGGGCTATTAATTGTTTCAAAGCCTCCATGAGAGGGCTGTAGGGTTGGTACAATTGTGAGTTTTTTTAATTTTAGATAAATTTCATTAACACCCTCTAAGGCTTGATTTAATAACAACTAAGTTCAAGACTTTTTAAAACAAACTAATTTGGTCCTTAAAGCTAATTTAGTCCCTAAAATAGTTGGAAAAAAAAACTAATATTTAGGAACTAAGTTCACTTTAAAGACCAAATTTGCTAGTTTTAAAAAGTTTTAGACCTACTTTGATATTAGCCTAACTTTCAGGATATGTTAGTAGAATTTACCCTTTTATTTTTTGTACTTATTTGTACATAGATTATAATTTAGTTTTTGTTCGAATAGAGAATAGAATTGTGTGTGAAATGTGAATGTTTGTATTGAGGAATAAATAGGGTTGTTGACATGAGTGTTTTTGTGAATGTTTGTATCACTACCTAGGTATCAAAGTTACAAAGCGTGTATTAAATTATTGAAATGCGGTGACAGTCGTGAGATTCAAAAGTCAAAATACTTTTTTTTATCAAAAAAAAAAAAGAGTCAAAGTACTTTTTTTAATCCAAAAAAGAAGTCAAAATACTTTTCTCCGTTAAATGCACCAAACTTTTTACAATAACCGTTAAAATCCTCTAAGAGTCAAACACATCTTTCTCCTGTCAGGGTGGTGGGACCTATGCCAGGAGACAAAGAAAACTCAGTTCAAACAGAAAGAACTGAGTTCTAAGGAGGAGATCATGTTTGAACTGAGTTTTCTTTGTCTTCTAGGCCCCACCACCCTGACAGAGAAAGGGATGTTGAGTCTCATATCCTTCTGCTAAAGAGAGAAGGAGTAATATATATACACTTACCAGGTATAGTTGCCCTTTTGTAAGCCCTTCTCCTGCTGCTCACACGGTTCACACTTTTTGTAAAGACATCCCACGATCTTCCTAGTTCCTACCCTTGACAGTTCTAGCTAGGCAATCGTCTTTTTTGTCTCATCCGATGGCCGGGTAACACTAGCTAGCTAAATTTATTTGTGTGTGTGAGTGTAGAGAGAGTTCTTATTCTATAATTAATATTGATATAATTCTTTCTGCAAAAGGTTGCAGTTGAGCGTTAAAGACGTTACGGACATCGTGACCCTCCTGATCCTCATTCTTAAACTCATTGCTAAACTCCGCAAGTGTATAAGTTATTTCAGAAGCAGCGGCGGCGAAACTGTGGCTCGCAGCAGCGTCACCGGCGGCGACGGCACTACCAACAACCAAATGGGTATCGAACTGCAGAATACTGATGAAAACTCTATTATAGCCTCTGTCGAAGCTTCTACATCTGCAGGAAATGGCGTTCATGCAAAAAGTACTCTTTCTTTACTATATTACTTCGAACTCTACGCTGCTTTTTTTAAAGGGTTGGTTCAATAAGGTAGCGTCGTGAGTCTGGTGACTCTGAGGTGTTTTGAGTTTTGACACATGTGAGGGCCAAGTTATCTTATCAGGCTTAATCGCACTCTTGGGGCCAATTTTACTATCCAGGTAGTACTATGGGCCCAAAAATGGGCTTTATTCCTGATCTTCTCAGTCGGCCTCTCTTTTGCACTGTGTTTCCTTATGGCTTCATTTGGGGTGTGTATTTTTATGGCTTGTGTTGTGTTGTGGTCGTTATGCCGAGTATTGTTCTTACTTTTTATGAGTACAAAACTTTTCTCTCACTTTTTCTTCTGTCTCACTATTTCTATTTCACTCTATACTCTACCAATAAAAACTTGTCACATGTTCACCTAATTAATTAAATACTACCATTAATTAATAATGATAATACTAATAAGTCAATAATTGTAGTATTTAATTAATTAGATGAACATGTGGCAAGTTTTTATTGATAAAGTATGGAGTGGAGTAGAAAAAGTAGGACAGAAGATTTAGACTCACTTTTTATCATATATTTGCCTGTCAAAATATATTATTGGATTATTATGCTAGTGTATACCCAATCCATTTGAATTGATCTATATTGGCAAAGATATATATCACAGATTGTGGGTTTTTTTTTTCAATTATTAATTTTTATTTTGCAAAAGATTTTGGTTTTTCTTTATGTTAAGTGGACCCCAAAAGAATATTTTTGGAGGTTAAGATTTATGTAAGATTGTAAGGAAGTCGCTGGATTTTGTCATCTTATTAAGGTTGAATTAAATTTGGGCTAGGATTGTGCACACTGGCCTTACGTAGTGTTTTAGTCATGGTAGTACTATGGGCCCAAAAATGGGCTTTATTCGTGATCTTGTCAATTGGGACCTTTGTTGTGCTATGTGCTTTGTGATCTGCTTCATCTGGTGTGTGTATCACATTCGTATGGTTTGTATTTGGGTTGTCTTGTTTTTTTTTTTTTTTTTTTTTTAAGTTTTCATCTTCCTCATGTTTTAGCCATCTAGCAACCTTCTAGCTGTCAGACCTAGCCACTCCTCTACCAACCTTCTAGTCTCTCCAAGTTTCAGGGCAAAATTGATCTTTGACCATTCAATACAATTTTTATGGATTTATTATTATTTTCTATTGCTGTAGATTCACTCAAGGGATATCTTGAAATTGTGAGAGAATTTGGGATTAGAATTTAGATACAATCAGGTACTTAGGGTTTGATAAGTAATAAACGCCCAATTGAACTGAGGATGTTAATTGGATAATTGGGCAATTGATTTTGGAGGATAAATCATGAAATATTAAGGAATTAAGGGCTGAGTTAGGAGTGAGTTTTCTACTTTGGACAATTTCAAATAAATTTTACAAAAATTTGCAAAGTTGTCGTAACTTGTATCCCTGTTTCTGACAGATTTGGCATTTGGGTATACTGACTTGATTTTAGCATGACTTGAGATTGGCATGGAATTTTGACAAGAAATTCGGAGTGAATTGAGGTAACATGTAGAACTTATAAGCTAGAGAAAATCATAAATTTTGGAAATTTCTCGTTCTTTTAATTTTATAGCCAAATTGGTAAGGAAATCAACTATGTTAGGCCAAATTTATTAGGTCCCTTAGTGTTTGGTTTTAGGCTTAAAAACTTTCAAGTACGGGAAACGTCATTATTAAAAAGATTTTGGAATAATTAATCCAAATCTGCAAGAATTTTATTTTGAGACTTATAATGTGTTTCATTACTAATATTTGATGGTTTAGGCAATACATTTGCTTTGGTTTCATTTAACTATCCCAAAGCATTCGTTTTATCGTTTATTGATTAGTTAGCTATAAACAACAAACTCCCCACACGATATAGAATGGTCAAGTGAGGTACTTGGGTGATAGCTTATGTGTTCTTCTTCTTCTTCTTCTTCTTCTTCATTTTTTTTTTTTTTGGTAGAAATTGTCTTGTTAGTAGAGATTATCTCTCTTCTTTGAATGTTCTTTCACTTGAAGAGTTTAGGATGACATGATGAAATTTTTTCTAGTTTCAAATGCTCAGTTCGTGTGGGAGAACTTGATTACTTGGAGGGCTAGAGAGTTAAAAGGGAATGGGCTAAGACTAATAGGCAGCAAACTTGCTTGGTGGTCAACAGTCTACCACATTCAGCTGCAAAAGAAATCTATAGTTCATTAAGATAAAATTTGGACTAAAGAGCAACTCGAGAGAAGCATCGATTATTAAGGATGTCAAAACTAGGTTGGGGTTTCAAACCAAGTTCTTTCAAATGCTATTATCTATTCTAATTGGGGGATTGATCCAAATGATATTTTAATTTGATCCTAGAACCTCTGTGTTGCTGTGTTTTGTCAAAGTATTATTGTGATGTCCATCTATATAGATGTGTTGTTTAGTTGTTAGTACAATTTTTCTTTGTTACTTGCTTTGGCTTGTTTTGGTTTTGTAGTTAGATTTGCAATTTGGTTTATGTAGTAGGGAGGTTCCCTATGCTGGTGTCTTCTCTTCTTTGGCTTGAGGGTTTTCTCTATATTCTCTGTTTTGTTTCAATAAATATAAGCTTAATTACCAAAAATAATAATAAACAAATCACCTAGGAATTATGAATATCAATTAACCTAATTTTAGGAAACCTGGGTCATACTCTATTTGGACTACAAGGTGATCAATATGCTTGAGTTTTGATAGTCATGATATGAAATTCAGGTACTGCCATGTTATAATTTTGAGAGCTGCCTTAATGGGTTTAAAAAGTTAAGCACAAAATTTTAAGTGTTGAATCAAGTATGTATCAATAGTTAAATCCTTATCTTGTTCTTACTGCCTTGTATTCTCTTAGATATAAATAGATATTGGTATGTTTATATTCATCGAATCATCTAATCCTGTATTAGGTTCTAGTTGATATTGTTTAAGGCTTTCGACACGTAAATTGTTTGTCGACTTGAAGTAAAGTGGGCTTTAGATAATGATTCATCTCAAGATATTATCATAAAGAATATCATAAAATATTCTTTATATATATAAAGAAATATTTTATGATATTATTAAAGAAAAAGAAAACAATTTCTAATAATTAGCTAGACTATAATCTTTGCCAACACAAGGCTAAGAGTTGGTTTTTGGATAAAATATTGTTTATTGTAGTGTGATGTGGTGCAGTGCGGTGTATTGTTATTGTTTGATCTTCAAAGTCATTGTTATTATTTGCTCTTCTGAGTTATTGTTATATCTTACCTCTTTGAGGTTATTGTTTCTCATGGGATTCACTTGCCAACTGTTAAGAACGTCTTCGATGGCTGATATTTTATACACTTCTTATTGTTTATTGTTATTGACAAATTGAAAGTGAAAAACAACTTTACTATTAAGTGCATTACTATATGTTCTTATAATTAGTTTACCCAATGATGAAGTAATGCTCTTATAACTGAACTATGGCTTATTGAAATAGGGTAAATCTTTTAAGAGGGCAATTTTTTATTTAACAAGTTATATGTTTTTCACTGTATAGTTAAATGTTCACGTTCAAAACAAGTTTACTATTTCTACTAAATTACTTTCATATTATTGATAAATATTTTGTAAAATTTAATACATTGTTTATTACAACTAGTCGCATACCCGCGCGTTGTGCGTGATAATTTTTTTAGAATGGTCTCATTAAATATTTTATTAATACTATAATTTTAGTTATTATCCATTGGTTTTTCATTAGTTTTTAAGTTAATAAAATCCTTAAATATACCCTTTTTTTTACCTTGACACACACACACACACACATGCACACACATATATATATAGTGAATCTTTACGCATACCTTTAAGAAAACTCTATATATTCCACTTTTTTGGGTGCATAAAATTATAGACTACTACTCCATAATGATAGTGGTTAATTAATTTTATATATTTTTTTTAGTGATCTCATTTGTAACGCTTCTTACCATTATCATATATTTACTAACTGATGATTTGCATAACAAAGACGATAAATGAGACGTAGCATTGTTCATTAGATTTTTTAAAGTAATAATGTATGAAAATTACATATATATATATTATAAATAAGGTTAAATGAAATGTCAAAAAATGGATTTTTAAATTTTCTAACTTTATTTCTTATTTAATTTCTACTACTATCAGAGAACATCTCTTTTTTAGTTATGATTAATATGGTTTTCATAGTTAGAGTTTGATTAGTTTTAAATTTAAATTTAGCACTATGATTGTATTTAATTGTTGATTTAATTTTTTAAGTGAATTTAACGGTTTATGTTATTACACTGTAAAGTTTTTAATATTCTCCACACGGTAATCTCTATTTTATTTTTTACTTCCCCTTACAACCTCTTTGTTTTCCAATCAACGATTACTAATTGATATTTGGTTTTTTTTTTTTTTTTTTTCTCTTTATTACTTTGTATTGGTTTTTTTCTATACCATCTCTCTCTCTCTCTCTCTCCATTGGCAATCTATCCTTTTCCAAAATTTGATGATGATTCTATGACATTAAATATGCATTATTAGTTTTTTTTTTTTTAATTTAGTGTTTCTAACTTGATTTGTTTTGTATTTCATTCTTCCTTTGATGCATTAAGAGTGAGAATGAGTGTTTCCCTAGCATCACTCCACTTAATGTGGACAATTTTATTTATTTAATTTAGGCAAAATATTATATTTTAAAAATTTTTAAATAAAAAAGGAGTGGAAATATAAATAATTTAATGATATATATGGGGGATGAGGCTGAATTTAAATGTTAAATAAAATGATATGTGAAAAAAAAAAAATACATAACAATAAACACTAACTTATCCAAATAATTCTATGTAATATAATAATAGTACATTCTTTAAACTTTTTTTAATTATTTACAATGCAATATGATAATATTTAACAATCAAAGTCATAATAAAAATAAAAAAATAAAAAACTTAAAACACAAAACTAAATCCCATCAACCAAAATAGAGTTCTAAAGAATACAAAACTTTATCAAGCTAAAATAGGGATGCAAGAAAAATAAAAATAAAAATCCACCAAAAAATATTGAGGGAGAAAAAGTGGGAAATAAACACTTTTTTTATGAGAGAAAATTATGTAAAGAATGGAAGAGTGAATGACAAATTTGTACTAAGAGGATGATAATAAAAAGAAACAAAATAAAGGAAGATAAAAGGAAAGAGGAAGAGTGATATCAAGGTAGAATGTTTGGGGAGATGAAAAGGTTAAGAGAAGGAGAAAAGTTGGAGAAAGTGTAAATGTTAAAAAAAATGAGTACAATTTGATGAGCACAATTTTCTTTTATTTGAATTTAGGTAAAATATTACATTTTTTATTTTTTAAAACAAAAGGAGAGAGAAAATATAAATAATTTAATGATAAGGTGGATGTGGTTGAATTTCAATATTGAGTAAAATAGAAGAGAAGAAAAAAATAAGAAAAATTAAAAGATATAACAATAAACACTAAATTATCCAAATTATGCTATGTAATGGAATACTATTTTATTTTTATCTACTATCTTTAATTTTTTTTATAATGTACTTGGATAAAATTTAACAATCAAAGAGAAAAATAATAATAATAACAACTTAAAACACAAAACTAAATCGTATCAACCTAAATTAGAGTTCTTAAAAACACAAAAATTTATCAACCAAAAGCGGAGATGCAATAAAAAATAAAAATCCACCAAAACATTGTGAGAGAGAGAGAGAGAACCTTTTGTGAGAGAAAACTATGCAAAGAATGGAAAAGAGTGACAAATTTATAGTAAGAGAGAAGGGATAAGAAGAGACAAATAAAGGAAGATGAAGGGAAAGATGAATAGCAATATTAAAGTAGAGGGTAGTGGGGAGATGAAAAGGTAAGGGAAGAAGAAAGGTTGAAGAAAGTGTAAATATTTAAAAAATAAGTGAATGTAAAAAAAAAAATTATAGGAAAATTGGAAATAAAAAAGAAATATATATAGATGTTAAAACCGACAAAGATGAATATGTAAAGTCAATAATCTATTTATATATATATTTTTTGTAAAAAAAAAAGGAATAAATAATAATTAATAATTATGTGGTGAATGACGCGGCAATGAGATAGTGCAACAAGAGTTCAGCAACAATAAATGCCACTTTTTAGCTTTTAGAAATATATAGATGTGCATTTTCACTTAACGGTATCATGTGATGTAGTCTTTTTTTTAGCTGTTAGCTCACTCTCCCTTTCTCCACCATTTTCAGATTAGTGCAATGGACTCTCTTAATGGAATAAATTGGTGATTGTTGGAGCTATGAACTGAAGACTGCATATGTTTCACTATGGCTTCCTCTTGTGTGTGTATTATATGGTTTGTATTGTGGTGTTGTTATGTTGAATAAAATCTAGTCTCATTCATCCCCCCCAAAAAAAAAAAGTTTGAGATATGAGATTGGCAGATATGCTTCTTGTTTTTTAATGTGTTGACTTGTGAAACTCTGTAATTTTCTAGAGTGTATAGCTTAAGTCTTAATAAAAGTGTCGTTTTTATCATTGATTATGTGTATAACCAAACCATTTGTGTTCATCTAAATTGGCCAATTTTTATCACGGATTGTGGGCTTTTTTTGGGTGCAAAAGATTGTCTTTTTTGTAAGGTGGGCCCAAAAGAATATTCTGAGGGGGTGGGTGAAGATTTATTAAGATTATAATAGACAGTTGCTGAATTTTGTGATATTGTTGAGCCAATTTGGGCTAGGATTGGGCCTAAAAGGGAGCTATGCTAGGGCTTGTGCACCTAGACTAAATATAGCTCAGGTTGACACTTGCCACCGTTAACGAACAAATATTTTAGTCACTCTTTTAGTCAAGTTATTCCAAGACTTCTACAGTATTTTGTATGTGAGCTACAATCCACAGTCACCTATTACGAATTCTTTTTCTTTTCTTTTCTTTTCTTTTTTTCTTGGTTAAGAAAAACCTATTACCAATTTTAAGAATAAATGAAATAGAGCTCATTTTTAGTTTTTATAAGTTAGAACAATCACAAGGTGACTTTCCCTAGATTTTGTTATGCCTGAAAGTCCAGTGTTAGAATTATGTAGTTAAAAGATTAAGTTTACCATATCTTAATAACTTAAACTTTTGGAACAATCATTAATTTAACATGGTATCAAAGAATGAGATCCTGAGTTCGATCTTTGTCTCCTCTACTCTACCTCCTATTAACCAAAAGTTAAAAAAAAAAAAAAAAAAAAAAAACCAATTCCTACCCCAATGGGCCAACCTATTAGTTTGGATTTTAAGGCTTTATTTCTATGCTTAATCCATTGGCAATATTCACAAAATGCCATGGAGAAACTCGTTCGTCTCGAACTCGAAGTGTCAAAATTTTCAAGGTCGAAATGCATTGGATTCTTAGCCCAGTTCTCACAATCCTTTTGTTGGGAAATTTAGACCCCGGTTGATAGAATTAACAAGTTTTAAATCTAAATTATTAATTAGATTTATTATGAATAAAACTTGTTAAAGCAAACAAATATCAATATAATGCAGCGGAAAAATAAATAAGACAAGATATGATGACCCATGAAAACCAATGAAACAAACTAGTTTCACAATAAAAAACCTGGAGGGAAACTTTCCTGAAAAGCAATCCACTATAGTAAAGATAAGTTTCAGATCTAGTACAAAACCTTTGTCCCTAGACTCTACAATCACCGTAGATGAACTCATAGCAGAAACCTTCTATCGCTTCAGAACCTCTGAACTCTTCAATATATGAATGCCACCTTTTGATGCTACATGAATCCCAGTACATGACTAATCAATTGTGCGGATCCCAGTACACTACTTCAATCACCAACTAGAAGAAGATTGTTGGCTGTAAAGTTCTTCACTTCATCAACAGTGAAGATCAAGAAGCACTTGGTTACAAAACCCTAAGGCGCAAAAGACGCAGTAGCTTTTTTCAAAGAGAATAAAGTATCGGTCACCTTTTGCTTGTGTTCTCCTTTTTATTCTCTTATGTGACGACCTCTAAAATAAGCCTTATATAGGTCTAGGGTTGTGAGAAAAGAAACCTTACACAAATACAAAAGCCTGATCCAAAAGTCAGATCTGAAAATTCTGATTCCCGTAACCTCGATAGATACCTCGATCGATTGAGGAGGTGTCGAGATTTAAACATCAACAGTTACAACTATCGAGGAGGTGTCGAGAAGGTGTCGAGGGGACAGAAACTTTCTCAATCGATCCACCAGCTGTCGAGAAGGTGCCGAGATTGCGATAACAATCAATTGAAGAGCTTGATAGATAGCCAGCTGTCGAGAGGTGTCGAGCAGCTGTCGGGCTATCTGTCCAGCTTTAATGAACAGTTTTTCTTCACTTGTTTCTTGGTCTAATCTTCATGGCTTTAATACTAGACTTGAACAACATGTTTATTGAAGTATTAAACACATCCTAGATCTACCCAATTACAAGTAAAGTGCGTTTTGTCAAAGGATTAGCCAACTACATAAAATATGTTCTTAAGAATCTCCCCCTTTGGCAATCCTTGACAAAACCATAACAAATAAATGAACATATGAGAGAAGTCATAAATCACTCAACTTATATTCACTTGTTGAATACAATAAAATCTATCCTAACACAAACTCTTAAAAAACTTTACAAGAAGAGAGTTTATGGCAAGTAAACTTTGACAATCTGTATTTCTGAAACACTTTAAACAAAACTCATCAAGGCATCTTAGCGTGAAACAGAAATAATAGATTGCATACGAGTAAAAAAAGCATGTGTATAAAGAGAGAAAAGAAACAACACATGTAAAGGTAGTTGAAGAAGACATACATCAGCATATAAATATATCAAAAATAAGCACAACGTATGTAAACATGGTCACAAGACACAAGGTACAAGAAGAAGAAGCTAAAAGAAGCTCCTATAACGACAAGGAGGTAAGCACTCCCCCTAACAAGATGAAACACAACTCCCCCTTACAGAGGCATGTATTTCTCCCCCTAACTTATAGAATCTTAAAGAAAGAAACCACAAAGTCTCCACAATTTCTCCCCCTTTTTGTCATGATTGACAAATGGTACAAGAAGCTAGAAAGCTTTACCCGAGAAACATAAAGATGATCAAGGATGATCAAGGGGGTACAAAGAATCCATAAAAATGCATGAATGTAATGAAACAAGATGCTATGGATGACAAGATAATAAAAGGATGCAAAACATGTGAAAAATAAATCTCTCAACAAGAAAAATGTTAAGCACATAGATCCCAAAATACACACACATACTAAACAAGTCTAACCAATTTTATATTTCAAAAAGAAGTTATCACAGTTTAGTGAGCATACATAAGCACATGTAAACCTAGTGATGGCCAAATCACATTGTACCTGCACATGTATCAAGAGTAGCAAAGAATATTGCGTGTTGTGTGTGAAAAACATCGCAAGATTGCATAAGTGTATACATGTTATGACGATTTGAGATATGAGAAAATCACTTTAACTCACACACAATCATAACTGTTTGATGGGGACTATCACCTTCGAGGTATATCTTATAACTCCTACATCTCCTAGAATACACGCTTGCAACCATATTTAAAGCATTTTTAATCTTTTTGCTTTTTATTTTCTTTTATTTTTGCATATCATGCATGGGCATATGAAAGAAAGAAAAGAAATACCCAAGATGTTAAGCATTTGACACTGCACTTTTGCTATACCGAAGCATACGGGTGTCTTTAACACTACACTTTTGTTATGCCGAAGCATACATGTGTCATTTTATGATTAGCGGGCAACAGTGGTGAGATGGTTATTTATACCTTTCTCTTAGGATTTTCTAGTCTTACCCGTTAAAAGGAGTGATACGAGTGTTAAGTTCAAGAGATAACTTAATCTTACTCATCACAAATAAGAGCCACAAAGCTCACTTGCTTAGTTGTGTATAGAGATGCTCATCTAAGCTACAAAAGATACAAAGTTTAGAAAACTTTGTTTCAATAGCCATCCAAGGTACACAAGTACCAATGTACACAAAACACACTGTTTTTGTATTTTTCTGATTTTTCTCTTTTTATTTTGAAAAGCAAACAAAATAAAGAATAAACAACCAAATAAAAACAGACAACAACATGAAAGCAGAAAGAAAGATGCATATGCATGAAGGCATGATAGAAATGCGCAGATGCATTAAAACATGATTCCAAAAACAGATAATAAATCAAGCAAAGAAAGTCCTACTTTAGATAGAAAAAATTAAAGCAGAGGACAAACAGAAAAGACAATTAAGTATTAGGCTCCTTTCTCATCCACATAGCACGAGTCTTTGGCCGTGAAGATGAAAAGGCACGTGTCCTAGTATGTCTACCAAATGACATAGAAGAATTAGAATTCTCTTGAAATTCAGTTAGAACACTCAAAACTTTTAATAACTCTCCAAACAAAGGTGTAGGTCTTTGAGAGGAAACCTGTGACCATTTGGACAATTGCTTATGAGGATACAGCTTAAAGCAATTAGGACGAATGTGTCCAGAAGCACCACAATGGTGACAAACATGAGGTCTAACAAAGGATTTAGATTTCATACCTTTATTACCTTTCTCAGATTGGGGCACAAAGACAGTCCTTGATCCAGAAGCAGTGGAAGAGGAGGGGCTGGAGGAAACGGCATATCCTAAACCAGTCTTATCAGAACTAGGCTTTTGAGCACTCAATGCCTCATCAAGTTTTGCACTAGACATTCTCTCTATTTGAGTTCTAACTTGACTAAGCTCAACCTCAAGATTCTTGACCTTCTCTTCTAATGAGGTGTTCTCCACAATAAGAGTCTCAACTAACCTTGTAGTCTCATCTACCTTGACTAACAGATCAACTTTTTCAGTTTTTACCTCATTAAGCTCTTTTCTACACAGATGAGAAGTCTTTTCAGATTTTATAAATTCAGTGCATAGTTTATCATAGGCTTCCTGAAGGATCAACTTCTTGGGTACTTCATCATCAGAAGAATCCTCACTGTCACTAGCACTCTTCACAATCACCTTATTGGTTGTGGCAACAAAGGCCATAACGTAATTACATTCATCCACATACTCATCAGATGATTCATTCTCAGTATCACTCCAGGTAGCAACCAATTATTTATCTTTTGACTCTTTGGTCTTTTCCTTCATGAGATAGTTTGGGCACTCTATCCTCATATGACCAAAACCTTTGCACTCATGGCATTTGATAAAGGGGTTCTCATTCTTGCCTTTGCTTAAGGATTTAGGTTTCCTAGGAGGTTTGCCCTTATCATTTTTCCTAAACTGAAGAAGCTTGATAATTTCATCAGTTATGAAGGTTAGATCCTCATCCTTATCTTCACTTTCATCTTCATCTTTAGAGTCCTCAATCTCTTCCTCTATACCCTTAAGAGCTAAGTTTCTACTCTTTCCACCTTTTCCCATTAAACCTAATCCCATCTCATAGGTTTGAAGGTTCCCTACAAGATCAGTCAAAGGAATTTGATCAATGTCCTTTGCTTCTTCAATGGCAGTGATCTTGGCATGGAATCTTTTAGGTAAGGACCTAAGGATTTTTCTAACAATTTTGGATTCTGCAATACATTCTCCAAGGTTGAAGGCAAAATTCACAATATCCTTGAGTTTGGCATAGAACTCATCAAAGGTCTCATCCTCCTCCATCCTTATTTCTTCAAAACTACTAGTGATTCTTTGAAGCTTCACAGTCTTTACTGCCTTGGTACCTTCATAGGTGGTCTCAAGAATGGTCCATGCTTCCTTGGCAACTTCTGTGGATGATATTTTCTTTAATTCTTCATTGGTCACCCCACAAAATAAAGCATTCAAGGCCCTACTATTGAAATTTGCTGCTATGATTGTTGCATCATCCCAATCCATCGGCGCTTCCTTTGGCTTAATCCAGCCAACTTCAACAGCTGGCCATACCTGTTCACCTAGAGCCTGCAAAAAAACTTTCATACGAACTTTCCAGTACGCATAATTAGTTCCATCAAATAAAGGAGGAATCAAAAGAGATTGTCCACGATCCATGACAATGGAGGTCAAGGATCACACTCAGGAAATTAATCCAATCAGAGTGAACCTGCTCTGATACCACTTGTTAGGAAATTTAGACTCCGGTTGATAGAATTAACAAGTTTTAAGTCCAAGTTATTAATTAAATTTATTATGAATAAAACTTGTTAAAACAAAAAAAAAAATCAATATCATGTCAAAATCATGCAGCGAAAAAAAATAAATAAGACAAGATATGATGACCCAGGAAAACCAATGAAACAAACTAGTTTCACAGTAAAAAACCTGGGGGAAAACCTTCCTGAAAAGCAATCCACTATAGTAAAGAGAAGTTTCAGATCTAGTACAAAATCTTTGTCCCTAGACTCTACAATCCCCGTAGATGAACTTACAGCAGAAACCTTCTACCGCTTCAGAACCTCTGGACTCTTCAATATATGAATGCCACCCTTTGATGATGCACGAATCCCAGTACATGACTAACCAATTGTGCGGATCCCAGTACGCGACTTCAATCACCAACTAGAAGAAGAAGAATGGCTGCAAAGTTCTTCACTTCATCAACAATGAAGATCAAGAAGCACTTGGTTACAAAACCCTACAGCGCAAAAACGCAGTAGCTTCTTTCAGAGAGAATAAGGTATCGGTCACCTTTTGCTTGTGTTCTCCTTTTTATTCTTTTATGTGACGGCCTCTAAAATAAGCCTTATATAGGTCTAGAGTTGTGAGAAAAGAAACCCTACACAAATACAAAAGTCTGGTCCAAAAATCAGATCTAAAAATTCTGATTCCCGTAACCTCAATAAATACTTCGATCGATCAAGGAGGTGTCGAGATTTAAACATCGACAATTACAACTATCGAGGAGGTGTCAAGAAGGTGTCGAGGGGACAGAAACTTTCTCGATTGATTCACCAGCTGTCGAGAATGTGTCGAGATTGCGATAACAATCAACTGAAGAGTTCGATAGATAGCCAGCTGTCGAGAGGTGTCGAGCAGCTGTCGGGCTATCTGTCCAGCTTTAATGAACAACTTTTCTTCACTTGTTTCTTGGTCCAATCTTCATGGCTTTAATACTAGACTTAAACAACATGTTTCTTGAAGTACTAAACAAATCCTAGATCTACCCAATTACAAGTAAAGTGCATTTTGTCAAAGGATTAGCCAACTACATAAAATATGTTCTTAACATCTCAATTATCTACCCATTTAGGCCCAAGTTCCAATCCTACTATCCTAGCCAAACTTTAAGCTTTAAACCATAAAATGGTCAAAATGCTCTCAATCCAACAACTACCAGTTTACTATATACACATCTTTCGTTCTTTCGGCAAATCGGAATCTTTTATCCATGTGCTTCATTTTATGATCAATCAATCAATTAAAATATATTGAGTATTTGATTTTTTTTTTAACGAGAAAAATAATAAAAAAATGTGACAAATTGTAATTTTTTTTTTTTTTGATATTGACAAATTGTAATTGGTGAAATATAAACTATAAAGTTATGCATATACTTTCCTACTAATTTACATCCAATATTTTACATAGATATCCATAGTTGATGTGGAAATGTCCACATAAAAGTTGATGTAAAAAAAACTAATACAAAATAGTAGATGCGAGATACTCAAAGTGGAATGAAATTGTTTCTATATAAAATCTCCATCACCACAATTTTTTTTAGTAGATTTGAGAAAATCAGATAATGAAAACCCTGAAGTGTAATAATTAAAGTGGAACAAAAGATCCTTATAAAGAAAATCCACAAGACAAAAGGTTCTTTTTTGTTTACATGACACTTTTTTTGAGCCTCCTAAAACAGACAATTTTTATTCTTAGGCTGGAAAAAAGAACCAAAAAAAAAAAAAATTCAACATCCCACAGTCCGTGATAAGAATTGGCGACTTTAGGTTAATTAACTCAAATATAAATATTGGATGCACTAGTTTAGTCAAATGATATATGTACAAGTGCGCATACACTAATAAAAATAATAATTTATTACGTACGCACCTCACACAATCATAGAGAACAACAAGAAATAAACACAAAACAAGACAATCTGCAAATCTCTAAAATATAACAGCCACAATACAAACTAGCAGCAAGCTGCATACAAATACACAATACATACACTAGATCGAGCAATCAGGATAAATGTCATTGTTGTCATATTGTGTGGGTTGATGAGTCCACATTAAAAGCCCATGTTTTTACTTAAAAACGAAGAAACCAAAACAACAAAAATGAAGTCAAAATGAGAGCGGGAAATACCAATAATAGTAATTAATAATAATAACAAACAAAATTTTCATATGCAGTTTGTTGCCAACCTCCCTCTCACACCTGTCAAAAACCTCAAGAGTCTCAGACAGTTGATGATATATATTTAACAAATTAACCTACAAAAAAAACAGCATGAAATTCTAAATTATAAAAAATTATACTTCATGCATGAACGAAATTTTAGTCCACACGGAAAAGCTCCAAACAACGAGAAGACTTACATTGTGTACGTATTGGTGAGGATCAGATTAGACAGAGGCTAACTGAAAGCCGTTATCAGTGTTCACAATTGGAAGTTGTGTTAAGACATATATGTTTCACATGTTAGGAACATATGTCACTATTTTATGTAATTGGCTAATTTTTTGACAAAACGCACTTTACTTGTAATTGGGTAGCTATAGGATGTGTTTAATACTTCAAAGAACAAGAGTTCAAGTCTAGTATTGAAGTCATGCAAGTCTGTCCAAGAAACAAGTGAAGAAGTGGTGATTCATTAAAGCTCGACAGCTGCTCGATAGATAGTTATCTATTGAGGTTTAATGAGGCTCGACGGATACTATCTATCGAGGTATCTCTAGAATTATGAAAATCAGTTTTTCAGATCTAATTTTCGGCCCATGCTTATGTATTTGTGTAGGGTTTCTTTTCTCGCAACCATAGACATATATAAGGCTTATTTTAAAGTCTGTCACATAAAAGAATACAAGGAGAACATATGCAAAAGGTGACCGATGCCTTATTCTCTCAAAAAAGAAGCCACTGCGTCTTTACGCCTTAGGGTTCTATAACCAAGTGCTTCTTGATCTTCATTATTGATGAAGTGAATAACTTTGTAGCCAACATTTTCTTCAAGTTGGTGAGTTAGTCACGTATTGAGAGCCATACATCATTGGTTAGTCACGTATTAGGATCCGTGCAAAAGGGTGGCGTTCATATATTGAAGAGTTCAGAGGTTCTGAAGCGGTAGAAGGTTTCTGCTGTAAGTTCATCTACAGGGATTGCAGAGTCTAGGGACAAATGTTTTGTACTAGATCTGAAACTTTTCTTTACTATAGTAGATTGCTTTTCGGGAAGGTTTCCCCCCAAATTTTTTACTATGAAACTAATTTGTTTCATGGGTTTTCTTAGGTCATCATATTTTGTCTTATTTATTTAAAGACTGTGAAGTTTCAAAGACTCATTAGTAGTTTTGAAGAAATAAGGATGGAGGAGGATGAGACCTTTGATGAGTTCTATGCTAAACTCAAGGATATTGTGAATTCTGCCTTCAACATTGGAGAATCTATAACAGAATCCAAAATTGTTAGGAAAATCCTTAGGCCCTTACTTGAAAGATTCCATGCCAAGATCACTGCCATTGAAGAGGCAAAGGACATTGATCAAATTCCTTTGACTAAGCTTGTAAGGAACCTTCAAACCTATGAGATGAGATTAGGCTCAATGGGAAAAGGTGAAAAGAGTAAAAATTTGGCTCTTAAGGGTATAGAGGAAGAGATTGAGGACTCTAAAGATGAAGATGAAAGTGAAGATGAAGATGAAGATAAAGATGATGATAAGGATGAAGATCTAACCTTCATAACTAATGAGATTATCAAACTTTTTCAATTTAGGAAAAAGGATAAGGGAAAACCTCCTAGGAAATCTAAATCCTTAAGGAAGGGTAAGAATGAGAAACCCCTCATCTAATACCATGAGTGCAAAGATTTTGATCATATGAGGATAGAGTGCCCAAACTACCTTATGAAGGAAAAGACCAAGAAGTTAAAAGATAAATGGTTGGTTGCTACCTGGAGTGATACTGAAAATGACTCTTCTGATGAGTATGTGGATGAATGTGGTCACTTTATGGCTTTTGTTGCCACAACCGATAAGGTGATTGTGGAGAGTGCTAGTGACAGAGAGGATTTTTCTGATAATGAAGTACCCAAAAAGATGACCCTTCAAGAAGCCTATGATAAGCTATGCACTGAATTCATAAAATCTAAAAAGACTTCTTATCATTGTAGAAAGAGCTTAATGAGGCAATAACTGAAAAAGCTTATCTATTAGTCAAATTAGATGAGACTACAAGGTTGGTAGAAATTCTTGTTGTGGAGAATGCCTTCTTAGAAGAGAAGGTCAGGAATCTTGAGGTAGAGCTTAGTCAAGCTAGAACTCAAATAGATAGGATATTTACTACAAAGCTTGATGAGGTCTTGACTGCTCAAAAGCCTAGTTCTGATAAGACTAGCTTAAGATCTGCTGTCTCCTCTAGTCCCTCCTCTTCCATGGCTTCTGGATCAATGACTGTCTTTGTGCCACAATCAGAGAAAGGTGATAAAGGTATGAAATCCATAACTAATTTATCTAATTCTAAATCCTTTGTTAGACCTCATGTTTGTCACCATTGTGGTGTTTCTGGACACATTCGTCCTAATTGCTTTAAGTTGTATCCTCAAAAGTAAGTGTTTAAACGGTCATATGTTTCCTTTCAAGGACCTACACCTTTATTTGGAGAGTTATTAAAAGTTTTGAGCTTTTTAACTTAAATTCAGGATAATTTTACTTCTTCTATGTTCTTTAGTAGACATACTAGGACACATGCATTTTCATCTTCACAGCCAAAGACTCGTGCTATGTGGGTGAGAAAGAAGCCTGAGACTTAATTGTCTTTTTTGTTTGTCCTCTACTTTAATTCTTTCTATCTAAAGTAGGACTCTCTTTGCTTGATTTCTTATCTGCTTTCAGAATCATGCTTTCTGGTATCATGCTTTCATGTATATTGTTAGGACATATGTGGATCATGCTAGGAACATATGTCAATCTTTTATGTAGTTGGTTAATCCTTTGACAAAACGTACTTTACTTGTAATTGGGTAGATCTAGGATGTATTTAATACTTCAAGGAATAAGAGTTCAAGTCTAGTATTTAAGCCATGCAAATCTGTCCAAGAAACAAGTGAAGAAGTGCTGATTTTTTAAAACTCGATAGCTGCTCCCCACCTCTCGACACCTGGCTATCTATCGAGCTCTTCAGCAATTTTTTATCGCAATCTCGATAGCTAGGTCAATCGATCGAGCAATTTTCTGTCCCCTCGATAGTTCCCGATAGCTCACAATAAATAGGCTCGACACCTCCTCGATCGATCGAGAACTACTGAGCTTTACGAAATTCAGATTTCTAGATCTGATTTTCAGCCTATGCTGACGTGTATGTGTAGGGTTTCGTTTCTCACAACCCTAGACCTATATAAGGCTTATTTTAGACGATGTTTCATAAGAGAATACAAGGAGAACATATGCAAAAGGTGATCGATGCTTTATTCTCTCTGGAAGAAGCTACTGTGTCTTTGCACCTTAGGGTTTTGTAACAAAGTGTTTCTTGATCTTCATTGTTGATGAAGTGAAAAACTTTGCAGCCAACATCTTCTTCTAGTTGGTGATTGAAATCACGTACTAGGACCCGTGCAATTGATTAGTCACGTACTGAGATTCGTGCATCAAAAAAGGGTGGCGTTCATATATTGAAGAGTTCAGAGGTTCTGAAGCGGTAGAAGGTTTCTACTGTAAGTTCATCTACGGGGATTGTAGAGTCTAGGGACAAAAGTTTTGTACTAGATCTGAAACTTCTTTTTACTATAGTGGATTGCTTTTTGGGAAGGTTTCCTCCCAGGTTTTTTACTGTGAAACTAGTTTGTTTCATTAGTTTTTCTAGGTCATCATATCTTGTCTTATTTACTTTTTCGCTGCATTTATTTTTGACATGATATTGATGTTTATTTGTTTTAACAAGTTTTATTCATAATAAATCTAATAACAACTTGAGTTTAAAACTTGTTAATTCTATCAACTAGGGTCTAAATTTTCCAACAAGTGGTATCAGAGTGGGTACACTTTGATTGGATTAATTTCCTGAGTGTGATCCCTGACCCCCGTTATCATAGAAACTCTTGATTGTTTTGATGTGCATGATCTTGTGTTGAATGATGATGATGATATTCAAGATGTCTATTGCAAGCTTTATAATTTTTGTATGAAATCTCTTGAATATTCTACAAAATTAAAAGCTAAATTTAAAAAGGTAAAACTTGAAATAGATGATTTGATTGCAAAATTGGATGAAGTCTATAATTTAAATGAGAATTTTAAAAATCAAATTTCATCTTAGGTGGACAAAATTAAAAGTTTGGAAGAGTAACTAGTTGAATCTAAAACTGAAGTTGAAAAATTAACTAGTGCCAAACTTGTTGTTGAGCCTAACTCAAAAGAAAAGGATTTTTATATTCCTCCATTTAAAAGGAATAATCAAGAGTTGAAGGCTAATATTGCTAGGATAGACAAAGGTAAACAATTTGATGTTAATGCTAAAGTTTCTAAACCTATGTCTAAAACTCCTCCTAGGTTGAATGATAAATCTGAATTTGTCCCCATTTGTCATCATTGTCATATTATTGGTCATATTAGGCCAAATTATCCTAAGTTGAGGTCTCTGTCAACCTTTAAGGTTAGACCTCCTTCTAAGAAGCCGAGTAACTCTAAAATTGCTCATGTTTGTCACCATTGTAGTGTTTCTGGGCACACTCGTCCTAATTGCTTTAAGTTGTATCCTCATAAGTAATTGTCCAAACGGTCACAGGTTTTCTCTTAAGGATCTACACCTTTGTTTGGAGAGTTATTAAAAGTTTTGAGTTTTTTAACTTAATTTCAAGAGAATTTTAATTCTTTTATGTCCTTTAGTAGACATACTAGGACATGTGCCTTTTCATCTTCACGGCTTAGGACACGTGCCTTTTCATCTTCACGGCTAAAGACTCGTGCTGTGTGAGTGAGAAAGGAGCCTATGACTTAATTGTCTTTTCTGTTTATCCTCTGCTTTAATTCTTTCTATCTAAAGTAGGACTCTTTTTACTTGATTTCTTATCTGCTTTTGGAATCATACTTTGATGCATCTGCATCTTTCTATCATGCCTTCATGCATATGCATCTTTCTTTAATGCTTTCATGTTGTTTATCTGTTTTTGTTTGGTTGTTTAGTTTTTATTTTATTTTTGTTTTCAAAATTAAAAAAAAAAAATTGAAAAATCAGAAAAATATAAAAACAGTGTGTTTTGTGTACATTGGTACTTGTGTACTTTGGATGGCCATTGAAACAAAATTTTTTAAATTTTGTATCTTTTGTAACTTAGATGAGCATCTCTATGCACAACTCAGCAAGTGAGTTTTGTGACTCTTGTTTGTGATGAGTAAGATTAAGTAATCTCTTGTACTTAACACTCGTATCACTCTTTTTGATGGGAAGGGCTAAAAAATTCTAAGAGAAAGACATAAATAACCATCTCACCACTGTTGTTCGCCAATCATGAAATGACATTTGTATGCTTTGGCATAACAAAATTGGAATGTCAAATGCTTAACATAATTGGATATTTCTTTTCTCTCTCTTATATGCCCATGCATGGTTTGCTCAAAAGAAAAATATGCAAAGAAAAATAAAAGCAAAAAGAACACAATGCTTTATATATGATTGCAAGCGTGTATTTTAGGAGATATAGGAGTTATATGATGTACCTCGAATGTGATAGTCTCCATCAAACAGTTATGATTGTGTGTGAGTTAAAGTGATTTTCTCATATCTTAGATCGTCATAACATGTATACACTTATGCAATCTTGCGATATTTTTTATACATAACATGCAATATTCTTTTGCTACTTTTAATACATGTGCAGATACAATGTGATTTGGCCATCACAAGGAATACTTGTGTCTATGTATGCTCACTAAATTGTTTTAACTTACTTTTGAAATATAAAATTTGTTAGACTTGTTGTGTGTGTGTGTGTGTGTTTTAGGATCAATGTGCTTAACATTTTTCTTGTTGAGAGATTTGTTTTTCCACATGTTTTGCATATTTCTATTATCTTGTCATTTATAGCATCTTATTTCATTACATTTATATTTATATGGATTTCTTGTGCCCCCTTGATCATACTTGATCATCTTTATGTTTCTCGGACGAAACTTTCTAACTTCTTGTACCCTTTGTCAATCATGACAAAAAGGGGGAAAAATTGTGGAGAATATGTGATTTCTTTTTAAGATTCTACATGTTAGGGGGAGAACTACATGCCCTTATATGGGGGAGATGTGTTTCATCTTGTTAGGGGGAGTGCTTACTTCCTTCTTCTTGTATACCGGTCTTGTGACCATGTTTACATACATTGTGCTTATTTTATATATATATATGATGATGTATGTCTTCTTCACCTACCTCTTCATATGTTGTTTCTTTTTTATCTTTATATACGTGTTTCTTATTACTTGTATGCAATCTATTATTTCTGTTTCACACAAAGATGCCTTGATAAGTTTTGTTTAAAGTGTTTTAGAAATACAGGTTGTCAAAGTCTACTTGCCATAAACTCTCTTCTTGCAAAGTTTTTCAAAAGTTTGTGTTAGGATAGATTTTATTGTATTTAACGAGTGAATATGAGTTGAGTGATTTATGACCTCTCTTATATGTTCATTTATTTGTTGTGGTTTTGTCACGGATTGCCAAAAAGGGAGATTTTTAGGATATATGTGGATCATGCTAGGAACATATGTCAATATTTTATGTAGTTGGCTAATCCTTTGACAAAACGCACTTTATTTGTATTTGGATAGATCTAGGATGTATTTAATACTTTAAAGAACAAGAGTTCAAGTCTAGTATTGAAACCATGTAAATCTGTCCAAGAAACAAGTGAAGAAGTGCTTATTTTTTAAAGCTCGATAACTGCTCGACACCTTTTGACACCTGGCTATCTATCGAGCACTTCAGCTGTTTATTATTGCAATCTCGATAGCTAGGTCGATCGATCGAGCAATTTTCTGTCCTCTCGATAGCTCCTCGATAGCTCTCGATAACTCGCAGCAGATAGGCTCGGCACCTCCTCGATCGATCGAGAATTACTGAGTTTTACGAAATTCAGATTTCCAGATCTGATTTTCGGTCCATGCTGACATGTATATGTAGGGTTTCTTTTCTCACAACCCTATACCTATATAAGGCTTATTTTAGAGGCCATCGCATAAAAAAATACAAGGAGAACATATACAAAAGGTGACCGATGCCTTATTTTCTCTGAAAGAAGCTATTGCATCTTTGCACCTTAGAGTTTTGTAACCAAGTGCTTCTTGATCTTCATTGTTGATGAAATGAAGAACTTTGCAGCCAACATCTTCTTCTAATTGGTGATTAAAGTCGCATACTGGGATCTACGAAATTGGTTAGTCACGTACTGGGATTCGTGCATAAGAAAGTGTGGCGTTCATATATTGAAGAGTTCAGAGGTTCTGAAGCGGTAGAAGGTTTCTACTGTGAGTTTATCTACGGGGATTGTAGAGTCTAGGGACAAAAGTTTTGTACTAGATCTGAAACTTCTCTTTACTATAGTGGATTGCTTTTCGGGAAGGTTTCCCCCAGGTTTTTTACTATGAAACTAGTTTGTTTCATTAGTTTTCCTAGGTCATTATATCTTGTCTTATTTACTTTTCCGCTGTATTTATATTTGACATAATATTGATGTTTATTTGTTTTAATAAGTTTTATTCATAATAAATTTAATTAACAATTTGGGTTTAAAACTTGTTAATTCCATCAACCGAGGTCTAAATTTCCCAACACATGTGGATCTTTCTTTCATGCTTTCATGTTATTTGTCTGTTTTTGTTTGATTGTTTAGTCTTTATTCTATTTTTTTTTGTTTTTTTTTTTAAATAAAAAAATTGAAAAATTGAAAAATACAAAAACAGTGTGTGTTTGTGTACATTGATACTTGTATACCTTGGATAGCCATTGAAATAAAGTTTTCTAAACTTTGTATCTTTTGTAACTTAGATGAGCATCTCTATGCACAACTAAGCAAGTGAGTTTTGTGGCTCGTATTTGCGATGAGTAAGATTAAATAATCTCTTATACTTAACACTCGTATCACTCTTTTTAACAGGAAGGACTAGAAAATTCTAAGAGAAAAGCATAAATAACCATCTCACCCGTCAATCATGAAATGACATCTGTATGCTTCGGTATAGCAAAAGTGTAATGTCAAACGCTTAACATCATTGGGTATTTCTTTTCTCTCTTTTATATGCCCATGCATGGTTTGCTTAAAAGAAAAATATGAAAAAAATAAAAAAATAAAAGCAAAAAGATCAAAATGCTTTATATATGATTGCAAGCGTGTATTCTAGGAGATGTGTGAGTTATAGGATGTACCTTAAAGATGATAGTCCCCATCAAACAGTTATGATTGTGTGTGAGTTAAAGTGATTCCCTCATATCTCAAATCGTCATAACATGTATACACTTATGCAATCTTGCGATGTTTTTCATACACAACACACTACTTTTGATACATGTGCAGGTATAATGTGATTTGACCATCACAAGGTTTACATGTGTTAATCTATGGTCACTAAACTGTTTTGACTTATTTTTGAAATATAAAATTAGTTAGACTTGTTTAGTGTGTATGTGTGTGTTTTGTTGAGAGATTTCTTTGAGAGATCAAAATGTTGTTTGGATCCCTAGTTGAGTTGCATGTTTGATTGTATTTATATCTGTGTTTTTCTCTTCTTGAAAAACTATTTTTAACCAATCTCGACAACTGCTGGACACCTCTCGACAGCTAGGCTATTTATCGAGCCTTTTTGTGTTTTCTTTATCATAGTCTCGATAGCTTCTCAATTGATTCTTAATCCATCGAGGAACTTTCTGTTTGCTCAATAGATGTTCGATAGCTGTTCGATCCATCGAGGTTGGCTTCTGCTCGATAACTGCTCGACAACTTCTTGATCTGTTGAGATCCTTTTGAATGCATTATTTTTTTTACATGTTTTGCATCTTTCTTTTATCTTATCATCCATAGCATCTTGTCTCATTACATTCATGCATTTATATAGATTTCTTTTGCCCCCTTGATCATCTTTGATTATCTTTATGTTTCTCGGGTGAAACTTTCTAGCTTCTTGTACCTTTTGTCAATCATGACGAAAAGGGGGAGAAATTTTGGAGAATATGTGGTGTCTTTTTAAGATTCTACATATTAGGGGGAGAAATACATTCATTTATAAGGGGGAGATGTGTTTCATCTTGTTAGGGGGAGTGCATACCTTCTTTTTCTTGTACACCAGTCTTGTGACCATTTTGACGTACATTGTACTTATATTCTTTACATATTGATGTATGTTTTTCACCTATCTTTACATGTGTTGTTTCTTTTATCTCTTTATGCACATGGTTCTTATTACTTGTATGCAATCTATTATTTCTGTTTCACACTAAGATGCCTTGATGAGTTTTGTTTAAAGTGTTTCAGAAATACAGGTTGTTAAAGTCTACTTGCCATAAACTCTCTTCTTGCAAAGTTTTTCAAGAGTTTGTGTTAGGATATATTTTATTGTATTCAACAAGTGAGTATGAGTTGAGTGATTTATGACTTTTCTCATATGTTCATTTGTTTGTTGTAGTTTTGTCACGGATTGCCAAAGGAGGAGATTGTTAGGACATATGTGTTTCACATGTTAGGAATATATGTCACTATTTTATGTAATTGGTTAATCTTTTGACAAAACGTACTTTACTTGTAATTGGGAAGATATAGGATGTGTTTAATATTTCAAAGAATAAGAGTTCAAGTCTAGTATTGAAGCCATGCAAGTTTGTCTAAGAAACAAGTGAAGAAGTGTTGATTCATTAAAGCTCGACAGATAGCTATCTATCGAGGTTTAATGAGGCTCGATAGATACTATCTATCGAGGTATCTATCGAGAATTATGAAAATCAATTTTTCAAATCTGATTTACGGCCCATGCTTATGTATTTGTGTAGGGTTTTTCTTTTCTCACAACTCTAGACATATATAAGGCTTATTTTAAAGCCCATCACATAAAAGAATACAAGGAGAACATATGCAAAAGGTGACTGATGCCTTATTCTCTCAAAAAAGAAACCACTGCGTCTTTGCACCATAGGGTTCTGTAACCAAGTGTTTCTTGATCTTCATTATTGATGAAGTGAAGAACTTTGCAATCAACATCTTCTTCAATTTGGTGAGTTAGTCAAGTACTGGGAGCTGTGCATCATTAGTTAGTCACGTATTGGGATCCGTGCAAAATGGTAGCGTTCATATATTGAAGAGTTCAGAGGTTCTGAAGTGGTAGAAGGTTTCTGCTGTAAGTTCATCTACGAGGATTGTAGAGTCTAGGGACAATGGTTTTGTACTAGATCTGAAACTTCTCTTTGCTATAGTGGATTATTTTTTGGGAAGGTTTTCACTTAGGTTTTTTACTGTAAAACTAGTTTGTTTCATTGGTTTTCCTAGGTCATCATATTTTGTCTTATTTGTTTTTCTACTGCATGATTTTGACATGATATTGATGTTTGTTTATTTTAACAAGGTTTATTCATAATTAATCTAATTAACAACTTGAATTTAAAACTTGTTAATTCTATCAACCGGAGTCTAAATTTCCCCACAAGTTGGATACAGGTACCGTTATTGTGGCCACCACTGTTGGAACTAGACTGGCCTAGTTTAAAGAAGAATGTCAAAGAGAGTATCAGAAGGACAACTATTACCGCTGCGAGCCACAAGCCCAAAAGCCATTTTTCAGCCCTGTTAGTTAAAAAAAGAAGTTGTATTAATACCATACCAGGGAAAAGAGTTATTAGTTGTCAATGACTTAAGCTATATATTAACACCCATCCAGAGAAGGAGACATGAAGGTCAACGATTGAACAGGAGTGTGAAGTGTAGGAAGAGGCGGAAGATTTACAAATGCGCAAGGCGGTGGAGGTGGCAGAAATGGTTTGGCCATGGTACCTGATTTTGATTAGATTTGGATATGTATCTGCAAGGCTTAAATGAAAGGATCTCACAAAGTTTGGAGGACTTTCTGAGTTGTGAATTAAAGGCCAGAGTTCTTTATATATATATATATATATATATATAGCAGACATTGATTTGAAGGCCAAAGTTCCTATTTAAAAGATGAAGTATCATCATTATTGCTATATTTAAAGGTTAGTGTTTATTTGTATTTTATATTTTATTTTTTTTGTTAAAATATGAGATTAAATGATTAAATTTATTATATTTTGATAGATTAAACTTTTGAAATAATAGGTAATTTAACATGGTATTAGAACAAAAGTTCTTAAATTTGATCATTGTCTCCTCTACCTCTCATTTAAAATTGCACATATTGGATCTTCTTATTTATTGAAAATGTAGTTTTGGCCCACATGTAAGGGGAGTGTTAGAATATGTGGTTAAATAATTAAATTTATTATATCCTAATAACTTAAACTTTTAGGACAATCAATAATTTAACATTTTTTTTTCTCACTTCAGATCTCTCTCTCTTCCCCTCACTCTCTTCTCTCTCCATCTCATCTCTCAAATCACATAAATAGTCTTTTAATAAAGTATAGCGTAAAATACTTCAAGTTGTTCGTTTTTGTTTTTTTTTTCCCCTAAGAGTTGCAATCTAATCTAATTATCTAAAGTTGTTTTTCATCCGTCCGAAATTTAAAAATTACTAGCAAAGCAATGAAGAGGTGTCACTGCAACGGTGCAACCAAGAAGGACGACATAGAGAGATGACGTAAGGTCATTGAATAATAATATTATTAAGCTAATCTTGTGCAACAAATGGGAAGAAAATTCCACTTCAGTGAAGTTTCGCGGTAGTGAGGTGATAGACTTCCACGTTCTTTTATTTTTTTTAAAAATGTATATATATTTAGGTTTGTTTGGTTAAGATGAAAGGAAAATAATGAAAAAAATTGAGGAGAGGAAATGGTGGGATGAGTACAATTTTCTTAGTTTGGTAAAGAAGAAACTCATCTCCGAAAGAAAGAGGGTTAGAGTATTTTCTTCCTGGGCTCAATTTTTTCCCCCTACTTCCCTAATGAAAAGAAGACAAATTTACTATTTCTCCCATATTTTTCTAATGTATTTATAATTTATAAAGTGCAATTTGTACTAATTTAATCAAGTTTTTTTTCCTTATGTAAAATAGATGGATGTGTAATAAATTAACATGAGAGATTAAATTTTGTAAAGATGTGGTGTAAAACCCATATTTTACCCCTCTAATCCCAATATGTCACACCATCTTATTATATATTTAAAAATAATCACAATCACATCTAATCAATTCTAATACTCATAATTCAATAAAACAAAAAATTCTAATACCCATAAATAAATCCAATCAAATTAAGAGTTTATTGAGATATTATTAGGTGTGATAAAATGTATTGAATTTTAAGTAAAATATTGATGTGTCAATTTCTTATTGGATAGTGTAAAACATGAGTTTTACACTCCATACTTACCTAATTCAGACTCTTAATATGAAACGTTCACTAGTTTTATAGTCATCTTATTCAACGTCAATAAATCAAATTCGTCTAAAGATAATTGCCCTCTGGAGATATCGTTTTGAATATTCCAATAGATGAATTTCTTATTATACTTCCATTCCTAGATATTGTAATATGGTGACTTAAGAATTAGCTTTGTATGCTAAGGAGACAAAGAAACCCTCTGTTTGGCTCGAGAATGTACCTTCTATTCTCTTTACCATAGTATACTTTGATTCATTATAAATACAATCTATCATTTTGGGCAAAAAAATAAAAACAAAACTTTGAAACAAGGCAAAGATGCACCTCCTAGGCCCAGTTTTCACAATTACTGAATTACCTTCCCTAGTGAGGCCAATCCTAGCCCAAATTTAATTTAAGCTTGACAATAAAAGCCTACGATAGGTCACAAGCCTTTAATCCAATTACTTCCTTGCAACCCTCATCCAAAAATAGAACTTGCGCATGAGGGCAAGTTGCAGTCTACAAAATATTCTATTGGCCCACATAAACAAAAAAACTGAAAATGACCACCTTTTTTTTTAACCCAATCCACAAAACAATAAGATTTATCAGTGACATAAAAACATTTTTTCACCAATTTTTTTTTTTTTTTTTGGTTAAACACGCTGAATATATACCACTACGCAACAACCCATCTATTACAAAAGAGCTCTTCTTTGTCAAAAGCTAGCAGATTATTCACCACAGGCAATGGTTCATACAAAATAAGGAAGTCAGTAAGCTAAATCGCTCCCATATTAGCAAGCCTGTCAGCACATCTATTAGCTTCCCTAAAAATATGAGTCACTGTGCAATTAGGGAAGGCTCTGATCAGGTTCCTGCAATCATTCAAAAGGGGTTTTAACATGAGATTAATAGAGGAAGGGTTAGTAAGTAAATGTACAAGAACATCAGCATCTAGTTCTGTATTAATATTTTTTTCACCAATTAACATGATTGAATAATGTTAGGAACAGACTCACACACCCAAATCCACAACATATTTTGTTGTGGTTTATTTATAATCAAATATTTTCAAGGGCATGGTAAACATGATGTTACTCAAATTTCAATTTACAACTTTAGCAAGTTGTGAAAAGGATAATGAAAATTTTTATATCACAATCAACTCAAATGGATCAAGCATTCAGTAATGTAATCAAACACTAATAGTCTAATACACATCAATGTTATCAATTCTGTTCTAACCAAAAAATTCTATTATGGTTTATTAATTGGTACGAATCACTCATATGTTTCATCTCGGCCTAAATTCTAGTTTATTCTAATTTGTTCCGTTAAATTTCGGCCGTATGTGAACAAAACATTAAGCTTTTTTCATGGCTCAGGTTTTTAATTTTATTCTTAGAATATGGAATTTGGATTTGATTCTTTTATTTGATATCACTGTCAAGAGAAATTGGAGCTGTAGAGAGGGAAAATTCCCGACCTATCACAAGCTGACACGTCACACTACCAAGTCCACAAAATACAACCAATTACAAAGCACCACATACTGCTGCTAGGTTTTACTATTGCTGTTCAGAAGCCAATAGAAATTTGCCAAGTGTCATGCAAGAACCAATCACACATCAGCTCATGTAAGCAATGACCTAAGCAACCTCGCACGTGTAAGCGATGACACAATCAGTCCAGCATGTGCAGGCGATGACATAAGCGGACCAATCAAGCTCTGCCACGTGTCACCAATCAGACTCTGCCACGTGTCACTCATCCACCCCTAAACTCCTATAAATAGAAGCCTTCCTAAGACATTTAGGAGGGCACCAAGCCATCTGAAGCACTCAGAAGTCCAGAAGCTCTGCTGGAATCAAGCCCCGAAGCCTCTAGCAACTTCAAGAACTTCAACTTCGAATACGAAGAACATTCGAAGCAGAATCATCCAAATCATCTGCCTAGATCCAAAAGTTTGCGGGAATCAAGCCTAAAGTGTCCGAAAACATCAACAAATCACAAATCGGTGAAGTTCAACGGATTCAAGCCTCTAAAGCCCCGAAGAACTTCCACCACAAACCTTCAAATACGAAGAACATTCAAAGAGGAATCATCCAAATCATATTCCTACATATCAAAGTTCACTGGAATCAAGCTCAGAAGCCTCCAGAAACCTCACAAACGATAAATCAGTGAAGCTCTACGGATTCAAGCCTCTAAAGCACCGAAGAACTTCCACCACAAACCTTCGAAGACGAAGAACACACCAAGAACACGAAGAACACACCAAGAACACGAAGAACACACGAAGAACGCGAAGAACGTGAAGAACAAAGGATTTCTAACAAGCTCATAGCCAGAGATTCATTGTAATTCTGTTTCAACAATCTTCGATCCATCCCTCAACCAAATTGAAGGATATTTTGTGTTCAAATCAAAATTACATTATTACAATTCCAATCAACAAGTCTTTCAAGGAGATCGAATCAGAGGATAACTCTTTTGTAATCAACAGAGAATTATACCACAATCATCAATACAAATTCGCACTTGTGACACTATTTTACTTGTTTGATTTATTTCGAACCTGAGAAATTTAGTCGTCCACATATTCTGGCACGCCCAGTGGGACATCTCTGCCTCTCATCTCATTCTCCTTCAAAGAAAGAAATCTTCATCATCTTGCTACCAGCTCAAATGGTCTCTAGCAAGAATATTCAAGCTTCAACAATAGCTACTTCAACTAAACTTGGTATGGCCACCACCAACAAATGCATTGGTGTAATCAATTGTAGCCAACCCAAAACAAACAATCAACTTCAATATCAATCAACCAAGGAAGCCAAGGTCCAAACAATCATCTCCTTAGACCCTCTTACAAGAAACAAGGTCATCAATAAGGACATCTCCACCTTGGAACACCTCAAGTATAGGGGCAAATCCCCTTCTTCCTTCACAAGAAGTTGGTCGCATGATTTCTCTCCCATCAAAGGGAACCCAAAAGATGAGATTTCACATGCCCACTTAAAATCACTTTCTTCTTCATCATCTTGGGAAGTTGTGTCAGTCATGATGATTAACACCTCTACCATGGAAGAAAAGATGGCTGAAATGGAACAAAGGGTCATCCTTCTCACCAAAGCACTTGAAGAAAAGGATGTCAAAATTGCGACCCTAATGAACAAGCTGGAGGTACAAGATTCGGGTGAATCAAGTCTTGGCCCTGAGCAACCACCTGGCTTTACCTCGAAAGGAGAAAACCCCAGGGTTGATAAAGGAAAAGGAGGTGAAGGCACTTCTCAACATGGACATTCCACCTCAATGGCCTCGATATCTGTCCAACAATTGCAAGACATGATAACAAATACCATCCGAGCACAATATGGAGGTTCTTCTACAAGTTCTCTCACATATTCAAAACCCTACACAAAGCGCATCGATAACATGAGGATGCCAAATGGGTATCAACCCCCCAAGTTCTTACAATTTGATGGCAAAGGAAACCCTAAGCAACACGTGGCTCACTTTGTAGAAACATGTGAGAATGCAGGGACTCAAGGAGGCCTCTTTGTAAAGCAGTTCGTCCGTTCACTAAAAGGGAATGCCTTTGATTGGTATACAGACTTAGAACCCGAGTCAATCGATAGTTGGGAACAACTTGAAAGAGAGTTTCTTAACCGATTCTACAGCACACGGCGCACGGTAGGCATGATGGAGCTTACCAATACCAAACAGTGGAAAGATGAGCCCGTCGTTGATTATATCAATCGGTGGCGTTCTTTGAGCTTGGATTGCAAGGATAGACTTTCTGAAATTTCTGCTGTAGAGATGTGCATCCAAGGCATGCATTGGGGACTTCTTTACATCCTTCAAGGGATAAAACCTCGAACATTTGAAGAGTTAGCAACTCGTGCGCATGACATGGAGCTGAGCATTGCTAGCCGTGGGAATACAAAGCCTCCCATACCTGAGGAAAGCGTAAAGGAAGTAAGGAGGAATGATAGGAATGCAACAGTCAGCCTTAAAGCCCCAATGGTTGTTACCACTGCCGTAGTCAAGCTTCCAAGAAGAGGGGTGAATGCAAATGAAAAACAACTTGAAGGATGGCAAAAGAGCGAGATGCGTCGTCTGACTTTTAAGGAACGTGAGCAAAAAGTATATCCGTTCCCCGATGAAGATGTGCCAAACATCTTAGAACAACTATTGCAATTAAAGCTGATTGAATTGCCAGAATGCAAGCGGCCGGAAGACATGGAAAAAGTTGATAACCCTAACTACTGCAAATATCATCGCATCATTGGCCACCCAATCCAAAAATGCTTCATCTTCAAAGAACAAATCATGAAGCTTGCCAAAGAAAACAAGATTGATCTAGACTTCAATGAAGTTGTCGGGTCAAACCATGTGACCGTTGCTTGTGATGTACTTCCAATTCTCAAGCAGGGGGCAAACACCAACCAAGCTTACAAGTTGATCAACAATGATGATGCAAGGATCGGCCCCATCAATGGGAAGTTCCTTAAACACTTCTACGCTTGAACATCGAGGATTGCTCCTCGGTAAGAGCTTAAACTGCCCACTGAAACGCTTCAAGAGTACATGATGTCTTTCCATTACCTCTGAAAGCGTACCAATAAGAAGGAATTAATCCCACTCTATGTCACCAATTGCTAGTGTGGTGTAGTGGTTGGATGCCCAATTCGCCCTTGAGAGGTCTCGGGTTCGATCAGTGGTGATACCCATTATTACACACTGAGCCCCCCTTTTTGCAAAAAACAACCAAAAACAAAAAAACAACCAAAAAAAAAAAAAAAAAATCTTTTGAACTACGTGATGACTTGATCCCTCTCGAGGGTACGTAGGCAACTTAGTATCTTTTGCTAAGTTCAGTCACGCACTAAAAAAAAAAAGTTATCAAATTATGAAAAAAAAAAAAAAAAAAAAAAAAAAACAAAGAAATCATCCAAAAAAAAAGAAATACCAAAAGGAAAATATCAAAAAAAAAATCATCAAAAAAAAATTTATCAAAAAAAAATTATGTTGAACTACGTGATGACTTGATCCCTCTCCGGGGTACGTAGGCAGCTTTGTGCTTGTCACTAAGTTCAGTCACATGAAAAGAAGAAGGATTTTCAGTCTGGCTTGAAGAATCTTGCAACGGTTGTCAATATGCTTTTAAAGGCTCCTTTAGTTGGTAAGGCATTGCTTAAAGATAGTCGATTGCTCGATAGGATGATTGAAGACCGTTGTAGTCGAAGATGAAGACTGCAAGGAGTTGATGTTGCTTAGATATCCTTGAAATGATGATGAACGTGAGTTGATTCCTGGTTGTGGAGCAAAATAAAATCTTCAACCACTTTTGCAAGAAATGAAGTCTGCATGGCATTGCCTATCTTCTATGGACACTCTCCCACGTTTTTGAAGTATGCTTTGCATCACTTATCTCCTGGGGGCACCTTCTTGTGCCATGAAAGTCTAAGACTACATCGTCTCTCTTCTAGGTTGTGCCACTTCATAGCTCTGAAATTTGAACCACATCATCTCCCTTCTGAGTGGTGTCGTTTTACATCATGTCTCTAAAATTTGGATAACGTCAACTTCCTCCAGAATGATGATAGATTATATATCCGAAGTCGGTGTTGCATCATCTCTCCTCTATGGGCATGTTCATGCAGTGTCGGATTCTTGGTGGCATGTTCTGACATCTTCAAAGTATTGGCATCATTCTTTCCCTCATCTTCAAGCTTTATTATAAAGGCAAATATGGGTGCAACCTCAAATGCGAGTGCAAGTGCTAGTGTGGAGTGTTGTCGTGGCTTCATGACAGAGATGAGCGTTGACACGACTTCGATGCAAATAAAGTGTTGACGTGGCTTCATGGCAAAGACGAATCTTGGCACGACTTCAGTGCAAGTGAAGTGTTGTCGTGGCTTCATGACAAAGATGAGCGTTGGCGCAGCTTTGGTGCGAATGAAGTGTTGTCGTGGCTTCATGGCAAAGATGAAGGTCGGCACGACTTTGGTGTGAATGAATTGTTGACATGGCTTCATGGCTGAGAGGGGTGTTGACATGGCAAAGATGGATGTCGGCACAACTTCGATGCAACTGAAGTGTTGACGTGGCTGCATGGCAAAAATGAATGTTGACATGGCTTCAGTGCAAATGGTGGTGCGACTTCATGACATATGTAAGTGCAAATATTGCTTCATGACAAAGATGAATGTTGGCATGGCTTCAGTACAAGGACAAATGTTGGCATATCTTCATGGTAAAGACTCTTGATGCGGTTACGTTGCAAAGACTCTTGAGATGGCTGCGTTGAAAAGACAAGTGTTGGAGCAACCTAATTGCCAAAGAAAGCATGCTGCATGACAAAAACAAGCAACAACAAAAAAAAACTTGTTAGAAGAAAATCTCACAGCACGTCTAAATAAATTAAAAAAAAAAAAAAAAAAATCAAAGAAAGAGAAAGTATCAATTGTAATCTCTAGCCTGTTATTTAAAAAAAAAAAAAAAGAGTTAGTACAAACTGAGTATGTTAAAAAAAAAAAAAAAAAAAAGAGAAGTGAAGAGGCAAAGTTTTTCTACACTTAAAAAGTATTGAGAGCTGAAGACAACACTTGTGCAATTTAGTGAATGCCCGAATGGCCTTATATAGAGAAGTTTGTGGAGTTCAAAGTCAGACTTTGCAACTCATGCACTCATAGTCAAAGAAAACTGCACCAACCTTGAATGCAGAAGTAATTGCAGATTAACCATTGTCAAACAATGTCAGGATGGCCACCGCCAAAGCAGACCAAAATGGCAACAATTCATGCAATGCCAACCGTCTCCTCTTCTAGATTTCTAAAAACTTCTGACAGGATTTTACAAAATTCAAACTCACAGAAGTCTTCTACAAACTTCGACATGCCTAAGCTGAAAAATCTATGTTCAGATTGTTGGCCACGCTCCGCCAAAAGCTTCAGAGGACCACGGCCTACTCCTTCATATTTGTACAAATCCAGACTTCATTTCAAGGAAATGGCATTACCACTCGATCCAGAGGCCCTCGATCTACAAAACCCAGAAATATCATCATCAACGGAGCCACCACGCGTCGCCACGCGCCTCCAGAAACTCGCGATGACCAACGGTTTAATCCTTGAAATCTGTGCAAATCAGGCCACCAATTCAGAAAACAGACCATACCATGGTCTTCTACGGCCTTTACTCTGCAAAACCCAAAAATTTCAGGCCCAAACGATGAGCCACGCACCGCCACGCGCCGCCAGAAGGTCCGGCCCTCTCTCACGCGCTTACACGCGCCACTCCTGCCTGCTACGCGTTCCCACGCGCCGGGAGAGTATCACGCGCTTGCACGCGCCTAGCGCGTACACGCGCCACGCGCTGACTCAGGCCTATGACGTCATGGATGACGTCACCATCCACTACTTGAACCGATTTGACCCGGACCGGTTTGAACCGAAAATTCTGACCCGGTCCGAACCACCAAAAAAAAAAAATAAATAAATAAAAAGAAAAGAAAAGAAAAGAAAATGCTTTGACCAAGTTCGACCTTTGACTTTGACCAAGAAGTCGAAATTTTCAAAAGGGGCCTGTCCCACTCAGTTTTTCGAATACATTCTGATTCTAGGATCCGTTTCTTCATTCGAAGCTCGGAAATTGTGCAAACGTCCAATTTCCAAGAAAGTTGACTTTTGCGTAAATATTGACCAAAAGTCAAAATTTTAAGATGGACCTATCTTGCACAATTTTTCGCGTACATTCCAATTTTGGAGTCCGTTCCATCATTTGAGACTCGGAAATTGCACAAACAACTCAATCCCAAGATAGTTGTCTTTTGTGTTGAAATCAACCCAAAGTCAAGATTTTCGAGCCAGACTTGTCCTGCATAGTTTTTCGTGACTTGGAGATCACCAATCTTACTCACATCTCCAAAGTACTGACAATGTCCAAAACTAAAGCTCTCAATATCAAAATTTTAGATTCATCCATTTAGTTTGGATCCCCTCAGGGTTATTCCCCAGACTTCATCAAGGCTTTCCTTCTAAAGTACAAATGAACTCTCACAAGTGTGTCTTGAGCTTGAAATTACATCGAGTCACCCGTCCAATCCACAATTCCCCTTTCGGTGCCAAACATTCCCACCTACCATTCTTCATCTCTCTCACCTACCATTCTCGTTCCCTACCGGTCTCTCACCTACCATTCTCATCCACCGGTCTCACCAAAAATTCACATCCGCCATTCTCAACTATCCATCCACCATTCTTCGTCTCTCCACTATAAATAGAAGGGCCGAATTCATCAAGAAGACATCCAGAAAAAAAAAGAAAAAGAAAAAAAAACACTGAGTCATGAAATGAAGATTTGCTTCTTTCAGATTTTCAAGTCCTCCTTCTTACAGCCATTTTTCACTATGGCCTCATCATTCTCAACATTTAGCAACCAAAATTGCTTCATAATCCATCTGAAATCAACCCTCTCATGGTTCGGTAGAAACCCTCTTCACAACATCATTGTAGTTTTGAGATCCAAACAAATTTTGTTTCTCCACTTAACGACCACAGTCGTCCATAAAATTACTCATAACAAGGCCTGCATTGTGGTTCCATGCTTCTTCGGATTTGGTCGGCCAGGAAATCCAAGTCCAGCTGACACACCTGTTCCTAGGCTCAGGGCTCCCGTAGTCTCTCTCCAATTGCTTGGTCTTCCAGCAGAAGCAGTGGTTCGGAACAAACAGCAACTTGGTTGGTTTCTAAGACCAGAGTCACAAGTTAGCTCCATCTTTCATTTTTCTGTGCTTTTCCAACAAGAAGCAGTAAGTGAAGATGGTAAAAAGTGTTGGGGTATCCTACAAATTGTCTTCCATCCAACATTTGAGGCAACCTTCAAGGCACCAGCTCATCAGAGTTCAGCCTTTGGGGCTGGTAAATGGTCACCAGAGCCTTATTCCATGTCCCCACCACTATGGGACTCAAAGGTCATCGTTGCTGGTACCTCAAAACACATTTTCTGAAATTACTCCAACATAAATCTAGGTTGAAGTATTTTAGAAGGTACTCTTCTGAAATTACTTCAACATAATGTCTGTCGGTTTGATCCCTTTACACAAGCACATTCGATTACTCACTGTCAGACCACATGCAACATACAGTGCCAGCACCGTAGTGGTGTGTGTTTCACCCATTCGCTTTGCTTCATCCCCGTCTTCTTCACCACCAACACCATCATCCCCAGAATCCATAAGTTTCTGAAATTACCTCAACTTAACCTGAGTGAAACAATGACACATGCGCACTCAACCACTTTCTCACATGGCCTAGCCTTAATCCTAAGTATACTCTTCCGATATAACTTCACCAGAAGTTCTCAAAAACACAAGGCCGGCCCCATGGCTCTGCATGCTGTACCCAGCCACCATCCTCGCGTCTTCCCCATCTTCTACACCCTGTGATCGCCGCCAACGATCCAAAAACACTCTTCTGAAGTTACTTCAACTTAACCTCTGCTGAGAAGGCTTGGTCATGCAAGTACATTCAAATACTCGCAGACCTCTTTTCGGTCTCATCAAAGCCTTTCATATGGGTGGGTCTACTCTTCGGAAATTATTTCATCCTACTGAAAGTTCCACCACCTTCAATTACTTCATTTGAAGAACCAAGTGCAAAAATCTGTTTTCGAAACTCATTCCCACACCACACTCTGAAACCGTGTGCGTGAACGAGTCTCGAGGGGGCATTTGTAGAGAGGGAAAATTCCCGACCTATCACAAGCTGACACGTCACACTACCAAGTCCACAAAATACAGCCAATTACAAAGCACCACATACTGCTGCTAGGTTTTACTATTGATGTTCAGAAGCCAACAGAAATTTGCCAAGTGTCATGTAATAACCAATCATGCATCGGCTCGTGTAAGCGATGACCCAAGCGACTTCGCTCGTGTAAGCGATGACCCAAGCAACCTCGCACGTGTAAGCGATGACCCAAGCAACCTCGCACGTGTAAGCAATGACACAAGCAGACCAATCAGATTGTGACATGTGTCACCAATCAGACTCCGCCACGTGTCGCTCATCCATCCCAAAACTCCTATAAATAGAAGCCTTCCTGAGACATTTAGGAGGACACCAAGCCATCTGAAGCACTCAGAAGTCCAGAAGCTCTGCCGGAATCAAGCCCCGAAGCCTCTAGCAACTTCAAGAACTTCAACTTCAAAATCGAAGAACATTCGAAGCAGAATCATCCAAATCATCTGCCTAGATCCAAAAGTTTGCGGGAATCAAGCCTAAAGTGTCCGAAAACATCAACAAATCACAAATCGGTGAAGTTCAACGGATTCAAGCCTTTAAAGCACCGAAGAACTTCCACCACAAACCTTCAAATACGAAGAACATTCAAAGAGGAATCATCCAAATCATATTCCTACATATCAAAGTTCACTGGAATCAAGCTCAGAAGCCTCCAGAAACCTCACAAACGATAAATCAGTGAAGCTCTACGGATTCAAGCCTCTAAAGCACCGAAGAACTTCCACCACAAACCTTCGAAGACGAAGAACACACCAAGAACACGAAGAACACACCAAGAACACGAAGAACACACGAAGAACGCGAAGAACGTGAAGAACAAAGGATTTCTAACAAGCTCATAGCCAGAGATTCATTGTAATTCTGTTTCAACAATCTTCGATCCATCCCTCAACCAAATTGAAGGATATTTTGTGTTCAAATCAAAATTACATTATTACAATTCCAATCAACAAGTCTTTCAAGGAGATCGAATCAGAGGATAACTCTTTTGTAATCAACAGAGAATTATACCACAATCATCAATACAAATTCGCACTTGTGACACTATTTTACTTGTTTGACTTATTTCGAACCTGAGAAATTTAGTCGTCCACAGGAGCAATTTGAGTTATTTATTTGATTCATCATAAATATTTTCTTGATTTGATATTTGAAATTTGGTGTATTAGGCTATACTATAAATTCATTCTAAAATTAATGTCCTTATTATATATATGGTAATATTAAAAATGTTTATGATTTGGTTTTGCATAGATAATTTGATATGTTATACAACTTTTTGATGAATTATTTTGTGTTATTAGAGGTAACTATGAAATGGTAAGTCAAAATTAACTAATATTAAAATGTTTATTTTTAATATACAAACCGTAAGAATGTCAATTTTGATACATGCCATTTAGACATTATAAAATGAGATCCTACAAAATAAATAAATAAAGGGTAAACTACGTATTTGGTCCCTATCCTATACATCATATTTCAATTTGGTCCCTAACCTTTTAATTATGTCAATTTGGTCCCTAACCTTTAAGTATCGTGTCAATTTAGTCCTTACTGTTAATTTTTGAATGAAAATTGATGACGCGTATAATAGCCAAAATAAAAAATTAGCTTTCATTGATGTGACAATACAATAAAATTTTATTTTGGCCATTTGACATGTCATCAATTTTCATCCAAGATATAATAACAGGGACTAAATTGACACGATATTGAAAGGTTAATGACCAAATTGACACAATTAAAAGATTAAGGACCAAATTGAAATATGTTGTAAAGGATAGGGACCAAATATGTAGTTTACCCATAAATAAATAAATAAAAATAATACAGTTAGATTTTTTTGTGTGTGTGAAATATAATACGGTTAGATTTAAACCTAAACCTTAAGGATGCATGTAATTAACGTCTACCAATTCCAAGTATACTCTTTTTCTCTCTTTTAAATAATAAGAATTTTTGAAAGATAATTTTTTCAATTAAATATATAATTATGTAAGTGTACGGTAGGACCCATTCCTTTGTGAGAGGGAAAGAGTATACTTCCGGAATACACAATAATTTTCCCTTAAAAAAGATAAGTTACTTTCCATGCAAAGACATTGTGCAATGAAGTTTTAGAACTCTTAAAGGGCATCATTTTTTTGAAACTCCATAAAAAGGAAACTAATTAAACACATGTATATATGCATATATAGGAGACTTGAGATTTATTCAGGCCATGCTATTCTCCATCTCCACCTTTAATAATAAGACTGTCACACTTTGCCCTCTGGGACACAAAACACCACAAGCAGCAAACGTAACACAGGGACATAATACACAGAACAAGCAGCACAATCTTCTTCTTGAAGCTCTAAATGATGTGGAGCCTTACACTGTATGTTGGTTACCACCGTCACTGTCACTAATGCCGATTCCACAGCTTGAATTAATTCCACAATCGCCTAGTTTAACAATGAGTACAACAATGAAGATTAGAATTGTCCCTCAAAGGGAGATCATGCATATTTAAAGAATTATAGCTTAATTTAAATTCATTCTAGGATGCGTATTTAGTGTTAGTTAAAATAAGGTAGCATGGTCTGAGTCTGAGGTGTTTCACAGGTGTGAGGGCAAGGTTGCCTACGATTAAAGTCTCAGGCCCAAGCCCATTCTTGGACCCATTGTACTATCCCTTGTATAAATATGGGCCTAGTAATCGGCTTTGTTTGTGACTTTCTCAATCGGGCTTTTTGTTATGCAATGTGTTTCCGTATAGCTTTATTTAGTTTGTATGTGGTTATAATGTATTAATGTTGAATAACTCAAGTCATAATTAAAAACCAAAAACAATGTATTTGAGATTTGACGTTAGCAGCTTTGCTTATTTTATAATGTGTTATTGTTGTAAATCTCTGCAACTTTCAGGAGTGTGGCTTATGACCCTTGAAACAAGAGTTATATAACTTGCTTGAAACACTATATTACGTAACCTACTGGAAATTATATTCCAAAACACAATATTAGATACCTTGCACCTAATCATTTCAATACATACCACAACCATACACATACTCTAAAGAACCACATTACAAAGTCTAAACTATCTCAAAACTCAATATTATATAAAATGCTCCAAGTCTCTTTCAATGTGTTCCACAACCACACATACATCAAAAGACCACAAATTAGTATATTACCAAGTCCGCAATAGTTCCAAAATCCTAACATGATAAACTAAAACATCCAAGCAAAATAACAAAATACCACATTTCACCAAGTCCACAATAATCCAAAATCCTGATGGAGGCGTTCAGCCATGAGAGTGGCAAGTTCAGCTTCTTCGGCTGCAACAGACAATGGAGGCGTGCCTTGGCATTGGCAGCCTCCTCAACCTTTGGTCTGTAGACTTCTAAGCATTGCCTCTCCAATTCCAACAGCGTGTGGTCTTTGTCTGCTTCACTCTCACCAATGTTTATGTCATTCCATATTTGCTGGTCTCATACAGCAGCAGTCAGCAGCAAAACCAATTAAGGAATTTTCATATGTAAGTGTTACTTTTCATTCAAAAGAAACTAAAATCTAGCATTATTAATATTTAATAGAATTTGAGCAAAAAATGAGGTCATATTTCACAGCATGCACGATCCAAAGTTAGATGCTTAAATACAGCACCTACCTGGAGAGATAATTATTTGCAAAATTAATGAATCAGGGGTCTTACAGCTTATGTTAGGTTTAATAATTAGAATAAAGATAATAGATTTAGTACAGCTATTAAGTGGCCAGTTACACGAACTTTCCAATAAGCATAGAAGATGCTTATACATTTTTTAATCAAGTGTAGTGAGGCAGGCCAACCTGAAGAAACAGCACTTTGTAGATTAGCTTGCCCTGTGTACTCTGATAGTGCTGATACATATCTGTTCAACAGAAAAATGAAATAAAAAGTCAATAGATAAAGATTGCTAATGTTATATAAAGCAGAAGCTTTCATAAATCTTACACACACACACACACACACACATATATATACAAACAGTTGTTTCATAAGTTGGAAATTGACTGATGTCTACTACATGTTTTGTGGTAATAAAATAAATAAATAGATAAAATAAACATTTGTAATACAAATTAGGAACTCAGAAGCTTAGCAAATTTTGAATTACAAAAGAAAAGAACTTTACCCTAGTAATGCATCAAGCCACACATATATGGTTTGCTTATTGTCATTAGGAACTGGGATGCCCCAATACACTGATGCTCGGGAAACGGAAAAAAATCTCTTAAGCCACTTTTGATCCAGCTTTGCACCTTCAAGCAAAAAAGATTATAGAAGTGATTAATAGAAAATTCCATATAGCAAGATACAAAAAGGGTATTCCTAACATTTCATCAATAAATTGCCAAGGGGAAAGAGATGCAGAGAGAATTTTAGATTAAATTCATAAAAACTGATTCCCCTGCCAAGCATGATCGACATTTGACAGCAGAAGCACTATCAATACAGGGCATGTCACCAATAAATCTTTACCCAAAAGGCGTATTTAAAGTATTGTTGGTTCAGCACAAAAACGTTTTAAGGAATATATTAGCAATCATGGGCCATGGCATAATGACTCTTCAAAAAGAATATTTGAATGGAAAGATCTATCAAATGCATTCTGTCATGTGTCTATAACTATAGCAATAGCTAATACAAATTTACTACAACAGTATATACACAATATGCTAATTATTATGCTTACAGCATTCTCAATCAGCATGCTCAGGCTCTTAGCAGGATACTAATCATGCTGAACGCAGCCCCCAAGAAAATCTTTTTACAGTAAAGCTCAGGGACAACTATTTAGGACATGCTAGACTAAGTTTTTTCATAATTACCTACTATCTCACCTCATTTAACCAGAAAGAAGGCTGAAAAAAAATTTGGATTTTGTGTCAAAGTTTCTTCCAAGAATTTTTTATATTTTGATAGTGCAAAGTAGTAATTATCCTCTTTCCACAGAACACATGACTTCAGGTGCATAGGGCAACAGTTGTTATCAAGCAATTCTTTCTCATCCTGCAGATTCATAGAGCTAAAGACATTACACTATTGTGGTACACATACAAAACCTCTCTCAAACAAAACGACCACAACAAATACATAAACACATACATTCAAACAAGACAGTGCATATATGAAAATGGAAATCAGCAAGAACCTATATAAAATAAAAAAGGAATTCCACATAATGAGTAATCTCAACAAGTTCTTGTAAATATCAAAGGAGATTTTCTACACAAATACTAGCACCCACAAAAATAAAAGAACTCACTTTTTATCAAATGCTCAATTATAGATAATGCAATAACCCCATCACTAATCCAAAAGTATGTATGTGAATATAAAAACAATAAGCAGATAAGGGAAATTAAATTTAGATAATGTTGCTACATCCACATTTACAAGTTCAAATGCAAATATTACCTGATACTCCTCACAGTAGACACAATAAATTCCTTCATATATATAGATATATCACCATTGGCAAGAACCCTTGAGTAAAATTCCTTCACAATTGATTCATGCTTGGGATCTGACAGATCAATAGTCCGAATGAACTTATCATAAGATATGTCTAACTGCAGGCAGAACGTAAACAATAAAACAAAGGAGATCATTAAAAATTGGAAAATATGCACAACAATTGGAACATTCAACAAGTCAGGCTAAAGTAAATTGAGAGTGCATTAGTATCTTGGGTTAATATTACATCTTTCCAGAGTGTCTTATTTCTTGTTAAATTAACATCGCAATGTTCACTTGGGTCAGAACCCCGGACTGCTGCAGCAGTAGCAATTTTCTCCCCATGCTTATCCGTGCTGGTAATAAATACAACTTTCTTCCCTAACAGCCTCTGCCACAAGATATGAACCATAAAAGTTTTGCCCTTTACATCATATTTTAACACTAGAATTGTTCAAAAACATAAAATTACAACAATGCACATTTGTCCCTGACTTGCTTGCAGAAATATGTTACCTAGGCCTAAGAACCTCTCCAACAGATTATGTAAATTCTCTCACTCATATTTGAAGAAATTAAATTAAAAAAAAAAAAACATCTTTTAGTTTTTCGCTGATCATTGTTTAAACATCAACTCATATTCTCCACCCAAATTCATCTTCTCCATCCAACTCTTCATCTTCTCCACCACTTATAGGGCGTTTGGTTTGCCGTGATGTTATATTACGTCATAATATTACGTGTAATCTTATATTAATGTAATCTCAATACAATAATACAACATTACATTATTTAGGAAGGTGATAAGATTAAGATGATGTAATATATTTTGTAATTTTCAAACTATGATAATATTAGAAAAATTCAAATTAACCAAAAACTTTAATCTCACATTATCGTAATGTGTATCACATCAAAGATACACCACAGCGAACTAAATGCCCTTTAAAATTCTCAAACTCAAGAGACTTGAGAGGAACCATAGAGAGAATTTGAGTGGAGAATCGTAGCACAGATCATAGCGGCTTTCCATCGCCCAGATCCACCTACCACCCAATGTTGAACTAAAGTATTCTACATATCAACCTCTTTCTCCTCTCTCTCATTACAACACAACATTCCTCCTCTCATCTAAGAACACCTAAAGCCAAAATCCCAAAAGTAGAAAAAACAAAAAATTAGTATCAGAAAAAAAATAAAAAATTTGAACATATAAAACTTACAAATGGGCAATCACCTTCTTAAAAAAAAATGGTGAATCACCAATAACAAAAGAAAAAAACTAATTAGGTTTTTATACTAACTAATCACATTTATTAACACATTATTTTGTAAATATTTATAATAAAATTCAAAATAATTTTAATAATTTTCTTTTATCATATCCAACAAGAGAAATCTCACCCAATTTAAACCCTAAATTGTAATAATAATAAAAAGTTGTTGTAAATTTGCTAATTCATTAATGATAATTAATTTCTCTAAGCGTGCGTTTGGATCGGGCGTTTTGCTCAATTCGTGCGTTTTGCCTTTTTTTAGTGGGTCCCATGGGTCTTGTTCATGGACCACCAAAAACTGAAAAACATGCATACCCATGCATTTCTGAGTCTCACGGTACTATTCATACATTTAAAAATTATTTTGCTACAGTATTTTCAGTTTTCAGCAAATAAGCAATATCCAAACAGACTCTAAATAATTTAAAATTTTAATTTTTTCCACCCAACCCACGTAAGCATTAGTATCTGGGTTTGTTAAGAAGCATATAATTTACAACTTCAAAACATATTTTATTTATTTTACCATCTTATTTTACAACTTACCTAACAATCTAACTTTTATTTTTACACCCAACTCATTTAAATAATATAAACTGCACCGCCAAATAATATAAAAATTATATTTCTTTTCCTTTCAAAGTATCAGAGTAGAAAAAATATCAATATATATACATACCAGGTATAATTGCCCTTTTGTAAACCCTTCCACACACATTTTGCACAGACATCTCACGATCTTCCCAGTTCCTACACTTGACAATTCTAGGCAATCGTCTTTTTTGTCTCATTTTATGGCTGGGTACGTAACACTATCTAGCTAAATTTATTTGTGTGTGTGAGTGTGTAGAGAGTTCTTATTTTGTAATATTGATATACTTTCTTTCTGCAACAGCTTGAATTTGAGCGTTAAAGACGTTATGGAAATCGTGAAACTCCTGATCCTCATTCTTAAACTCATTGCTGAACTCCGCGAGTGTATAAGAAATTTCAGAAGCGGTGGCCAAACGGTGGTTGGCAACAACTTCACCGGCGATGACAGCACTACCGACAACCGCAAATGGGTATCGAACTTCAGAATGCTGATGACAACTCCGTCGTAGCTTCTGTTGAAGCTTCTACATCTGCAGGAAATGGTGTTCATGCAAAAAGTACTCTTTCTTTACTATATTTCTTCAGAACTGGACGCTGCTTTTCTTTTTCTTTTTTTCTTTTTTTAAAGGGTTAGTTGAATAAGGTAGCATGGTGACTCTGAGGTGTTTTGACACATGTGAGGGCCAAGTTTTCCTACTGTTATGTGGCGTTTGGTACAGGGTAATATTTTAGGATTCCTAGAAATGTTTAAAGATTCCCACGTTTGGTTGCAAATTATGCTAGGGAATCAGATGCCAGAGGAATCTGGATTCCCCCTTTAAACCCCTCTCAGTGGGAATGTGGATTCCCTTTGAAACAGGTGGGAATCCAGATTCCCAAGCTTAAAGGAAATTGTATTTTTTATAAATTGACAATTTTAACCTTTTTTTTTTAAATGACTTGGTAGTTTACATTCAAATATAAGGATAGAATGGGAAAAATAAATAATTCATTAAAGATTCCTGAAAATAAATCAAACATAAGAATACCTACATTTTTAGGAATGTGATTCCTAGGAATCACATTCCTAAGAATCTGGATGACAGGAGTAATGTGAATTCTCCTGTACCAAACGCCACATTAGAGTATCAGGCTTAATCCCGCTCTCGGGGCCTATTACACTATCTAGGTAGGACTATGGGCCTCAAAATGGGCTTTGTTCCTGATCTTCTCAGCCGGTCCTCTCTTGTGCACTGTGTTTCCTTTCGGCTTCATCTGGGGTGTGTATTTTTATGGTTTGTGTTGTGGTCGTTATGCTGATTAAAATTTAATCTCATTCATCCCCACCCCCAAAAAGAAAGAAAAGAAAAGAAAATTGAGATGTAGGATTGGTGACTTTACTTCTTGTTTTATAATGTTTTTAGTCGTAAAACTCGTGATCTTCCGGAGTGTGTGGCTTAATTTTTAATAAAAATATTGCTTTTACTTTTTAATTTTTATCATATATTTGTGTGTCAATAATAAACACATATTATTGGATTATTATGTTAGTGTATGCCCAATCAATTTGAATTGATCTAAAATGGTAAAGATCTATCACAGATTGTGGGTCTTTTTTTCTAATTATTAATTTTCATTTTGCAAAAGATTTTGGTTTTTCTTTATGTTAAATGGACCCCAAAAGAATATTTTTAAGGGTGAAGATTTATGTAAGATTGTAAAGTAGTTGCTGCCTGCTCAATTTTCTCATCCTATTAAGACTGAATTAAATTTGGGCTAGGATTGTGGACACTGGAATTACGTAGTGTTTTTTTTGGGACGTAAGTAGTGTTTTAGCGCTAGTAGTGCTATGGGCCCAAAAATGGGCGTTATTCCGGATCTTGTCAAACTGGATCTTTGTTGTGCTATGTGCTTTCTAGTGGCTTCATTTGGTTTGTTGTATTGTATGGTTTGTTTTTCGGTTATTATGTTATTTTAAATAAAATTTATTCTCATTCATCCCAAGGAGTTATCTAATTAGAGATATGCACGCTCTCTTCTTTTTAGTTTCATTTTCCTCCAAAGGTTTCAAATATATATATATATATATATATATATATATATATTGTAGGGTATGTTTTCGTAGCCCAAGCCCAAAAGGTATGGATTATCGGCCCAATGAACCCAGGACAATGAATTTGTAGAGAGTGGGTGAAAGAGCTGGGCTGGTTATGAATTAAACAATAGTTGGACCGAAATAACGTGAAATAGTGCCCAGAAAACTCAATGAATGAATGTCCGAAGAGATGTTTTATTGAATGAACAGTAGTTACAATACTCAGAGTTACAGTAAAGTTTTTGTTTCCTTCTTTTCCTCTCTTTTTCTTCCTCCCCCCCTTTTGTTAGGGCTCTTCTTCTTTATATAGCATCATCCTTTATCATCTCTGCCGTCCACTTGTCCCTCATCTGTGTACCTACTTGAGTATGGGTCATATCAAGTATCTTCTCTTACTTTTGGGAGTGGCGGTAGGTGTGGTTGCACTGCTTAGGGGTCTTCTCCATATAAATGCGGCCAGAAAGGTTGCTGCAGTGCATTAAATACGGTGGCAACAGCTTTTTCTTGAGATATTTCTTTGTCCTTATCATCCCCTGACATGCCCAGAGTTTATCTTTGTTATTAGGATTGCCGGGAAGGTCATTCGAACTCTCCCAATGCTTGGTTGGTCTAGACTAAATGTACCCGAGGAGTGAGGCCTCTTCGAACAGAAGGTAACCTCTTCAGGCTACTTTCATTCTCCACTTCCGAGCTTCCAGCCTTCAGATGTACTCTGCCCAAACTAGATATGGCTCTTCGGACATACAGTACTCCTCAACATAGGGCCCTAGGCCCACTAAGTAGATTTGGGCTTTTACCCCCCACAATAGCCCCTCAAAATATTAATTTTTCCCTCGCATCCAAAGAGAAAAAATAGGATTTTGACTTGTCACGGAGTAAAAAGCTTGAGAACAGACAAAAACTTGAACTGGCACGTGTGTAAGTATAGATGTACGCGCTCCATCATTGCTGCTGTTGTTTATTGTATTCCCAAAGCGCTAGATTAATTACTTCAGGCGGCGTTTTGTCCTTTGCATCCAACGGTGGGTTATTGATCCAACGGATGTGGTTCTTCCTCGGGATTTGGGCGAGATAACTTCTGCCCCTTCGTTTGACTCCGTATAAAGTCTCAGAAGAAGTTACTTCTTCCTTACTTTGCAACTCTCAGACCATCCAACAAGAACAAGCACACAACTGCTCCGAGCTCTTTCAATCGCCGATTTCAACCTTTCCCAAAGTCTTCAAGAATCCTTCTGCGAGTTCGAAGATCATCATCTGATTCGGTTCCTGTAAGTTATCATTCCTTCGATCCTTTAATCTTCTCTTCGGCCAGCTTTCCCGGCCTTCGAACAGTCGTTACCTGGTTGCTGCACTTAGTACCTCCACCCTTCCGTTTGAGTACGATGGGTAAACTCCAGTATTTGGTTGATAGTCCTGCCCAGTTGGAGGAGTTTAGGGCCGCATATCGTATACCCCCGAATGTGGGTGTGAGGTATTGCTCTCCAGAGAAGATACTAACTAATCGGAAAACGGGAGAAGTCGTAATCCCTGTCATCGCCTTCCTAGAAGGGGGGATGACAATCCCCATGGGCCCCATCATCACTAGCTACCTTCGAAACCATAGGCTTACTCCCTGGCAGTGTGCGCCTAACATGTTTAGGATCTTAGGAGCAATTGAGGACCTTAACTGCCACCTAGGATTGGGACTCACCTGGCTCGACGTGGTACACATGTACAAGTGCCACAGCCAGCAAGGGGCGGGATATTATCTAAAATCCCGGTCCGACGTTGTTTGGCTCATTTCCTGCCTTCCCAAATCCAACAAAGGGATGAAAGACGACTATGTGATCGTTTCGGGCGCATGGTATGACGACCCTCACTGCCCAACCAAGCCAGGAGAGCCAGGTGGGACATGTTAGATTTAGGCTCACTAACCATAGGCTTAGGATCTCCGCCTTTCAATCGGTTTTTAATTCTTCTTGTGTTGCTATTTTCGAGTCTCTAACAAAGTTCTGCTGTGATTTGTAACAGATAAAAACCACGTTTCTCCTCGGCTCAGTCTTACAAATACTGCTGCACTCAATTTTCTATTAAGGTCAGAAATTTTTGTAAGCGAGGATGGGCAGCTCCAGTCAACTCCTCTTATTCTCGGGTACAAGGCGAAACCAAAAGATTTCTAGCCGATCAGCAACGCGATAACACAAGGAGATCATCGTCTTAATCAAATAGATGTTGGCTGGAAAGGATTTTTAGCGCCACACGAACTTGCATCCGTACCTTACCCTAACCCACAGGGCATGCCACTGCTCGTTCAGCCGATTGCACAAGTCCCTCTTGAACCAATGGCTGAAGGTGAAAGAGTTGGCTCTTCGTCCTCCTCGCTAAAGGAGCAGATAGATAAATTTAAGTTCGTGGAAGAAGGTTCGGGAGGGGTCCAAGTGGTACGATCCTCGGATTCCGAAGAAGGGATTGATAGGTTGTCAAGTGTCCATCCTCCCATTCTGACTACTACTCTTTCAAAAGGCATTTTGGAAGAAGAAACCATGTCAGATTTAAAGGCATTAATGAGGAACAGAAGCAAGAAGGCCGAGCCGAAAGGCACTGGGACTTCTCAGCCAGTGGTGAACTTACCTCCAGTGCCACCCCAGGTTCCTGACCCCGGCTTAAAGCCCATGCCGGACCTAAAAAAGAAGAGGCCCCTCGAACCTGAGGAAAAGGAGGTGGTTGTGCCCCCGAAGACAACCAAGCAATAGAAGGTGGCGAGAGACCATCGAAGCAGGAGGGCCTCATCTACCAAAAGCCGAGATGAGCCTCATGTTGTTGAGGTGCATCGAGGGTCACGCACATGGTCTCCTAAGCTGGAGCTGGACGACGCTCCTATCTCTTGGGACACTTCCCTTAGAAACTATGATGGGGGAAAACCAGGGCTGGTGGCTGAAGCTTTGGAGCAACCATTGCTCCTCCCCCGAGACATGGAGTCATACAGGTGCTTCAACCAGTATGAACTCTTCATGTCCATGAAGAGGGACCTGGCCATGGTAAGTCAATTAACCCAGCTCTTTGGTTTGGCATGTTAATTTTTCGTTTGTTTTACGCTAACTCTTTTACTTTATTATGCAGATTACCCAGCAAGTCTTCGTGGCCGAAGAGTGGAGTAAAAATGCATACCTCGAAGTCCAAGCAGAGGCCCACTCTCGGTCCGAGGCAGAGAAAGCTTTGGGTAGCTTAAAAGAAGAGTTTTCTCGGATCTCCGAGCAGCTTAAAGAGGTGACCAACGAAAGGAATAGCCTCAATGCGGGCCTGCAAAATGCAAAGAGCCATGCCGAAGCCCAACGCAAGTTGCTAAATGAGGCTCAGACCAACTTGGCAACTGAGAAAGAATTTGTGAAGGAACTTCGCGCCGAACTCCAAAAGGCTAAGGACGCTGCCAAGCTAGCTCAGAGGAATGCTCAGTTGGCCAAGGAGGCGACCGAGGCTGAAAAGAAGGCGGCATACCAATTGGGAGTAGAGGTGACCGAGCAGGGTCTAACTGAACAGTTCGCCTCGGTCAGCAGAGACTACTGTGCCATAACATGGGGTAAGGCTATGGATGCTGCTGGAATACCTGCTGACTCGGAATTGAGGTTGTCAGGAAACATATATTATGACCCTGACATCCGAGAGCTCCTAGAGTCTGATCTTCCTCCTCCTACTCAGCGCCTAAAGGCCTCAGAGCAGTCCTTGGTCAACCAAGTTCCTCCGACCACCGTTGAGGCTTCCAAGGAATCTGGTCAGCCAGGTGATCAGAGCAAACCAGCTGAACCACCCAAGGATAAGGGCGAGAGCTTGGAAAAAGAGAAAACGTTTTCAGAGCCCAAGAGCCAGGCACCAGAAGTTGCTGCTACCCAGGCTGGACAGGCTGTAGACCCTGTGGTCCCCCAATCAAAAGCATAGATACTTAGGGGTTTTATTTTTATTTTTTTATTTTTTTATTTTTTTATTTTTTTTATGAGATTGTAAACTATCCTCTTCTTATTAATGAAATAGTTTCTCTTTTGCTTTTGGTGTTATTGTTACATGTCCTATGATTTACCTTTATTACAAAGCACAGTATTCTGTAACTATGGGAATGTAGGCAGACCTAATCACCATATCATGCTAATAATGCACATAACTCAAATTGGCAATGAAAAGAGTAGCTAAATGCAACGAGCGTTATAAAAACTTCAAAGGTCTTTCCAATCATGCATGAAGAAGGGGCCAACATAAATTAGAGTTAATTTGAATTTATTCAGGGATTTCAAATGTGACTCACTATAAAGTCATATTTCAATAATAATAACTGTATGGACTAACCCAAATCATCTGGTCCGAGGACTACAGGCATGAATGGATTTAAGTTTAAACACTTACAGAAAATTGTGAACGAGTATTAACTAACCCAAATCATCTGGTCCGAGGACTACAAGCATGAGTGGATTTAAGTTTAAACACTTTGGAAAATTGTGAACGAGTGTTAACTAACCCAAATCATCTGATCCGAGGACTACAAGCATGAGTGGATTTAAGTTTAAACACTTAGAGAAAATTGTAATGGAGTGTTAACTAACCCAAATCATCTGGTCCGAGGACTACAGGCATGAGTGGATTTAAGTTTAAACACTTTGGAAAATTGTGAACGAGTGTTAACTAACCCAAATCATCTGGTCCGAGGACTACAGACATGAGTGGATTTAAGTTTAAACAGTTAGAGAAAATTGTAATGGAGTGTTAACTAACCCAAATCATCTGGTCTGAGGACTATAGACATGAGTGGATTTAAGTTTAAACACTTAGAGAAAACTATGAACGAGTGTTAACTAACCCAAATCATCTGGTCCGAGGACTACAGGCATGAATGGATTTAAATTTAAACACTTTGGAAAAAAAACTGTAGACGCTGTATATAATGAACTGGCACATTAATTGAAGCGAAGATTTGATTAATAATAATATCTTTTAAGGTTGTTTACATTCCAAGGGCGTGGTATCACATGACTATCTAGGTCTTCAAGGAAATACGCCCCAATGCCAGCCCCTGAGGTAATACGATATGGCCCCTCCCAATTAGGCCCCAACTTACCCCAAGCTGGGTTCTTTGCAGTGCCGACAACTTTCCTCAGTACTAAGTCGCCAGGTTCCAGAGGCCTCGGCTTTACATTGGCGTTGTAGAGCTGCCTGAGTTTTTGTTGGTAATATGCTAGTCGGACCATTGCATTTTCCCTCCTTTCATCGATCAGGTCCAAACTCCTCTCTAGCTGCTCATTGTTGCTGGTCGGACTGAATGAACTGGTTCTCAATGTTGGAAACCCAATCTCCAAAGGTATCACAGCTTCAGCCCTATAGGTCATTGAGAAAGGGGTCTCTCCAGTAAACCTACGAGGCGTAGTTTTGTAGGCCCAAAGTACATGCGGTAATTCTTCCACCCATTTGCCCTTCGCATCATCTAATCTCTTTTTCAAGCCATTTACAATGACCTTGTTGACAGCTTCTGCTTGGCCATTGCCCTAGGGATAAGCTGGGGTGGAGTATCTGTTTATGATCCCCAGTTCGCTACAATAACTCCTGAATGCTTTACTATCGAACTGCAGGCCATTGTCCGAGATGAGAGAAAAAGGAACCCCAAATCGAGTGACGATATTCTTCCACACAAACTTTTGCACGTCTACATCTCGGATGTTGGCAAGTGGTTCAGCTTCGACCCACTTGGTGAAGTAGTCAGTGCCGACCAGCAAGTACTTCCTATTTCCTGCAGCCTTAGGGAATGGCCCCACGATATCTAAGCCCCATTGGGCGAAAGGCCATGGGCTGGATAGCGGATTGAGAGTTCCTCCCGGCTGATGGATGTTTGGGGCAAATAGCTGGCATTGATCGCATTTTTTGACATAATCGAGGGCTTCTTTTTGCATGTTTGGCCACCAATAACCCTGAGTAATGGCTCGGTGAGCCAAGGACCTACCTCCAATGTGGCTCCCACAGATTCCTTCATGCAATTCCTCTAGTAGCAATTCAGCCGCTTCAGGATGTATGCATAACAAGTACGGTCCTGAGTAGGAGCGTTTGTATAGTTTCTAATCTTCGGATAACCAGAACCTAGTTACTTTCCTCTGAACTTTTTTAGCTTCCCCCTTTTCTTCAGGTAAAATATCCTCCTTAAGGAATTTAACGATAGGATCCATCCTGCTGAGTCCAGACCTGATTTGGTGAACTTGAACAACTTCTCTTCTTGCTTCGGTAGGCCCATGCAAGTCCTCGACGAGGATAACTCTTGGAAAATCTTGTGCCGAAGAGGTCGCGAGAGTGGCCAAAGAGCTAGCATGTGTGTTACCACTTCTGGGAATATGCAGCAAGCTGAAAAATTCAAATTCTGACTGCAGATGTTTAACTCAGCTCAAGTATCCCTGCATCCTTTCATCCTTCGCCTCAAACTCCCCCAGTACTTGACCCACAACTAACCTTGAGTCCGAGAACAACTCCACTGCCTTTCCCCCCATCTTTTGGACCATAGACATTCCCATCAATAAGGCTTCATACTCCGCCTCATTATTCGTTGCTGAGAAATCTAGCCTTAACGACTTTTCAATAGTAATTCTTTCGGGGGATACCAATACTAGCCCCACTCCAGAACCTTTCTGGTTCGCTGCGTCATCCACGTACACCTCCTAACGGGAAGGGCCTTGTTGAGAAATCATGCCAACCGATTTTTCATCCATGTCCGATGTCGGCTTTACCTCTTCTAATTGGGGCTCCGTGAACTCGGCTACCAAATCAGCAAGCACCTGGCCCTTGACGGATGTGTGAGGCATGTATTTGATATCGAAAGCCCCTAAGATCGTACCTCATTTAGCAATCTGCCCAGTGTAGTCAGGGCTTCGGAGTACAGCCTTGAGTGGGAGCTGAGTGAGGACGATGACTGTATGGGCCTGGAAATAGTGAGGTATCTTTCGTGTACCAAGCACTACTGCTAGGATAGCCTTCTCCAGTGGTAGGTAACGGATCTCGGCTTCATGCAGTGACTTGCTTACGTAATAAACTGGTCTTTGTACACCGCAATCTGCTCGGATCAACACCAAGCTCACAGCATAGGGAGCCACCGCAATGTAGGCAAACAAGACTTCATCCGGCTCAGGACTGGACATGATTGATGGCCGAGCTAGATAATCTTTGAGTTACTGAAAGGCCAAAGCACATTCTTCAGTCCATTTGAATCCCTTCCACTTGTTGAGCAGAGAGAAGAAGGGCCGACACCTGTTCGCTGATCAGGAAATAAATCGATTCAGGGCAGCAGTCATTCTTGTCAGTTTCTGAACTTCCTTGGGATTCCGAGGAGCTTGTAAGTTAGTGATGGCTTTTATCTGGTCGGGGTTAACCTCGATTCCCCTGTGAGTCACCATGTATCCCAAGAACTTTCCGAATCCCACACCGAATGAGCACTTGGAAGCGTTTAAGCGCAGCTTGTACTTTCTAAGGACTTCAAAGGTGCTTTCAAGGTCCTTCACATGCTTAGCAACAATCTTGCTTTTCACCACCATGTTGTCTATATAAATCTCGATATTTCTACCCAGTTGTGGCTCAAACATCCTCATCATCATCCTTTGATAAGTAGACCCCGCGTTTTTTAAGCCAAAGGGCATCACCTTATAGTGGTAGTTACCATTAGGGGTGACGAAAGCGGTCTTTTCCTGGTCATCCAGGGCTAATGGTATCTGGTGGTAGCCTTGGAAAGCGTCCAAGAAGCTCATCCGAGGGTGGCCGACAGTGGCATCTACGAGCTGGTCGATTTTTGGCATAGGGAATGGATCTTTAGGGCAAGCCTTATTTAAATCAGTGAAGTCCACGCATACTCGCCATTTCCCATTCTTTTTCTTTACCACCACAGTATTCGCTAGCCACTCAGGGTAGAAAACTTCCTTAATAGCTCCAGCTTGTTTGAGCTTCGTTACCTTTTCCCTTACTGCATCAGCATGCTCCTTGGATGGACGCCGAGGAGGCTGCTTCTTAAGGGTTATCAGTGGGTTGACTCTCAGATGGTGACAAATGAATTCTGGATCCACCCCTGGGGCTTCATAAGCATTCCAGGCAAATACGTCGAGATTTCTCTTAAGGAAATCTACTAAGTCTTCCTTCTCCCGAAGAGGCAGCTGTGATCCTACTTGAAAGAATTTTTCCAGATTGTTTCCGATGGTGACTTTTGTCAAATCCTCGCACGTAGCTTTCTCTTCTGGATCCTCGGCAGGCAATCCCCGAGACTTTAACTGCTATAAACACCTTTCGGCCCTAGACGAGGGCTCGGCTTCGGGCTCATGTTGAATGGCAGCCACCAAACATTGTCTAGCTACGGATTGATCCCCCCGGATTTCGCAAACCTGGCCTTCGGACGGGTATTTGACTTTCTGATGCAAGGTGGAAGAAACCGCCCCCAGCGTATGAAGCCAAGGTCTGGCTACAATTGCCGTGTAGGGGGAAAAAACGTCTACAACTAAGAAATCCACCTCCACCACCTCTGAGCCAGTCTACACGAGTAATCGTATTTGGCCTTTCGGGGTAACGACTCTTCCTTCGAAACTGATCAGCGGAGAACTATATGGTGTTAAGTCACCAAGTTTGAGGTTCAGCCCCCTGTAGAGATCAGGGTACATTATTTCTACAGCACTACCTTGGTCAACCATCACCCGCTTCACATCATACCCTCCAATTCTGAGGGTGATGACCAACGCATCATCATGAGGTTGGACAGTTCCCACCTTGTCAGCATCCGAGAACCCTAAAGTTGGTTGGTCGTCCAGTTTGCACCTCTTCGGACACTATCCAGAGTCCCCTGCAGGTAACCGACCTACCAACATGACCTTGGATGGCCAGGATCCTGTTCTTCCTGGGGCTGCAAAGATAACATTGATAGTTCCTTGTGTGCTGTCGTAGGCAACCAAAAATAAAACCTATACTCCTAAAAATATATGTAGTAGTGCGAGTAAGGATCGTTCCCACAGAGAGTATCTAGCCTAATTTTATGCTACGTGAACAAGGCGGGGGGTGGGTTTGAGTATAATGAAAACAATTTTAAGAAAAACAACTAAGGAACAATTCAAATCAAAATATTGAAATCAATCAAGAGAACAAACCTTGGTCCAAGTCAACATCCACCATCGGAATTTTACAACTGATCATCAATGCAAGTATATATTAATTCACACCTTGAATACTCACCGTTGGAACTATTTTCCTATCTCTCCTTAGTCATAGTTAATTAGAAAACAAGCGATCTAATTAACCCTAACTACTAAACAACCCAAGACAAGCGCTAAAGGTTTAATTTAGTAGCAGCCTTAAGAATTAGAGAGACCGATGAAACTAAACAATACAAATACAAGTGGTTGCATTTAATTTAGTCGAGCATTCTTCCTAAGATCTAATGATTTCTGACGCAGCAAATCATTAAATCTTGGTTGCTTCACAAGTTAGAGAGATCAAACAATTACGGATTTGATATCTAACCTAGCAGTAGATTGCAACGAATAATAAACTAGTAGGCTTCCAAGTAATTAAACGAGACAATCATGAAAATAGGCACAAAAGAACATCCTATATTCAAATTATAAATTGAACAATAAAAACAAATTAGATCTCATAGTTTTATTGATTCCGAGGCTTTAGTTTCCTTCAACCAAGTATAAAAGTTTTAGCCACACAGGGCCATGATGAAAACTCAAAGGAAAAAAAAATCAGAGAAGAGGGGAGAGAGAGGCGTGTGTGTGTCTCCAATTCTGATTTCTCTTCCCCTTTTTACACGTTTATTCCCCCTTTCCCAAGCCTCCAAAATCTCCTAAAAATATTCTAAATAATAATATCCAAATTTGACTAATTAAGGAAAAATATTAAAAATAAAACAAAGTCCTAATATAACTAGGAAAGTGGTGTTTTTCAATTGGAAATTTCGTGCATCAGATCTGGAACCTTCCAAAAATAAACTGCATCAAATCCGCTTATTAGAATATCAAGCAAAGGAACATTCCAGAACGTCAACAGTGCAGGTGCAGCAACTCCAAGCCCGATTTAGACCTTGATGCAGCCCGTATCTCTCAAAACTCAAAACATGAAAGTTGTAGAGCTTTCTCTTGGAGTTCCATATCATCTTGAATCATCTCAATCGGAGCTCTGATGAGAGAGTTATGCCCAGATTACGAAGCAATGTCAAAGCTGTCCAGAATCGCCCAATTAATTACGTTTTGCATTTTATGCCTCCATTTGCATCCTAAATCAAAATATAAGAATAATAAGTACATTTAGGCACCAAATAAATATAAAAGACTAAACATTAAGGGATAAAAATATGACATTTTGCATTCTCATCAGTTCCCAGAGGAGGTTTTAAAGGGTCATCCCTTCGGGACTCTGAGCTCATCTGCCCTCCTCGGCCACTGGTATGATGCAAGAGATGCCTCAATTTCCCTTCACCGACTAGCTGGTCCAAATGATCCCACAAGCTTCTGCAATCTTCAGTCGTGTGTCCGTGATCCTGGTGGTATTGGCAGTAGAGATTGCGGTTACGCCTATCAGGATTTCCTACCATCTTATTCGGCCACTTGAAGAACGGTTCATTCCTGACCTTTTCTAAAACTTGATGGACTGGATCTCTGAATACGGTGTTGACTGCTTGGGGATTGGTTGATCCTGACTGCGCAGGAAAATCTCTCCTTGGTTTATTATTGTTGTATCGATCCGACCTAAAATCCCTCATCTCTTGGGGGATAACCTTTTCCTTGCCTTTTCCTTGTTGTTGATCTTCTTCAACTCTTTTATACTTCTCAATGAGGTCCATTAGCTGACGCATGCTAGTGATGGGTTTACCAGACAAGGATGTCCTTAAACCATGATCAATAGGAAGATCGAGCTTAAACGTTTCTAGGGCCATTGCATCAAAGTTGCCCCCCATATCATTAAACATCTCCCAGTATCTGTCCGAATACACCTTCAGGGTTTCTCCTTCCTGCATGCTCAAAGATAGCAGAGAAGACAAAGGTCGGGCCACTCTTCGGCAGGTGACAAAACGTGAACCAAAAGCTTGAGTGAGCTCTTTGAAAGAGCTAATGGAATTTGGGTTCAGTCCATCAAACCACCTCATTGCAATTGGTCCAAGACTGGAGGGGAAAACCTTGCACATCAGTGTTTCGTCTCTGGAGTGAACTGCCATCCTTTGATTAAAGTGACTCACATGCTCCACGGGGTCCGTTTTGCCATTATAGATAGTGAACGTAGGCTGATTAAAACATCGGGGAAGTCTCGCTTCTTCGATCTTGCGTGTAAAGGGCGATCTAGAGATTTGATTCAAGGCCCTGCTCATGGCATCGTTCCCTACACCTCCATGTGGTGGGCTCTGAGGTCGCCTCTTATGATGATGCTCTGCCTCATAGGAAAAAGTCTCTCTAACTGGGGTCCCTGATCTCTGTTGGTAGTCGAAATCCTGCTGATCATCAGATTCCCCATCAGAATACAAAGGTACCTGCTTCCGCTTTGCATGGCGCAACTCTCTTTTTAGCTTTTCAACCTCCTGCTGCAAATCCCGGTTCTTCTTTGCATAGGACACATGACTCCCACCATGTGATTGGTTCTGACCAGGGGGCACGATGTGTACACTACCCTCGTGGTCTTGTCTCCGCTCCAAGTTGAGAAAAGGGTCCACGTGCTGAGATGCCCTAGACTCTGCTTCTTGTTGACCTTGTTCAGCCATCACCAACTGTTGTTTTCATCCTGCACAAGCTCTTCCCACAGACGGCGCCAATTGTAGGGTCTGTTTTCGTAGCCCAAGCCCAAAAGGTATGGATTATAGGCCCAACGAACCCAGGACAATGAATTTGTAGAGAGTGGGTGAAAGAGCTGGGTTGGTTATGAATTAAACAATAGTTGGACTGAAATAATGTGAAATAGTGCCCGAAAAACTCAATGAATGAATGTCCGAAGAGATGTTTTATTGAATGAACAGTAGTTACAATACTCAGAGCTACAGTAAAGTTTTTGTTTCCTTCTTTCCTCTCTTTTTCTTCCTCCTCCCCTTTTGTTAAGGCCCTTCTTCTTTATATAGCACCATCCCTTATCATCCCTGCCGTTCACTTGTCCCTTATCTGTGTACCTACTTGAGTATGGGTCATATCAAGTATCTTCTCTTGCTTTTGGGAGTGGCGGTAGGTGTGGTTGCACTGGTCAGTGGTCTTCTCCACATAAATGCGGCCAGAAAGGTTGCTGCAGTGCATTAAATACGGTGGCAACAGTTTTTCCTTGAGATATTTCTTTGTCCTTATCATCCCCTGACATGCCCAGAGTTTATCTTTGTCATTAGAATTGCCGGGAAGGTCATTCGAACTCTCCCAATGCTTGGTTGGTCTAGACTAAACGTACCCGAGGAGTGAGGCCTCTTCGGACAGAATGTAACCTCTTCGGACTACTTTCATTCTCCATTTCCGAGCTTCCAACCTTCAGATGTACTCTGCCCAAACTAGATATGGCTCTTCAGACATACAGTACTCCTCAACATAGGGCCCTAGGCGCACTAAGTAGATTTGGGCTTTTATCCCCCACATTTATATATATATATATATATATATAAAGGTTTCAAATATATATATATATATATATTAAAGTTTTAATCTTCCTCATCTTTTAGCTGTCTAGTAACCTTCTAGCTGTCAGACCTAGCAACTCATCAACCTCATTAAAATCAATGTCTTCCAATTATCTCACCGGAATTCAAAGAAAATTATCCCTAGGTTCTAGTCTCTCCAAGTTTCAGGGTAAAAATTGATCTTTGATCTTTCAATAAAAATTTAATGGATTTATTATTATTTGCCATTGTTGCACTCAAGGGATGTCTTAAAATTGTGATAGAATTTGGGATTATAAGTAATAAACGCCCAATTTTAATTGGATAATTGGGCAATTGATTTGGGAGCTTAAATCATGAAATTTTAAGGACTTTAGGGCTAAGTTAGGAGTGATTTTTCTACGTTGGACAATTTCAAAGAAATTTTACAAAAATTTGAAAAGTTACTGTAACCCTGTTTCTGATAGATTTGGCATTTGGGTATAACTGACTTGATTTTAGCATGACTTGAGATTAAAATGGAATTTTGACACGAAATTTGAAGTGGATTCAAGTAACATGTAGAATTTACAACCTAGAGAAAATCATAATTTTAGGAAATTTTTAATTCTTTTAATTTTATAGCCAAAGTAGTGAGGAAATTAATTATGTCAGGCCAAATTGATTTAGTCCACTAGTGTTTGATTTTAGACTTAAAAATTTTCAAGTACAGACAACATCGTTAAAAAGATTTTGGAGTAATTAATCCAAATCTGCAAGAACTTTATTTTGAGACCTATGATGTTTTTCATTACTAATATTTGATGGTTTAGGCAATAAATTTATGAAGGTCATGATGTAAACAACTTAGGAATTTCTTTGGTTTCATTTAACTATCCTAAAATATTCGTTTATTGATTGGTTAGCTGTAAATAACAAACTCTCCACACGAGATAGAATGGTCAAGTAGGGTACTTGGGTGATAGATTATGTGTATTTATTTATTTATTTATTTATTTTTGTGTGTGTGTAGATTTTGTCTTGAAAGTAGAGATCATCTCTCTTCTTTAAATGTTCTTTCACTTGAAGAGTTTAGGATGACATGATGAAGTTTTGTCTAGTTTCAAATGCCCAGTTTGTGTGGGAGAACTTGATTACTTGGGGGGCTAGAGAGTTAAAAGGGAAGGGGCTATGAGTAATAGGTTGCAAACTTGCTTGGTGGTCAACAATTTACCACATTTAGTTGCAAAGGAATGCCATGGTTCATGAAGATAAAATTTGTACTAAAGTACAACTCAAGAGAAGCATCGATCATTAAGGATGTCAAAGCTAGGTTGGGGTTTCAAACTAAGTTCTTTCAAATGCTCCTATCTATTGTAATTTGGGGATTGATCCAAATGACATTTTAATTTGATCCCAAAACCCCTATGCTGTTATGTTTTTACAAAGTGTTATTTTGATGTCCATCTGTATAGATGTGTTGTTTAGTTGTTAGTGCAATTTTTCTTTGCTACTGGCTTTGGCTTCTTTTGGTGTTGTTGTTAGATTTGTAATTTGGTTGATGTAGCAGGGAGATTCCCTATGCTAGTATCTTCTCTTCTTTGGTTTGGGGGTTTTCCCTATGTTCTTTGTTTTGTTTGAATAAATATAAGCTTAATTACCAATAAATAAATAAATCACTTAGGAATTATGAATATCAGTTAACCTAATTTTGGGAAAACTAGGTCATACTCCCTTTGGACAACAAGGTGAACGATATGGTTGAGTTTTGATAGTCATGATATGAAATTCAGGTACTATCATGTTATAATTTTGAGGGCTACCTTAATGGGTTTAAAAAGTTAAGCACAAAATTTTAAGTTTTGAACCAAGTGCATATCAATAGTTAAATCCTTATATTGTTCTTACTGCCTTGTATTCTCTTATAAATATTAGATATTGGCATGTTTATATTTATTGAGTCATTAAGTTGATATTGTTTGGGGCTTTTGACACAGAAATTGTTTATCGATTTGAAGTAAAGTGGCCTTTAGATAATGATTCCTCTGAAGATATTATATTATATATGTATAATTGGAAAGAAGCTTTGCTAAATATTGAACCTTTTATGTAAAATTTCTTTCTATACATGGCTATATCTATTTTATCATATTCAGCTGTTAGCTCACCCTTTTTCTTCATCATTTTCAGAATAGTGCAATGGGCTCTCTTAATAAAATAAATTGGTGACCGTTGAAGCTATGAACTGAAGACTACATGTGTTTCCCTATGGCTTCATTTTGTGTGTGTATTGTATGGTTTGTATTGTGGTGTTGTTATGTTGAATAAAATTTAGTCTCATTCATCCCAAAATATATATGTGTATATATATATATATATATATATATATATATGTTTGAGATGTGAGATTGGCAGCTCTGCTTCTTGTTTTGTAATGTGTTGACTTGTAAAACTTTGTAATTTTCTAAAATGTGTGGCTTAAGTCTTAATAAATGTGATGTTTTTATCAGTGATTATTTGTATGACAAAACCATTTGTATTCATTTAAATTGGCCAATTTTTATAATGGATTATGGGGTTTTTTTTGGGTGCAAAAGATTATGTCTTTTTTGTAAGGTGGGCCCAAAAGAATAATAGGAGGGGGTGGGTGAAGATTTATGTAAGATTGTAATATAGATAGTTGCTAGATTTTGTGATCTTGTTAAGCCAATTTGGGCTAGGATTGGGCCTAAAAGGGAGCTATGCTACGGCTTGTGCTTACTGGACTAAATAAAGCTCAGGTTCATGCTCATCACTATTAATGAACAAATCTCACAGCCTTGCATTCGAATTCACTCTTTTAGTCAAATTATTCAAAGTCTTCTATAGTATTTTGTACATACATGAGCTGCAATTTGAAGTCACCTATTACGAATTCTAAGAATAAAGCTCTTGAAATAAAGCTCTTTTTTAGTTTTTATAACAATCACAAGGTGACTTTCCCAATTTTGTTATGCCTGAAAGCCCAGAGCTGAATTGAGGCCCAATGATCCCTTTGTGGGTCCTAGATTGTGGTTCTGACCATGGTAGGTTTGGTTTGTTGCCTTGACGCAGAGAGATACCAAGGCCACACATGCACGCAGAAATAACTAAAGGAAAAAACAAAACAAATCCCAATGAGCCAAGCTAATTGTTTTGGATTTTAAGGTTTTGTTTCTTTGCTTTAATCAATCGGCAATTTTCACAAATTGTCAAAATTTTCAAGGTTGAAAGCTTCGGATCTTTAGCTCAGTTCTCACAATCTCTCAATTATCTACCCATTTAGACCCAAGTTCCAATCTTAGTCAAACTTCAAGTTTTAAACCATAAAATGGTCACAAGGCTCTCAATCCAACAATTACCATATGCACATCTTTCGTTCCTTTGGCAAATCTGAATCCTTTGTCCCAACCTCAATGCTTCATTTTATAATCAATCAATCACATGTGTGTGTGTGTGTGTTTTTTTTTTTTTTTAAATATATTTTTTATATCAAAGTGATTGTTTTACAAGGAAAATAAAAAATGTGTGACATTGTAATTTTTTGTGTACGAACTGTAATTGGTGAAAATAATATAAACTATAAGGTTAAATAATATTCTTTCGCACTAATTTACATCAACTATTTTATATACACATCTTTAATTGATGTGAAAATTTCTATATTTTAACACATAAAAGTGAATGTGAAAAAAGTAATGTGAAATAGTATAGATGAGAAATGAGAAATAGTAATGTGAAAGTGTAATACTTAAAATGAAACAAAACATGTTTTTATAGAAAATACCCACGATTGCAGTTTTTTTTAATAGATGTGTAATAATCAAAACCCTAAAGTGTATTTTTTTTTTTTTTTTTTGGTTTGAGAATCTAAAGTATAATAATTAAATTGGAACAAAATATCTTTATATAGAAAATTCAAAAGACAATAGTTTTTTATTATTTTATTTTATTTTATTTTTGCATGGCACTCTTTTGAGCCCACCGAAAAAAGACAATTTTGTTTTTCGCTAGGAAGAAGAAAAAAAAAAACAAAAAAACAAACAAACAAAACCCAGCACTCCACATACCGTGATAAAAATTGGAAACTTTAGGTCACTCAAATTGATTGTTGAATAACTCATTCATAATTAATAACCAAAAAAAGAAAAAAGAAAAAAGGTTTTTGAGATTTGATGTTGGTAGCTATGCGCTTGTTGCTTTGTAACGTGTTATTGTTAAAAATCTCTGTGATTTTTAGGAGTGTGGCCTCATTCTTAATAAAAGTATCATTTTTTATCATGCATATGCATGTCAACTATTATTCTCAATGGCAGTGACCAAAGGAACATAAACTGAAACAGTTGTAAAACTTTAGGGACAGCAAATAATTAAGTTTAGATATGAATACCAATTTAATGCAAAGTTTAAGACTGAAAATAATATTTTAGCCTTATTAACAAATCAAAATCATCTAAAATTGAATCATAGTAAAGACTAAAGAGGCATCTCCTTGGACCAATTTGCATAATTCATGAATTACCTCTACTTCATGAGACCTATTTCTAACAATAAAACCTCTTTCTTGCAACATGTCTACATTATGATAGAGATTTTTTTCTCACTTGTAAATCTGAATCATAGGCCAAATTCAATTCAAGCTTGACAATAAAGGATAGGTCAGAAGGATTTAATTCAAAGATTGCCTTGCTTGAATCTTCATTCCTAAAACCACGTAACAAAAAGGACTTCAATCTTTTTGCAAGAACAACACAAAAGACCCACCCAGCTGGCCATGATATAAATTCTAAGAACAATGTTATTACCACATAAACCTACACAATTTTCATTACAATTTGTCAAGTAATCAGTTGTGAGTAGTAAAGTAATGGTGGTGAGTTCATGAGGATCCATACATCAATTACTCACAATTCACTACGTAGCAAATTATGACAAAAATTATGTAAATTTATATGGTCCTAACATTTTTTAAATTCTATACTGCCCAATTTGAATAAACTCAAATGGATTGGGAATACACTAGCGTAAACAAGTGATACACGAGCACTTATAGATCAACAATATAATTTTACATGTAGAATCAAACCTTAAAGTCGCACCCTTCTGAGAATCTCTAAGCTCATGCAAGTGTACAAAGAAGCATAATCTCTCTTTTGAATACTAACAATTTATTTAATCAAACAAATAATTACGTAAGGGTACGGAGGTCATCAACCCAATACAAAACAAGCAGCAAACCTTCCAACACTGATACTAACAGTCATGCTAGCCTATTCAACTAATTACCCACAACATGGAAATCTACTTTTTCGCATGAACGTAATCTTCTATGTCTTCCTCTAGACGTAGAAGCTCCGAATGATGTAAAGCTTAAATTACGCAATATGTTGGCAACAAGTATCAGACAGCTGAGGCTAAGAGCCTAAGACAGAGCCATCGTTAGTATTTAGAGCACGTATTGGGTGTTGATAACGCCGCCACCATCGCTAGAGCTGCTGCCACTGCTGGAATTACTTGTACACTCGCGTAGTTTAACAGAGAGTACAACAATGAAGATGATGAGACTAACTATTGCCGCAGCGATTTTAATGCCCAAAAGAAGAAAAGTGTGAAAATGTTTTGGACATAGTCTTACAAAGGTACATAAAGTGATAAGAGAGTCCTTGCATACTCTCCTTCTCTGAAACTCTTCCACTGCACGTTGAAGTCTGCCCTATTTGAAAGTGTAAACTTTGCATAACAAAAAAAGAAAAAAAATTTTGGAACACGTGGAAGAGGGATGTCCCACTTTCACACCAAGGCAGAGGTGAAAGTGAAAGCGGGACAACCCTTTCACACGTTGAAGTCTCCCCTGTAAAAAAATCTATCCTATTTCCGTTGTATGTTAAATGCAACCGAAACACAGAATCACTTCTCCTCCCCGATTTGGAAGTGAAAGCTTTGCATAACAAAAAAAAAGACAAAAAATTTGGAGTAACTCGCCGTAGAGGGGGTGTCCCACTTCCACACCGACGCAGAGGTGAAAATGAAAGTGGAAGTGGGACACCCCTTTAAGGAGGCGCGAGTTGAGTTACGCGCCTCCTTAAAGACTGACTATAAAAAGGCAGCTCTCTCCTTCAATTACACTTTGTGAGGCTCTTTACTTGAAGCCTTGCAGATACATATCCAAATCCAATAAATGTCAGTTACCATGGCCAAACCAATTCCCCCTCTTGCGCCTTTGTAAACCCTAGCAGAGAAGAAAAGTGGCTATTGGCCTTCAAGGTCGCTGCGGCAGTACTTGTCCTGCTCATCCTCTTTGTTACACTCGTCGCTAAACTGGGCCAGTGTAATTCCAGCAGTGGCGGCGGCCACGTTAACGGCGTTAATGGCAGGACCAGCTCCGAAACCAGTATTCAACTTCCAGATATGAATACCGACGACGGCTCCGTCTCAGTCTCTGTGTGATCATCACCAACCCACCGTGCAAGTCTTCTCTTTTTTTTGGAGCTTTTACGTGCGGATTAATATTATGTTCATACATATAAAGTAATATAAATTTCTTATTAGTTAGAAACGTCTTTTTTGTAGATTAATAGTTAAATAAGGAGCATCAACTGTCTGATGTGTTTGACAGGTGTGAGAGGAAAGAATGGCTTCATAGTGCATAAATTAAACATTCAATTCTCCTAGGCTGCATATGGAAGATATGTATATATAGGTCATAGGTGTGTAAGATGTCCATGCTGTTTGTGTTTTGTATTGTGTTGTTCAATTTGAATATGTTTATGTGATTGTGATAAGTGTGTAAGACTGTATCCACAATCCATTTGAGTTTAACTAAATAACCAACTTTTATCGGTCTGTACCCTGTGGGGTGCTGGGTTTTTTATTTTTTTCATTATTGCTAAATAGTTGGTAAAAAATAGGTAAAATACTATTTGCTTCTTAAATTTCAGGGAAAGTTTATTTTGGTCCCTAAACTTTAATAAATTTTTTTTTTTTTTTTCATTCTTAAACTTTGTAAAAAAATCTTTTTAATAGTTTAGAGATAAAAATAAAGATAAAAAAGAACTTTGTAAAGTTCAAGGATAGAAAATAAAATATTTTTAATAGTGTACGAAAAAAATACAAACTTTTCAATAATTTAAGAAAAAAAATCAAGTTTTTAAAATTTTTGGATGAAAAAAAAACTTTCAGTAAATAGTAAAAAATAAGAAATTGGGCTTAAAAAGTGTCATTTAACTTTGGCCTCGCGGAAGTTCTATTTTCGCAGCATAGGCTTAAATGGGGCGAAGATTTGTAGATGGTAGTGTTGGATTGAGAGCCTTGTGGCATTTGTAAACAAGCTGGAAATGCTGCTAAGATCGGTTTTGGTCCTAAAGGGGGAGATAATTGACGGATAGTGCGAACTGGGCTAACGAGCTGCATTTTAACCTTGGTTCAATATTCAAATTGGGTAAACAAGACAGATTCAATAATTTTAACGTTTCAAAACATTCCTCCACCTTGGGCCATGGCATTATGTTAATATTGCTTATAGATTAAGCAAAGAAACGAAACCTTAAAATCCAAAAAAATGACTTTCTCAAAATAGAAAAAAAAGGCACAAATAATAATTTGGCCCATTGGGGTTGGAGTGGTGGTATATATATATTTATATATAGCCTGTGTAGAAGGCCAAAGTAGCTTTCCAACTTTCCTCTCAACTCTGATCATGCAACCAAATGGAGCAAGAGTTATTACGTATAATTTGATTAAGAGATTCTAGATACAAATTAAGTCACAATTTTTGCCATAACTATTCACGTGTTTGACCATAAGTAGTGAAGAAAAAAGTTATGGTTTGATTAAAATTTTTGTTTGTGAGTAAGGGGACAATGAAACCAACTGCATTAAGTAGAAAAGCAATCCCAATGCAACTCAATTTCCCCTTTCCACTAGTGCATTACAAACATCTCTCCAATAAGTGAATGCATCATCCAATGAACATTACTATTTCCAAATGCCATTTTTGTCCGTGATGAGTAAACACTAGTGAATTTCGATCTCTAAGGAAGCAAGAATGAGTGTTTAATATCTTCTCATTTTTATATTCTAACTCGAAGGTTAATTTGGGTGATGAAGAGTAAAACATTTTCTAATGGGTCAAAGTGATTCTCAACTTGTTCAAAGTTAAGCAGTGACTCATTTTTCTTTGCATTAAACCATGAGGCTTGTAAATTATCCTATACGATACTCACATTTAGCTACTCATGATCATGGCTCTCTCAAGGGCCTCAACCACTCATATTAATTAGAATAACCAAGAATACAAAAGCTTAATAGTCCATAAATGTAAGCGTTCCAAGGTGTGGCTTGTGAATGCCACCATGTCTACCAACTGCATTAATCTTTTGGATGCTACCCAGTGTAAATTCATCCTACACTCGAGTCTAAAAATATGCCACTAACTCAAGATTAGGATAGAGAAGGGAGTTGCCAGTTAGTTTAGATTTAAGAATCGCTCTTTTGACCCCTGAGCAAAGGTCAAATTGTAATTAGATCTTAGGTCTAGAGTAAGAGTAGGGATGGATCTAATTTTAAATCTTAGGTCTAGATTTAAGAATCGCTATTAGTATATTAATAGACACTAATTTTAGCAATTTTGTTCAATAAAATTACATTTTACCCCTCTTAACAGTGTCATCGATTCTTTTAAGAGTAATGTTATAGTTACACACTTTTTTACAACATTTTTACAGACTATTGAAGTAGGAAATTTTTATTGGTTTGTACACTTGCATCACTTTTTACTTATCAATAACTACTCACCACATTAGCAATTTGTAAAAATTTTATAGTTTTAGCATTTTTCACCTTTTAAATGCTATAAAATTAATAGATTAAATCTAAAACAAAATATACAAGTCCAAAAAAATTAGCTTAACAACAAAAATTACTAATAATAAAGCTAAAAAAAAAAAACAAATTAAGTCCAGTCAATCTATTTAACCGGAAACAAACAACTTGGCCATTTAAAAAGTTTTAAACAAAAATCATTTGTGATAAAGTAGTAGAGTCAAAGGCCAGAGCTGCCGCACATAGTTAGTAGCAGAGCCGCCCATCTAACTCCAAGTCCTAACTCCATCCCTGAGTAAGAGTATGAGCACCCAAGTCTAACTGAGCAAATGGATTAGTCTCCACTTCATAATTCATATCTAATATCCAGTTTCTAACAAGGAAGCTGCCAGTAAGTTGTATCCCTTGCAAGCATGCACATACATAATCAAAAGATTGTATAACACACGGGCTCAAAGATCAAATGACGGGTGTGAAGTGTCCCGATCCTTGTGTTTTATTCAAAAGGTCCTAATAATAAGATGTTTCTAAATTGATCAAGCATTTTGAGTACTTTAGGAGACTAAAACATTGATCATTTGGAATCAAAAGAGGGTAGGAGACATGCCTTGGACCAACGCGTCCTGTGAATAACATTTATTGAAAGAAAAGCAAAGAAAGCAGGAAATTGGGGGTTTCAAGGTTTTTATGAGGCAGGTATATCTATGCTTACGCAGTGCCCTAATTCTACATTTCTACTACTTAACAAAGTTGTTAGTAGTTAGTACATTGTCAATGGATGTTTCTAATCGGTACAAACCTAACACATACTTTGTGTATATACAACTCGTAATTGCAACCAAACGTATGCATCAATTCGTCAAAAACTCAAAAATATTGGTCCAGAATAGATAGCTAATTCTAAATATCTATGGACAACCAAAATATAATTTGTATTGTGGGTAAAATTTAGAAATATATGGATCTGTTTGAATACAACTTATTTTCGCCGAAACTAAAAACTGAAAACACGTTAGCAAAATAATTTTTAAATGTGTGAATAGTACCATGAGACCCTTTTTAATATTTTTAAATGCGTGAACAGTGCATAAACAGTGCACATGCACTGTTCATGAACAATGAATTTTGTCTCTAAAAGTCAATAACTAGGCATAAAAAAAAAATGCGTGGATCCAAACACATACATAGTAATTCTTTAAGTGTTAAAATTTAAATATTAGATTTCCTAACTTAATTTAAACACATGTTTGCATCAATTAATAATAAATAAACATTGTTCTTTTTTCAAATGACAAATTAATTAATTAGTATATCTCACTTTCAGTTTTTACTTGCTCATATATAATCATTTTAATTTGCTGTGTGTTATGTATTGTGTTCGTTTGTTGTTGTTCTATGTGAATATGTACATGTGATTGTGAGAGGTGTGTAATAAATTAATTATTTATATCGGTGTACGTATAGTATATACTGCAGCCACGATCCACTTGGGTTTGTAATAAATGGTTAGTTTTTTAGATAAATGGAGCGAAGATTGTACAGATAGTTGTTAGACTGAGATCCTTGTCAGTTGTGACCTTTATGGTCAAGCCAGCAATTCAGATAGGATTGGCTTTGGGCCTAATTGAGTGATTGTGCGAACTGGGCTAAGGAGCTGCATTTCGGCCTTGGTCTAATTTTCATGTTGGGCAAAAAAGACAGATTTGATATTTTAACACTTTAAGCCGTCCCTCAAAAAAACAAACATTTTAAGCCGGGTTGTTAAATTTTGTTAAAATAGATAAAATAGCTTTTAAAAGTGTTAAATATTACATATTTTAGCACCCTAAATGTGAATGAAGAAATGATTGAGGGAATGTACGAATTGGGCTAAGGAGCTGCATTTCAGCCTTGGTCTAATTTCCAAATTAGATGAAAAATATAGATTTAAGATTTTAACACTTTAAGATATAAATGTTAAATTTTGTGTTCAAGTAAATAAAATATCTTTTTGGGGTGCTAAGTACTAAATATGTTAACACCTCAAATATGAATACTCATAATTTGATAATAAAAGTAATCATTATGGAGTAGATGTCATACTCAAAATTCTATCTTATTAATTAAAAAAAAATCAATGTACTCTTTAAGATTAATGCAATTTTCTTGTTTTGACTAGGGGAAAAAATTCAAGAACGCAGATTAATGCAATTTTCTTGTTTTAAGTAGGGGGAAAAAATTCAAGAATGCATTAAGGCCACCAATGTGTCATGACCAAAGTTTAAAAGTTTTCCATTGAGGTCACTCTCATGAGCAAAAATTTGATGACACTGATTAGGTCACTATCTTTGCCATTATGCCAAGAGCAAAAATTTCAACAATGCAATTGACAAGGACCATAATGTACCTAAGAATCAAGAGGCTTAATGATACACGTGATATTATACATTGTCTTTATATGATGTGAGGTTGATGAGTCCACACCAAAGATCTTTTTTTTTCTTTTTTTTTTATGAAAAGATAAAAACCCGAGACTACTACTATAGTTGGCAAAAATTTTAGGATTGCTATTGCGAACAACGGTGATGTTCTAAAAAGAAAAGAAGCTCACTGACCATAATATACCCAATAATTAAGAGGCTTTAGTAGTACACGTAGTATTATCTATTGTTATTATATGCGGTAGGGTCGATAAAGCTACACTAGAAATCTATTTTTATAATAATAATAATAAAATCCCACCCCAAAAACTTGAGCAAAAAATTACGAGAATGCCATTACACAAGAATCCGTCACCCTAAAAACTTGAGAAAATTACGAGAATGCCATTACATAGGAATCCATCACCCCCAAAAACTTGAGCATAAAATTACAAGAATACCATTACACGGGAATCCATCGCCCCCAAAAACTTGAGCAAAAAATTACGAGGATACCATTACACAAGAGTCCAGCAGCCCCCAAAAACTTGAGGAAAAATTACGAGAATGCCATTACACAGGAATCCATCACCCCCCCCAACCCCACCCCCCAAAAAAAAAAAAAAAACTTGAGCAGAAAATTAGGAGAATACCATTACACAAGAATCCATCACCTTAAAAACTTGAGCAGAAAATTAGGAGAATACCATTACACAAGAATCCATCACCCCAAAAAACTTGAGCTAAAAATTACAAGAATGCCATTACACAAGAATCCAACACCCTAAAACTTGAGCAAAAAATTATGATAATGCCATTGACGAATGACGATGACTCCCGAGAATAAGACTAAGGCCTCATCTACCCTCTTGAAAAGGCCTATATAACAGTATAACACCTCATCTTCAAGCTGCAGAATCTCAAGCCTTCCATATTTATCAATGGCACGTTCCATGTCCAAACCATTTTCACACTTATCTTCTACTCCTTGGGCGTTTGCAAATCCTCCAACTCCTCTCTCGACTTACACTTTTGCAGACCCTCCTCCCCTGCTGATCGGGTAACACTATCTATACTCTATAGTTAGTTATTTGTTATTATTATTTTTATACATGAGTTTGTGTGTTTTATTGGCAATTTATAATAATGCACAAAAACCTTTGACTTTGTAACAGAGACGAAAAGCTGCTTTTGGGCATCAAAATTGCTGCGGCAATAGTTGGTTTCATGATCTTCATTGTCATTAGGAAAGCACCAATGAGGCTATCGGGGTGCCGCACCAGCATCCAACGCGGCTTGACCCGACATGGGGTGAGGCGGGCAACGCTGCTGCCTGTGCGTCAGTGTCGCGTCGATTTTTTTTTTTTTTTTTTTTTTTTCGTTTCTGGATTTGCACCGATTCACGCCGACTTAAGTCGATTCATGTTGAATCAGGCCGATTCACGCCAATTTGGGCCGAATCACGTCGATTCGAGCCGAATTGCACCGATTTGGGCCGAATCACGCCGAATCGGGTTGTATCGACCGAAACTGCCGAAACATGTTGATTCAGGCCAAAATAGACCGATTCGGGCCATACTGGTCGATTAAGGCCAAAATTCAAGTAAAAAAAAAAAAGGTGCAAAACGCACCGTTTGAACTTAAGCTTTAAACAAAAAACCCTAAAAACTCTCATTCATTCTTTTTCTCACTCTCTGCTCTTCGTCTCCCCTCACTCCTTAAGACAAAATCTCACAGTCTCACAACCTCTGCCACTCACTGTCTCCATCTCTGGTCTATTCTTTGCATCTCTCGGTCTCAAATCTCCATAATCACTTGGTTTCAACTCTCCAGCTCACCGACCCAACTCTCAACTCATGTATCAAAGCTTTCATTCTCAGTTTCTCACCCTCCATTAGACTCTCACATGCTCTATTACTCATTGTGATCTGATTTTTTTTTTTTTTTTAATATAAGCTATAATGTTGTGACTTGGGTTTGATTTTTTATTTAGTTATTATATATTTGTCAAATTATTTGTAGGTTAAATTAAAATTATTGATTGAAAAATGGATGAAGCTACTAGCACAGAAACTTCACCTTCATTAGATGAAGAAGAAATGCCAAAGGCTGAAGCTCCTCTTTGGCAGTATGTGACTAAATTGGAAAAATCACCTGGTTCTACTTCTAAATTAGGTGAAAACACACAATTTAAGTGCAACTATTGTGGTGGAATTTTTTTTGGGATCCTATTCTAGGGTTAAGGCTCATTTATTAAAAATTAGTAATAAAGGTATTAGAGCATGCATTAAAGTGACATCGAGCCATAGATTGGAAATGCAGAGAATGCATGATCAGGTTGAGAATGATAAGTTAGAGAGAGAATGCAGAAGTCAAATTCCTTTACCCCCACCTCTCCCAAGCCGTGGGCCTATTCCCTCATTTTGGAGACAGGAAGGGAGTGGTAGTACAGATCCGGTTGATGGTAAGAGGAGGAAGATGACTGCGAATTCTCCTTTGGAGAAAACATTCCAGAATAATGCTAGACACGAATTGGATAGTAGAATTGCTAGGATGTTTTATACTAGTGGACTTTCGTTTCACTTTGTAAGGAACCCAAATTATCGTAGTTCCTATGCATATGCTGCTAACCATAACATTCTGGGTTATGTTTCTCCTGGATACAATGCCTTAAGAACAACATTTTTGCAAAAAGAAAGAGCTGATGTTGAAAGACTTTTGAAACCAATTAATGACTCTTGGCTTGCAAATGGTGTAAGTATAGTTTCTGATGAATTAGGGATGACAATGGGGCAGGGTGGGGCCGAAGGATGGGGTTTTCGTCCCCGCCCCACATGGTTTTGTCTTGCCCCATCCCCGCCTCGCCCTGTATGATAAGGAAAACTTTCTCACCCCATCCCCACCCCTTGGGGCCCCGTGAAGCCCCACCCCAACCCGTAAAACTCCACTTTTTGTTAATTTTCCCTACAACTAGTACAATTTTTTTAATGAAACCTATTTCATTAATAAAAATATACTTAAAACTACAACTAAATTTATCCCATTAAATCAAATCAATTTTTAGAAAAAATTGAATAATATATCCAAATGTTTAACAAGACAATCACAAAAAAAATAAAAAATAAAAAATAAAAATTCTCATAGTATAACACATAACAAAATAAAGGCAGAGAACCACATTGGGTAGAATAAAATAAGCTAATATCGGTATGTTTGTTTAAATAGAAGGGTTTTAGGGTATGAAAAATTTACAATTATAACTCTTAGCAACGCGGGGTGGGGTAGGCCTAAAAAATCTAAACCCATCCCCACCCCGCCCTGTGGTGCGGGGCTAAAATCTTGCCCCATCCCCGCCCCACCACCTTTGCGGGGAAGGAAAAACCAGCATGGGGCGAAGTGGGGAGGGGCGAGTTAAGCGAGGCGGGGCAAAATTGTCATCCCTATGATGAATGGTCAAATCCACAAAGGATGTCTCTTATTAATATTATGGCTACATCAGATGGGGGTCTAGTGTTTATAAAGGCAATTTATGGGTCAGGTGAGTTCAAAGACAAGCATTTTATTGTTGGAGTGTTGAAGGATGCTATAAAAGAGATTGAACATGAAAAAGTTGTCTAAGTCATCATTGATAATGCTAATGTGATGAAGTCTGCCAGAGCTCTTATTAAATGTGAGTATCCCAAAATATTTTGGACAACATGTGTTGTCCACACTCTTAATATAGTTTTGAAAAAATTTTGTGCCACAAAAAATACTGAAAAGAATGAAGTTACATATGAGGAATGTAGTTGGATTATATGTATTACTAATGATGCATCCTTCATACGTGTTTTTATCATGAACCATTCAATGAGGTTGGCAATATTTATTGAATTTTGTCCATTAAAACTGCTCCAAGTTGCTGGTACTAGATTTGCTTCGATTGTTGTAATGCTAAAAAGGTTGAAGTTGATAAAAAGATGCCTTCAAGCCATGGCTATTAGTGACCAATGTGCTTCTTATAAGGAGGATGATGTTGGAAAAACTCAAAAGGTGAAAGATATGATTCTAAGTGATCGTTGGTGAAATGTTGTTGATTATATCCTTGAATTCATAGCACCTATTTATGATATGCTACGAGCAGCTAACACAAATAGGCCTTGTCTTCATCTTGTGTATGAAATGTGAGATTCGAAGGCATTAATATATCGGCATGCAGGCTTGGAAGATGATGAGTATATCTCATTTTTTAATGTGGTGTATGATATACTCATTGATCGATGGACTAAAAACTGCACATCACTACATTGCTTGGCTCATTCCTTAAATCTTAACTAAGTACTTTCATTTTCTGTTTTCCTTAGTTCTCCCTTCTAGTAGAACACATGTTTCATCATCTATATATATATATATATATAATTAGGTATTACTCCATTGAATGGCTTTCAGAGAATATAAAACGCATCACTTCACATTAGGATCATGAAATTTCTATGGAAAGGAGCAAATGTTTGGAGCGATACTTTGAAGATGAGAATAAATTGAGGGTGGTGAAAGTTGAGTTTACTGCATTTTTAAGAGGGAGGTTTTCTTCACCAGATGCCTTAACAGATAGGTGAGCCTTACAATCTTTGGTTTGGTGGCAATACCATGGCTTCTCATTACCAACACTTCAAACCATTGCCCTTAAACTTCTTGGACAACTTTGTTCATCCTCATGTGCTGAGAGGAATTGGAGCACATACAAATTTATTCATTCATTAAAAAGAAATAAAATGGCTCTTGGCCTGCACATGTTGAGGATTTGGTATATGTGTATTCTAATCTTTGACTCTTGTCAAGGCGCAATGAGGAGTACATAAATGCAACAACAAAGATATGGGATATTGCAGTAGACTCTTGGAATGACAATGATTACATGGAGGAGCTAGAATTCTTGAGAATGCTGCCCTTACACTTAATGAGCTAGAGTTGGAGGCCATGGTTATTAGGAATGCTAGCTCTAGTGTTACTACTAGTGAAAGTGAAGTTTGAAGTGAAACGATTGATCTTGATGATGATGATGAGGGTTGTATTTGATTGTCTTGTTGATCATCTTTTATTTTGTTTTAGTTTCGAACTTATGGGTTGTATTTAATTTATGAACATCATGTTTTAATTATTATGTACTATTGCTCTTAAATTTGGTATATGTTTACATAATGTGAAAAAGTATGCTTAGCAATATAAAAAAAAATATAATTATAAATATTTTTAATAATTTTTTAATTGTCACACCCTGTCGCACCCTATTTTTTCAAAAATTACTGAGTCTCGCACCCAAACCTGCACCTACACCCGCACCCGAATCTCAAAACGCACCTGTGCTTCATAGATTGTCATACTCATTAGTAAACTCCGCGAGTGTAATTCCAGCAGTGGCGGCGTTATCAACAGTCAAGTCAGTATCCAACTTCCAGCTATGAATACTGACGACGGCTCTGTCACGGCCTCAGCTGTCTGATACTTGTTACCAACATAGTGCTTAAATTTAAGCTTTACATCATTTGGAGCTTCAACGTATAGACCAGGAAGATTACGTTCATGCAAAAAGTAGATTTCCATGGTTTATTTTGTTGGTTGTTATGGTTGAGAATAGACTAGCTTGACTGTCTGTGTTAGTAGTGTGAGATTTGTTGTTTGTTCTTTATTGTGTTGATGACCTCCGTCATTTGTTTGATTGAATAAGTGTGAGTTTGGATAGCACTGATATCCAAACTCAGCTATGTTTGGCTTTTTTTTAAAGTCTCACGGTATTGTTTACGGGATCCGTAAATACGGAAAAACGTAAATCTAACTTTAAAATTGGGTCTTATAGCATTATTCACACATTTAAAAATTATTTCGCTACAGTATTTTTAGTTTTCAATTTTTAACAATAGGCAATATCCAAACAGACTGAAGTTGCTATTCAAAAGAAAGAGAATATCTTTCTTTGTACACTTGTACGAGACTTTAAGGTTTGATTCCTAATGTATAATTATATTGTCTAAACGTGCGCGTGTAATATTATTTATTTCTTTTTTTTTTTTTTGAAGATGACGTTGGCTTTCATTCATTTAACTGAACTTAGTCATGATACAACGCATTAAGAGCTGGTGGAGGGGCATCCTCCATCCAGTACATATCTTCCCTTACATGTTTTGCATACCGAGCCAAAACGTGCGCCACAGAGTTTGCAATCCTATTGACACAGCTGAATCTTACCCATCTAAGACCTTGAGCCAGCCGTTGGATATCTTGGATAATATGGCCAAGTTGTGACTGGTTTGCCCCTGAAGACGTGAGAGCTTTCATGACCACTGCATTGTCCCCTTCCACGATCAACTCTATGAATCCTGCATCAATAGCAAACTCCATAGCCTTTCTGCATGCTAGTATCTCAGCCTCTTCGCTATCATTAACGGTTGGACCTCTTGCGGACATTGAAGCCATCACTTCTCCCTTTTCGTTGCGAATGATTGCCCCTGGTGCGCGTGTAATATTAGTATTTGATTACCTATTTTATGCCTATTGCCTAATCCATTTGAGTTTATTCGAATTGGGAAATTTAAAATTTATATCAATGACTGTGAGGACTGAGGACTGGTCTTTTTGTGTTTTCTTGCAAAAAGAGTGTTAAGTTTATTTTTCTTTTTTCTTTATTTTTCTTTTTTGGTAAAAAAAATAACAATCTTTAAGACTATATAATTAGCCCATTTGTTGTAAAAGCCTGAGTTGAATTTGGCCTACTATTCAGCTTACAAGTTACAAGGGAGAAAACATCAATCTCACAGTATATGCAGATTCACACGTGAGAAAGAGGGGTCTCAGGAATTGGAGGTCATTATTGCCCTCAGTCAAGGATTGTGCAAACTGCTCTAAGGTAGTGCCTTTTACCTTAGTTCAATTTAGTCGTCTCTAATTTGTTAATATTACTAAAGTATTATTTTTTTTTCTTTTCTTTTTTTTCTTTTTTTGATGGAATTATTTTTGTTCTTAAACTTTGCACTTAGGGTGCGTTTGTTTCAGTGTAAAATATTTTCGGGTATAAAATATTTTCAGGTGAAAATATTTTCGGGAAAAGAAAATATTTTCAAGTGTTTGGCTGCATTATGAAAATTATTTTAGAAAATATTTTCAAGCGTTTGGTTGCATTCTGAAAATGATATTTTCCTACAAGTTTCTCACATTTTCTCAGCCATTTTCTCAGCTTCCAAACAAATTTTATAATACAAAATTTCAATATATACACTTTTAACACAACCAAAAATCAAAATAAAAACATATTCAGAACATATACATGATATATCAGTGGGAGAAGGAGCAAGAAAGAGGGAGAGATTGAGGGAACAAGAGATAGATCAGGAAAGAGAGAGATCGGCGTGGATGGAGGACGGCGGCGGCCAGATTGGATGGGTTTAGGGGTGGAGTGGAGTGGGCTGGTGGTCGGTGGCGACCAGATCGGTGACGTTGAGCAAGAGGGAGAAGAAGAGTTGAGGAAGAAGAGAGAAAAAAGAGGAAGGCAGTGGGGCAGCGCGATTTGGGCTGGCCTTGGCTTGGCTAGGCGGCGTGATCTGGACAGTGGGGCGACGCGATCTGGGCGGCGGTGGGGGCGGCATGATCTGGGTTGGCCTTGGCTTGGCTGGGCAGCTGGAACTTGGCGTCGGACTGTAGGTTGAGTTGAGGTTTGTGGCCTTGGCTTGGCTGGAGCTGAAATGAGGCTGGTGCGTGTGAGAGGAGTGTGTGAGGAGTGAGTAAATTCTAGAAAGCATTTGAAGGTAAAATGGGAACGGAAATGATTTTACGGGTTAGCAAGGGTCTTTTACGATCAAACTGAATTCTATTTTCAGTTTGACTTTATTTTTAGGTGTTGCCAAACATGGACCTGGGTGTAAAATGTTTTCTGATTTCAGTTTACCATCAAAACAAACGCACCCTAAATTAGTTTTTCTTTTATTTTTTAGTCTCTACAAGTTTTACCACCACCAAAAAAAAAAAAAAAAAAAACTTATTTCGATTCACTTTTTTCCGGGTTCACTTGAAACTTGTAAGGGTCAAATTAAACAAAGTAAAAATAGGTTTTCGCTTTAAAAATTTAATGAAATTTCCCTATCACCAATTTTTTTTTTTTTTTTTTTAACTAATTCATCAGTCAAACTCTCTCTCTCTCTCTGAAAACGCAAAGAGCGAGAAAACTCAAATACAGATCTCCGACAACGAGCTGAGGCACGGTGGTCAGCGATCTCATCTCCGCCGCTTCTTCGTCCTATTACAGGTTTATGTTTAACTCTGTTTGTTTCCCAAGAAAAAAAATTTGAATTTGTCTGTCACGGAAATTACCTAGCAGATCTGTCCAAACAGTATTCTCTCTCATTCTCTTCATTGGTAGAGAGACTACGAAGTATGGCTCAGAGAGAAAGCAGTAGTTTAATTTGGGGCTATGGGTTTGAATACTTTTGGAATTGGAATTGCGTAGCTATCCTCTGGAATCTGAAGTATGAGTTGGATCTATGAGGTTTAGCCTAGATGTGTTATTTGTCTTTTGGTTACAGGTGTGAACACATTTCAAGAACATAACAAGAACCATAAGCCCATAAATGAAAAAAAAGCCTAGATGTGTTATTGTATGCTTGATTGATCAAATATGGCCCTCAATTGGATTATATGTTTTTCATGTATTGTGAGAAGAAGTAAAAACATAGTAAAAGCTCGGCTCTCTTACTACTGAAGAGTAAATTCAAATAGCTTTCGGGGTTTTATTTGAAATCTGTGTGTGTGTATATATATTTTTAACAGCATATAGCATAGGTAACATATTTCTACAAGCAAATCAGGGAAAACGTGCATTGTTGTAATTTTATGTTTTTGAACAATTTTAGCGTTGCAAATTTGCAATATGATGTAAAAAGGCAAACATGTTATGGTTCATATCTTGTGGCAGAGGCTATTAGGAAAGAAAGTTGTATGCATTACCAGCACGGATGAGCATGGGGAGTAAATTGCCGCTGCTGCAGCAGTCCGGGGTTCCAACCCAAGTGATTGTGATGTCATTTAACAAGCATATAAGACACTCTGGAGCAATGTAATATTACCCAAGATACTGATGCACTTTCAATTTACTTTAACCTGACTTGTTGAATCATGAATGTTCCAATTTTTGTTCGTATTTTCCATTTTTTATAATCTCCTTTGTTTTGTTGTTTACGTTCTGCCTGCAGTTAGACATATCTTATGATGAGTTCATTTGGACAACCAATGAGTCTGAACCCAAGCATGAAGCAATTGTGAAGGAATTTTACTAAGGGTTGTTGCCAATTGTGATATATATATGGCAAAAATGCAAAACTAACCCTCTAACTTTCATATTTTTTTTATTTCAGTCTTTTAACTTTCAGTTTTGTCAATTCAGTTCTCTAACTTTCAATTTTTGTCAATGCAGAATTCCATTAAAACTCAGTTAGGGGCTACCGTTAATTGAGCCAAAACAACGTCGTTTTGGCTCTTTTTTTTTCTTTTTTTTTATAATAAATTTTGGAATTTAAAGAAAAAAAATTTGTAAAAATAAAATAAAAAATAAAAAACCGATTCAGAACTCCGTCACCGAACTCCAGTGACAGTGCATAATATTAGGGGGGAAAAAAAAAGACAGATCAAGATTTCTTTTAAACAAAAGCACTTACACTAGAAGAAAGCCTTAAACGTTTTTAATTTTCCAACCCACAATATAAATCCTTAAATACTCCAACAGAAACCCATCTATTCATTTGGGTTTTTGACGTTGCTCTCTCTGTCTTGCAAAGATCGGCCATTCTCTCTTGGACAGTGGTGGGCGATGGTTTGGGTTTTTGACGTTGCTCTCTCTGTCTTGCAAAGATCGGTGGATATGGCCACCGTTGCATGATATCGTTCATCTAGGTTTGCCAACATTTGACCAAGTTCCTTCTCCTCCCACCATAAATTCATATGGGTTTGCAGTTTCTTGATTTTAATGTTTATCAGAAAACAGAATTGAAAATCTGTATTTCATTAATTAATCAAGAGAGATTACATCAGAGATATATATACCGGTTTATACAGGTGTGAACACGAAACCAACAGAATACCAGAACTAACAACCTCTTATACGTGCCAGCTACAGTCCTAACTAACCATCACACATGCTGACACTTAAGAACACTTCTAAATATACTAAACTACAAGTCGTCTGATCACTATTCTTCACTTGTAATTACTTGCCGTTTATGCTCTGTTATTTGATCAACACCTCTGTGAACAGTGGCTTGATCTTCTGTGTTGCTTGCTTCTCTTCTGCTCTTGCTACTGATCTTGATCTTCGTATTTAAACTCTGATACTCCCCCTCAAGAGCAGCAGGTGTATATATATTGAGCATTCCCATTTTGCTAGTAAGAATTGAAAACTGATTGTGATGCAAAGCTTTGGTGAGCATGTCAGCCAATTGACAATTTGATCTAACATGGTTCAATTTAATCACCTTTTCTAACACCTTATCTCTGACCACATGGCAGTCTATTTCTATATGCTTTGTCCTCTCATGGAAGACCGAATTAGAGCCAATGTGCAGTGCAGCTTGACTGTCACAGAACAGCAAAGCTTCCTTTTCATGATTCACTCCAATATCCTTAAGAAAGTATAAAATCCACACTATCTCACATGTTGCTACTGCCATGGATCCGTACTCAGCTTTAGCTGAGGATCTTGATACTGTAGACTGCTTCTTGGACTTCCAAGACACCAAGGAATCACCAATGAATATGCTATAGCCAGTCACTGACCTCCTAGTATCAGGACATGCAGCCCAATCTGCATCTGCAAATGCTTTCAAATGCAAGTCTGTGCCCGAAGAAAACATAAGTCCTTTGCCTGGTTCACCTTTCAAATACTGCAATACTCTATGTGCTGCATCCAGGTGTGGTCTTCTTGGCTTGGACATAAACTGGCTGAGCTTATGGACAGCAAATGTAATGTCAGGTCTTGTGATTGTTAAGTACAAAAGCCTACCCACAAGTCTTCTGTAAAGGCTGGGATCCTTAAGCTCTTCCCCTTCAACCTTGCTTAACCTCAAACTATGCTCCATAGGAGTTTTAGTAGACTTACATCCAAGGAGTCCAGCATCATTGAGTAATTCAAGAGTATATTTCCTTTGACAAAAAGCAATTCCTTTGTTTGATCTTGCAACCTCCAAACCAAGGAAATATTTCAAATCACCCAAATCCTTAAGTTCGAATTTCTCATCTAGCATGACTTTGAATCTATCCACTTCAGCCTTGTCATTGCAAGCTATCAAAACATCATCAACATAAACCAAAAGAATCATGAAAATGTCACCATGTCTCCTAGTAAACAAAGAATAATCAGCCTTGGACTGAACAAAACCAAGCTGAATCAAGGTGCTTGAGAATTTGGCAAACCATTGCCTAGAAGCTTGCCTGAGTCCATAGATGGACTTATTTAGTTTACAAACAACCTCCCCCTGGTTGTGAAACCCTTGTGGAAGAGCCATATACACCTCCTCATCCAAATCACCATGAAGAAAAGCATTATTGACATCCAATTGACCAAGAAACCAACCCTTAATGGCTGCAACAGCAAGCAAAACCTTGACTGACACCATTTTTGCTACGAGAGAGAATGTTTCAAAATAGTCAATACCCTCCTTTTGAGTGAAACCCGTAGCCACTAACCTTGCTTTATACCTTTCAAGAGAGCCATCTGCCTTATACTTGAGTTTGTAGACCCACTTGCAGCCTATGGCTTTCTTACCAACAGGTAAAGGTGTCAAAGTCCAAGTATTGTTAGCTTCAAGGGCTGCTACTTCATGAGCCATAGCAGCTTGCCATTGGGGATCAGACACAGCTTGGTAGTAGTATTTGGGTTCAACAAGGGATGAAATAGTACAACAAAATGTTTTATATGATGGAGAAAGATGGTGATATGAGACATGAGAAGAAAGGGGATGAGAGGTACCAGATTGGGAAGGCAGGGGCTGAATAGAAGCAACCTGATTGCAGTGGAACTCCTGTAAGTAAGAAGGTCTCTTAACAGGTCTAGTGGACTTTCTAATGGGAAGAGGATCTGCAATAGGATCAATAGGGGCCTCTGGAACCTCATCAAGGAAATCATCATCAAGAGTATGATGAACTTGAATAATGGAAGAAGGGGTAAGATGAGAAGTTGTGGTAGATGTAGACAAAATTGGATCATCATGGAAGGTAGGAACAGGTGAAAGACAAGGCAAAGGTAAAATATTGGAAGAAGCAGATTGATTGGAAGAAGAAACATAAGGAAAGACAGATTCATGGAAAACAACATCCCTAGAGACAAAGGTAACATGAGTGTCAAGATCATATAGTTTATAACCTTTGATATTACAAGGATAGCCAAGGAAAACACATCTTCTTGCCCTTGGTGAGAATTTGTTTCTAGTTTGAGCAATTGTAGATGCAAAGCAAAGGCAACCAAAAACTTTGAGATGGTTATATTCAGGAGGCTTATGGAATAAAAGCTCAAAAGGTGTTTTGTCATGCAACAAAGGAGAGGGAAGTCTATTAATGAGATATGTAGCAGTCAACACACAATCACCCCAGAATTGCAAAGGAACCTGAGATTGAATCTGTAATGCCCGAGCCATGGAAAGCAAATGCTAGTGTTTTCTCTCCACAACAGATTCTGTTGTGGGGTGTAAACACAGCTGTGTTGGTGAATAATGCCATGGGAACTAAGGAAATCAGACATGGCAGCAAACTCTTTGGCATTGTCAGTTCTAATAGATTTAATAGGTTGACTAAATTGGGTGACAACCATAGCATAAAAGGATTGAAACAAAGACCCAACATCAGATTTTGATTTCATTAGAAATAGCCAAGTGGCTCGGGTGGCATCATCCACAATGGTCAAGAAATATTTGTAACCATCTAGAGTAGGAATTGAATAGGGTCCCCAAACATCCATATGGACTAAATCAAAAGCACAAGCACAGATTTTATTATTGAAAGGGAATGGTAATCGTTTAAGCTTGGCCATAGGACAAATCTGGCAAGCCTTATTACAGAAAAATTGTAAAGAAGGAATGGAAAGACCTAAAACTTTAAGCTTCATGTCTGAAGGGTGTCCTAATCTGGCATGCCATAGAAAAGAAGATGCAGAACTTGCAGAAGCAGAAGTGGTTGCAGAGAATGGAAGAAAAGAAGCATTGAACTTGTGATTGCCTAGATAATCAGCAAGTGAAGAATGAGAGGCATGCTGAAGACTATCACATTGCAACAAGTACAACCCATCAACAGCCTTGCCCACCCCAATCGTTTTCCAAGGCAAAAGGTCCTGAAGAAAACAATAATTGGAGAGGAAAACAAGACAATAAGACTGTGATGAGGTGAGTGTACTAACAGATAGCAAATTAAAACTAAATGAAGGAACACAAAGGACATTAGTGAGAGTGAGTGAAGGAGAAAGAACAACAGTTCCAACATGAGTGACTTGAGCTGATTCCCCATTAGGCAAGTGAACTAAAGACTGTATAGTAGCAATTATTGAAGTTAACATATCAACTGAACAAACAAAATGATTAGTAGCTCCAGTATCCAATACCTAAGTCCACTTATCATAAGTTCTTCTGTTTACTACTTGTGCAGAGAAAACACTATGAGATAAGTCAATACCTGACATTGGAGCACTGGCAGAAGCAGAAGATGATGCTATGTTGGCCATTGAACCATCTCTGACTGAAGCAGGAGATGCAAGAGATGAAGTAGAGGCTCCAAACATAGCAAAAAGCTGATGATATTGTTCAGGGGTAAAGGCAATCTGTTGATGCAGTGGTGTAGCAATTGAAGAATCAACAGGTAACACATCTGAAGATACTTGATGAGCCATAAAAGGCTTGTTCTTGAACTTAAATCCAGGTGGAAATCCATGCTTTTTATAGCGTTTATCCACTGTGTGACCAATCTTGCCACAATGTGTGCAAGTTGGTCTCTCCTTCCCTTTGCCAACAACACCACCAAGAAATGGACCAAGATGCTCATTTGACAACTTGGCAGCTAAAACCGTGGAATCCACCTTAGCAAAGGATGCATTAGGCACTGATCTTTGTGTCTCTTCTTGAATTAGCAAAGAGTAAACCTTACTAAGAGATGGAATAGGATCCATAAGCAAGACTTGAGATCGAACTTGGGAGAAAGAATCATTCAATCCCATTAGAAATTTCATAACTGATTCTCTTACTTGTAGATCAGTCAACCTCTTGTTGATGTTGCAAATGCATTTACCACAAGTGCAAGAGGGAAATGGACTAAGATTCTGTAACTGATCCCAAAATACTTTCAACTGGGTAAAGAAGTCAGTGATAGACATTTCACCTTGATGAAGCTCTGCTATGTCCTTTTGAAGATTGAAAACTCTAGGTCCATTTGTCTGAGCAAAACGATTGTTCAGATCATTCCAGATTTCTAAGGCTGTATCTTCATAAATGATGCTTGCTTGGAGTTTTGGCGAAACTGAATTGGTTAGCCATGTCCCAACCATGTTATCACATCTTATCCAGGCTTGCACATTCGAAGGAGTTGATACCAACGGTGATGAAAGGGTCAAGGTTCCATCAATAAACCCTAGTTTATTCTTGGTGAGCAAAGCTTTTCTAACTGCACGAGCCCAAGCTGCATAGTTTTCTCCACCTATCAAAGGCTGTGTGACAAGAACTAAGCTTGGATTCTCTGCGTGATGTAAGAACAGAGGATCGTCCATTGGAGATTCTTGTGAAGAAGAAGATGGACTCATAGAAGAAGGAGCATCTGTAGGACCATTTGTATTCGTAGCGGAAGCCATAGATGACAAAAGAAGATTGAATCTCTCAAGAACTGAAATTTCTCAAGAACAGAGAAGATTGAATCTCTCAAGAACAGAAATTTCTCAAGAACAGAGAAAGATTTTCTCGGGAAAATTGAGAAATGAAAAAAAAAAAAATTTGAAAGCAAAGCAAACCCTACAGGAATTTGGGAATTTGCTCTGATACCATATTAGAAAACAGAATTGAAAATTTGTATTTCATTAATTAATCAAGAGAGATTACATCAGAGATATATATACTGGTTTATACAAGTGTGAACACGAAACCAACAGAATACCAGAACTAACAACCTCTTATACGTGCCAGCTACAGTCCTAACTAACCATCACACGTGCTGACACTTAAGAACACTTCTAAATATATTAAACTACAAGTCGTCTGATCACTATTCTTCACTTGTAATTACTTGCCATTTATGCTCTGTTATTTGATCAACACCTCTGTGAACAGTGGCTTGATCTTCTGTGTTGCTTGCTTCTCTTCTGCTCTTGCTACTGATCTTGATCTTCGTATTTAAACTCTGATAATGTTTTTTGCATTTTGGTTTTGATTTCTTTCTGGGTTTTGTGCTAGATTTTTTTTCTAATCTGTTTTGATTTCAGGGGAAGTTTCTCTCTTTTTTTTTCTTTTTTTTTTCTTTTTTTTTTAATTATAGATTTTTTTTAATTCCGAATTAAAATAAAAATAAAAATGCAAAACGGCATAGGATTTTTAACGACAGTTAGTAACGGAATCCTGCATTGACAAAAATTGAAAGTTAAAAGACTGAATTGACAAAACTAAAAGTTAGAGGACTGAAATGAAAAAATGTGAAAGTTAGAGGGTCAGTTTTGCATTTTTACTTATATATATATATATATATATATATATATATATATATATATATATATCTATGAAGGACATTATTGTGTCAACTTTGAGGAGTATAAGGTAATATTTGCATTTTGAACTTGTAAATGTGGATGTAGCAACATTGTCTAAATTTAATATCCCTTATCTGCGTATTGTTTTTTTATTCACATACTTTTGGATTAGTATTTGAATAAAAAACTCATTTAATTTCCCTTAGGAAAGAAAGTTGTATTCATTACCAGCACGGATGAACATGGGGAGAAAAAGTTACTAATTTAATTTCCCTTATCTGCGAGTTTTTTTTTTTTTTTTAGGGTGCTAGTATTTGTGTAGAAAATCTCCTTTGATATTTACAAGAACTTGTTGAGATTACTCATTATGTGGAATTCCTTTATTTTATTTTATATAGGTTCTTGTTGATTTCCAGTTTCATATATGCATTGACTTGTTTGAACAAATGTGTTTATGTATTTATTATGGTCTTTTTGTTTAAGAGAGGTTTTGTATTTATGTACCACAATAGTATAATGTCTTTAGCTGTGTGAATCTGCTGGATGAGAAAGAATTGCTTGATAACTGGGATAACTGTTGCCCTATGCACCTAAAGCCATGTGTTCTGTGGAAAGAGGATAATTACTTCTTTGCACTATCAAAATATAAAAAATTATTGGAAGAAACTTTGATACAATCCAAAATTTTTGCAGCCTTTGTTCTGGTTAAATGAGGTGAGATAGTAGGTAATTTTGTAAAAACTTAGTCTAGTGCATCCTAAATTGTGATCCTTGTTAAATTACTGATTGTTCCAAAAGTTTAAGCTATTGGGATATGGTAACTTTAATTATTTAATCATATACTTCTAACACTCTCCCACACGTAGACAGGGATCGAACTCAAGACCTCCTACTCTGATACCATATTAAATTATTGATTGTCCCAAAAGTTTAAGCTACTAAGATATGGTAAATTTAATCATTTAATCACATACTTCTAACAGTCCCTGAGCTTTACTGTAAAAAGAATTTTCTTGGGGGGTTCTTTCAGCATGATTAGTTTCCTAATAAGAGCCTGATCATGCTGATTAAGAATTTTGTAAGTTTAATAGTTGGCATATTGTGTATATATTGTTGCAATAAATTTGTATTAGTTGTAGTTATTGGTACTTGATAGAATGCGTTTGATAGTACTTACCATTCAAGATATTCTTTTTGAAGAGTAATTATGCCATGATTGCTAATATATTTCTTAAAAAGTTGTGCTGAGCCAACAATACTTTGAATAAGCCTTTCGGGTAAAAGCTATATAGGTGACATGCCCTGTATTGATAGTGCTTCTGCTGCTGTATATCAATCATACTGGACAGGGCAATCTTTTTTTTTATTTTTTTTTAATGAATTTAATCTAAAATTCTCTCTGCGTCTCTTTCCCCATGGAAATTTATTAATGAACTGTTAGGAATACCCTTTTTGTATCTTGCTATATGGAATTTTCTACTAATCACTTCCATAATCTTTTGGCTTCAAGGTACAAAGCTGGATCAAAAGTGGCCTAAGAGATTTTTTCCATTTCCTGAGCATTAGTGGATTGGGGCATCCTAGTTCCTAATGACAATAAGCAAACCATATATGTTTGTTTTGATGTATTACTAGGGTAAAGTTCTTTTCTTTTGTAATTTGTAATTTGCTAAGCTTCTAAGTTCCTAATTTGTATTACAAATGTTTATTTATTTATCTATTTATTTATTTTTATTACCACAAACATGTTGACATCAGCCAGCTTCCAACTTATGAAAACAGCTGTTTGTATATATATGTGTGTATGTGTGTTTGTGCCTATCAAAAAAATGTGTGTTTATAAAGAAAGTACAAATAATATGTAATAAGTTGGAATTGATGAAGTATAACATGAGACACAAAGTGGGATAGAAAATTTCTATTGCTAGTAGTTGTGGAAAAATAAGAAGTTGCCATGAGAGAGTCTGATACCTTGCCAAGTTTAATTAATAACAAAGAGGAATTTGAGAGTAGCAAAATGATTTCAATCTTAGAATTGAGAAAATGCTACTTAATCTAATATATATGCCCCTGTTATTATATACTCAAAAGATGGATTGGCGCCTAATGTAACCAACAGATTTTCTAACAGACCAATACACAGCTGACACATGTCTAATCACTTAACATTGTTAACAGTAACTAATCAAATATAATAACGTGGAGAGAAAAAAATGGTAGAAGTTCTCTTTACATTGACCAAAAAAAAAAAAAAAAACAATGAGGAAGAAGTTGTTTCACCTCGATTGAAAAAGTGAACCAAAGTAAAAACGCACCGTGTGTGCGAAAGCCCTATATTACTTCCCCTTTTAGGCCAAATCCATGCCTAAATTGGCTTAACAAAATCACAAAATCCAACTTCAAATGTTTATTCTTTAATTCATTTAAAATGATGACATTGAATTATTATTTTAAATTTCTTACTATTATTTTAATAAACACGTCAGCTTCAAATATGTCATCTACTGTGTACCACGAAGACACTTTCTGTTAATGAGATGATGGTAGTGATTTTTCAGTTCTAGTAACACAAAAAAAAAAAAGTTTTGGGGACAAAAAATTCAATCTTATATACATCTTCACGGCTTCGCCCTTAGTATATTCTTTTGGGCCTACCTTACAAAAAAAATACACCAATTCATGATTAAAATTTCTACTATTGCTTATTAAAAAAATATATTAAGCCACTCTCCATAAAATTTCATAATTTATAAAAAGTCAACATATTCAAAAAGTGAAATATTTTACGCCTAAAATAGTTTGGACTAAAATTCCTCTAACTCACAATATAGTAATTTATAAAACTATTCACATTACCTTTTTAACGACTCTTACAACTTGTTTAAATAATACAAGTATATGTTTTATCAATTGCCACATAATGAAACTAAAAGTAGATATACCAATCTCATTATCATGATCCATATCCAAATGAAAGATTTAGATAAATGAGTTGTGATAGGGCACTAAGCTTAGCTTAAAATAATTTGAAACTTGTAAGTTTTAAAGCACTAATTAACCTCTAAAATTGGAATAGAGCATAACTATATATCCAAATATAATAAACCAAACCATCAACACAACATTTAAATATCAAATCTCTCAACAATTCATCAAACTAAAATATGAGAACATAAAGACTCCAAATACATTCTTAAATAGTCTCATGATTACCAAGTTTACAACCCTAAAAAAGAACAACAAAGCAAATTTTCATAACATAGTTCACTGCTACACATAGTCTTCAATTCTTAGCTCCAACAATCACCAACTAGTTGCATTAAGAGAGTCCATTGAACTAATCTGAAAATGGTGGAGAAAGAGGGTGAGCTAACAGCTGAAAAAGAGACTACATCACATAATATTGTCAAGTGAAAATGCACATTATAGTAGAGAACGTATTAAATTTTACACAACATTTTATTAACAGTATGAAAGTGATCATTTAACTGTACAGTAAAAAAAATATACCTTCTTAAATAAACAAATAATGCTCTCTCAAAATATTTACCCAATTTCAATAAGCCATAGTTTTGATACAAGAACATCACTTCATCATTGGGTAAACTACTTATAATAACATATAATAATACATGTAACATTAAAGTTTTTTTTCACGATTAATTTGTCAATAACAATAAACAATAATTAGTATATAAAATATTAGCCAACTATGACAATCTTAACAATCAGCAGGTGCATCCCATGAGAAACAATAACCCAAAGAAGTAAAATATAACAATGGTTCCAAAGAGCAAATAATTAATAGCAATGGTTTTGAAAAGTAAACAATAACAATGTACCACACCACAATAAACAATATTTCATCCAAAGACCAACTCTTAGCTTTGTGTTGGCAAAGATTAAAATAATGTAACTGATTTTATGAAAACATTTTCTTTTTCTTTAACATATTATAAAATATTCTTCATATAGATAGCTATGTATCCCATTCAAAAAAAAAAAAAAAAACTATATATAGAAAGAACTTTTACAAAAAAAGGTTCACAATTTAGCCAAGCTTTTTTTTTTCAATTATACCCATATATATTTTTTGATGAACTTTTCAATTATAAATATATAATATAATATCTTGAGAATAATCATTATCTAAAATCCACTTACTTCAAATCGACAAACAATTTTTGTGTCACCCAAACAGAATCAAGTAGAACCTAATACAGGATTAGATGCCTTAGTAAAAATAAACATGTCAATATCTATGTATATCTAAGCAAATGTGAGGCAGTAATAACAAGATAAGGGTTTAACTATTGATATGTACTTGGCTCAACACTTGAAATTTTGTGCTTAACTTTTTAAACCCATTAAGGCAGCCCACCCCTCAAAAGTATGACATGGCAGTACCTAAATTTCATATTATGTCTATCAAAACTCAACCATTTCCATCACCTTGTTGTCCCAAATGGAGTATGACCTAGTTTTCCCAAAACTAGAGGTTAACCGATATTCATTATTCCTAAGCCATTTACATCATGACCTTCATAAACTTACAGCCTAATGCCTAAACTATCAAATCAGTAATGAAACACATCATGGGTCTCAAAATAAAGTTCTTGCAGATTTGGATTAATTTCTTCAAAATCTTTTTAATGACGTTTCCCGTGCTGGAAGGTTTTTAAGCCTAAAACCAAACACTAAAAGGGACCCAATAAATTTGGCCTAACATAATTAATTTCCTCACCACTTTGGCTTTAAATTTAAAATAACTAGAAATTTCAAAAAATTATGATTTTTCTCCAGGTTATAAGTTCTATATGTTAACTCAATTCACCTCAAATTTCATGTCAATCTCAAGTTATGCTAAAATCAAGTATGTATATCCAAATTTGAAATGAAGACAACGTAAATATCTCAAATTATATAACTCTTTCAGATGAATGAGTATAAATTTTATTCTTACATAACAAGACAACTACAATACAAACCACACAATACACACACTAGATGAAACCATCAAGAAACACACAGGACCAGTTTCTCGCTAATTTTACTTAGAGAAATGCTAACGAGTGCCCTTAGGGCACTAGTTAAGAATCCAATTAAAGAAAGTTTTAACATCACTTTTATGGAAAATGAAAAAAGCTGTCAAAACATTAATTGTTTTTTTTCTTTTCCCATAAAAACTTTCTTTAACTGGATTTTTAACTATTGCTATAAGGACACTCGTTAGCATGACCTTTTTACTTATTGACCCCCAGGATTTTGAAGAAGAAAAAAAAAAAAACTGGTTTTAGTTCCTCTTTTGCAGACTTACTCTTCTTTTTAAATCCGTATAGGCCTCCCTCAAATTTTAAAATTAGTTTAACAAAACCCTTTTAAGAAAATGAGAATAATACAAAAACCCAAAGAAAAAAAAATCCAGCCCATTCATTGCCCATAGCACGCCCAAATTTATACAAACAACTAAAATAATTACAACAAATCCCTTTTCTCCAAAAAAAAAAAAATTACAACAAATCCCAAATCAGCAATATTATCAACCAAAAAGAGAAATTCTTTGTAAATCAAGTCTCTTATAATTTCAAATATCCATCGTTTACTAAAAAAACCCCAAATCTACTTAGAAAAAAATAAAAATAAAATTATCCCCTACGCCACCGCCTTCGTTTCTAACCTGCAATTGGCTGCTTGCCTCCACAACCAGCCATTTTGCCACTCTCGATCACCACCTGAGCCGAAGCCTGACTCAACTTTAGGCTTCTAAAGTTCCAACCTTACTGTGCGGGCGGGGTATCTCTTTCTTTGTTATGTTGGGGATTTAAGCGAGTTATAATAACTATGAATACTGCTTATTTTGCTGAAAATTTAAAACTGAAAATTAAAAATAATTAAAAAAATAATTTTTAATTACTGTTAATTAATGAAATTACTGTTTATTTTCCTTTTTTACTGTTCATGAACAAAAGGCACTGGACTTAAAAAAAAAAAAAAAAAAAAAAAAGCCGACGTGAAGATTGAAGAACGCAGACTCGTTAAAACATATACTTCTATATCAGTCTATGCTTTTTAACTTTTCAATCTTCTACGTCTTTCTTTTCGTTTTGCTGTGGTTTACAGCTTGCATATATTATTATTATATTATATATTTAGTGTTGATAATAATACTATCTACAGTTTTGACTTTTGAGTCTTTTGACCGCATATATGTTTTGTGTTAATATCTATGTGTTTGGTGGTTTATATTTTCCACCATTGTTATATTATTTTAATTTATATTTAATTTTGATAGTAATTTCTCAAATCAAGTTATTATTATTGTTCTTTCTCAAAAAAAAGTTATTATTATTGTTAAGTACAAAAATAGAAGAAGTTATCATTATCGTTTATGATATACTATATTTGATATATATGCTACTTTTTTATTGTAGCGTTCACATTATTTATAATTTTAGTAATATAGAAGAAGGTAGGGTATAACTTTTTTTTTTTTAATTTTAAATATATATATAAAAGTGGTGTCATAAATTTTGATTAAACTACTTCCTCAAAAAAAAAAAAAAACTTTTGATTAAACTATTTCATTTTTTTCCCTAAAAAAAAAAATTATATCATTTCTTACCTATGAAACACTCTAAAATTCTATGGACCAATACAGTGATAATTACCAAACTAGGACCTTTACATTTTTTTAGTCATCAGATTTAGTTTTACATAAATCTTAACCCTCAAAATATTCTTTTGGGGTCCACTTTACATAATGAAGAACCAAAGTCTTTTGCAAAATTAAATATTAATAATTTAGAAGAAACAAAAAAACCCACAATTGGTGATAGATCTTTGCCAATTTAGATCAATTCAAATGGATTGGGCAAATACTAGCATAATGATCCAATAATATATGTTGGCGCATGTACATGATAAAAGTGTTACTTTTATTTTTCATTAAAAAAAAAAGTGATACTAAGGTATTAAGCCACAAACTCTAGAAGATTACCGAGTTTTACAATTTAAAACATTACAAAACAATTTTTTTTTTTTTTTTTTTTTTGGTTGAGAAATTTACAAAACAAGAAGTAGATCCACCAATCTCACACCTCAATTTTCTTTTTCTTTTCTATCTTTTTGGATTGGGATGAATGAGACAGAATTTTAATCGACATAACGACCACGACACAAACCATAAAATACACACCCCAGATGAACTCTATTAAGGAAACACAATGCACAAGAAAGGGCCAACTGAAAAGATAAGGAACAAAAGCCCATTATTGGGCCCATAGTAATACATCTACAAGGATAGTATAACAACCAATTGTAAAGACGCTGGAAAGGGCATTTTTGGGCATATATAAATTATAAATTTTCCCTACCAAAATCAAAAAAAAAAAAAAAATTAGAAATTTTCTGAGAATGAGAGTTTTGTTATGTACTGCGGTGGTTTCATGAATTTTTTTAAGGGTGTTTCTTAACAAGTATAAATTATACAATCTAATAAAAAGAAAATTTGTATATTGACAATAACAGCAATAAAAAAAAATGCAAATACATAAAGTTTATAATTGTCTTCTTTGTGATTTTCTTATCAAATATTCGTCCATAATTCTAGTATAAGAATAAACAATAAACTATAAGTTCATATGAAACATTAATAAAATTATTAATTATTGTTGTTTAGGTGTTTCATTAATTTGTTTGTCTTTTATAAACAATAATTTGTTATATTGTTGTTTCATTAATTATAAAATTATTAATTGTTATTTAGCCTAACATAATTTAATTTGTTTGTCTTTTATAATGTAATATTTAATTATTGTTTAGCCTAACATAATTTAGTGGTTTAATTTGTTTATTAATTTTTTTTCTATAATTTGTAATGTGTATAATTAATATGTATAATGTAATTGAAAGTTGAGTGGGTCAAATAAGTGATAAACCCAAGCTTACCCATGTCATAACCCAAACCATAAACTAGGGCCCACCCTTTAATTTAATTTAATTTTTAATAACTTTTTTTTCCTTTTCCTTTGTTTGTTTTCTCCGTTAGGTCTTATTTTAACTTATGTGTCATTTTTGCTTTAACATTTTTTCTCTTCTTCACACGTGCTTTACATCTTATCTCTATCCTGTCTCTTCTAGATTTTTCTTCAAATCTACTTTCCTCTTTTCTTTCTTCTTTTCTTTCTTCGTCCTTATTTCTTAGTCACAGCTTTTCTTCTCTCTCAATGTTCTCCTCAAGTATCGTTTTATGTCGCCACCATGCTTCTTTCAACAAGCATCATTCATCCCTAATAGCACCTCCATGCTCCTCTCTCAAGCCACCTCTACCTAGCATAACATCTCTTCACCTCCATTACCCAGCATAATTTTCATTACTAATAAATATAAAAAAGAAAAAAATTGGGCTTTTTTTTTTTTTTTTTTTTTTTTTATCTGAGGGTGTTCCTACTTTTTTTTTAAGGGTAAACAAATAAATTTTTTTAATTATTATATATAATTTTTTTTTTCAAGCCAAGTTGTTCCTAGGAACACTCTGGACTGAACATGGCGCCGCCACTGCTGTTTATAGACTCTATAAAGAGGGCATTTTTGGGTATATAGAAATTAGAAAGTTTCTAGAGGGAGAGACCATTTCTATTTCTATTAACTTTGTGGTTGATCAATATTCTTATACGAATGAGATTAACTTTTTATGACATAATTATCAAAATTATAAAATTAATATTTCTTTTGATTAAGGTAAATCTCTATGTACTTTAAAAATTAAATGAATTATATCTTCGTTTTGTGATACAAATAAAATCTAAAATTGACCTTAATCGTTACTATTTTCCCATTGCAAGCACGGCCATAACTAGTCCCCAAACAAAGATTCAATATCTTGTTCCTCCCTATAAAAAAAAAAAGAGGGGAAAAAAAATCATGTTCCTCAAAAAAAAAATATATATATATATATATACATACATACATACATACATATATATATATATATATATATATCAATATCCCTATCAAAAAAAAAAGGGGAGGGGGGGGAAATCATGTTCCTCTAAGGTAAGGGTATTGTAACATTTCCACTAGGATAAGGGTATCCAAACTCACCTACTATAATAGAACCCAAACCGACCCAATTAATAATTGGGTCAAATCGACATTGACCTAATTAGACCAAGTGAGTTTAAATAATAATAGGGCCTTGATTAAAAGCCCAATTTACCGAAAAATAATAAACCCAAATTTCAACCCACCCTTCTAACCCTCTCTTAGTCTTTTAACTCTCTCTCCCTTGATTACTCTTTGTTTCTCTCTCTTCAAGAATTTGGTTTTCAAGTCTTAATTTCAGTGATCTTTCTTCCTTTTCTTTCATTTTCTCAATTGCCAACACATATCTTAATTACTATTATTAAGAGGTGGCCTGTGAAGGAGTTTTCCTTAAGGAAATTTCAAAATTTGAAACCATAGTTTGTTTGATTCCCACTCTAAGTCTAACCTAAATAAATTTTCTTTCATTTTCTCAACTGCCAAACAAATCTAATATCTCTCTCTCTCTCTCTCCTCTGAAAAACCTTCAGGTAGTGTTGTCTTTTGCTTTTGTTTCAAGTAAGTCTCTTTCAAAAATTGGCTTTTTCTCTCTGTTAATATGTAATTCTAATTTATGGGTTCTTGTATATGTTTTATCTTCATTGTATAGCTCTAGTGTTTGATGATTTGCTTTAGTGATTTTTTCCTCTTTTGCCTTTTATGTTATGTAGAAATTGCCTTTTGGATTCTATCTTTCATAATTTTGTGTGGATTTGATTAGTATATATTTATTTGTTTTTTTTTTTTTTTGAATTTTCGTATCATGATAGTTTGTTGTGAATTAATTGAATGAGACTTTTTGTTATATATATATGCAAGAAGTTACCGTGCTCCTACTATGGCTTTTTAGGCTTACTGATCTGCATATAGTTAACAGAAGATGAAATACACGACAAGTAAATGTACATGATGTTATTGTGCTCCTCTGTTCTTTTCTTCTTCCACTAAAATTTCAACTTTTGTTTCGAGTTTAATGAAAGGCAAAATAAAAAGTTCTTGGTTCTTCGTGACTGAGAGTGTGCTCACTGCTCATTTCGAAGGTAATTACTATAGTCTAATCCTAAAGGTTGAGAGGCCAAAAGAGTTATTTGCACTGTCCTACTTCAGGTAAGACAAATTGTTTGGAGGTGAAATAGGGTAGATGAAAAATTTTAAAGAGAAAATGGGAAGGAAAACTTTTTTTGAGTGTATTTGTATGGGTCATCAAATGGCCCACGACCCACAGCCTGACCCAGAAATTCGATGGCTCACCAGGCTAATGGGTGGCCCAGCCCGTTGTTATTGAGACCCATGGATAGCCCACTAGCCCAGTGGGTCAGGTTATGGGCTAGTTTTTATGCTCATGGGTACTTGGTGGGCTAGCCCAGTAACTCAACCCGTTGCCCAGCCCATTGGCCTAACCGTTGGCCCAGCCCAATAACTCATAATTCATAACAAAAATAAATAGGAAGTGTATGAAGAATTGATCCTGAGATATTATAAAGGAATTTCTTAAGAGAACTCTCTTAACCACTAAGATACTCAAAGTAATTGTGCTAAATTTAGTTTACTAAATATAAATTTTTCTAGTAGTCTAGCAAATTTGAATTAACCATTTGACATTTTTTTTTATTAAAGATAAAAATAAAAAACTATTTAAAGCCTTAATAAAAAAATAAATAAATAGATTTCCATCAACAAAACAAAAAATTAAATAGATTTGACTGTAAAAAAATTTGTAATTAGGTATTAAATTCTTTAATTCTTTCCTTTAAAAAAATTGATTGATTATTCCCTTATAAAAATTGATTATTTCCTTATAAAAATAATAAAATAATATGCTAACACAAGCTCATGGGGTAGCCCATTAGGCCCAACCCGATAGTCCACCTCATTAAAGACCTCACGGGTATTGCCCATGGGCAGGGTCATGGGCTGAGGTTTTCTCTTTCGGCCCACCCCGACCCGGCCCATTAACTAGTTAATAACCTATTATGCCCAACCTATTGTGCCCATGGGCCAAGTAAAAATAGGTCTGGCCGGCCCGACCCGACCTATTAACGACCCTTATGTATTTTATTGGGTGGGGAGAAAGGAAAATAAATGGTAAGACCCAGGTGTTTTCTTCCTGGTCCTACCAAAAAGTTTTCTTCCCAAAATAGAGAGAAAACTAGGAGGGGAAAACTTATGAAATAAGCTTCCAAAAATACCCTTATCCTCCTACGTGTTGGTTTCTTTTTTTTCTTTTTTTTTATTTATTATTTTTTCTTTCTCTTAACGTGTACAGTAGCCTTTTTTTTTCCTTCGATTTTTTCTTTCTCAGTAAATGTGTTGACTTCTTTCTTCTTTCTTTCTTTGGTTTTTTTTTTTTTTTTTTGGATTTTTTTCTTTCTCTGTTGGGGTGTTAGCTTCTTCTTTTTTTTTCTTTGATTTTGTTTGGGCGTGCTGGCTTCTTTTCTCTCTTAAAAAAAAAGAAAAAAAAAAAAAACACTTTTAAGTTAATTTCTTATGCTATTTTCTTTTTTACTTTAATGAAGTATCAATCTATACACAATTTTTTTTTTTTTAAAAGTATAATGTGTTACTTTTTTTTTTTTTTAATTTAATAGAGACATGATAGTAAATTTATACAAACTTTATTTTCAATAAAAAAAAATTTCATTCCTTCACTTTTCCACCCTCCTAACCAAACACAAATGAGGAAAACTAAAAACTTTTATATCCTCTTTCTATTTTCTATTCTCCTATTTTTTCATTCTTCCAATCAAACAGACCCTTAAGGATAACATCATTGCATATTTCTATAGTTTTGTGAGATATTTCTTAACTATCTTTTTAATTTTCTATTCTTGCTAAAATTTTAAGATTTATATTTATGAATCAAAATTTGTTTATAGAGGTATATTTTCCAATATAGACTACTACTGAGCTATATTTTCCAACAAAGACTACTAGTGTATGCCCAATCCGTTTGAGTTGATCTAAATCGGCCAAGTTCTATCACGGATTGTGGGTTCTTTTTCTTTAATTATTAATTTTTATTTTGCAAAAGATTTTGGTTTTTTTTTTTAAATTTGGGCGTGGTGCATTTTAGTCCCGGTGGTAGTACTATGGGCCCCAAAAATGGTCTTCGTTCCTGATCTTCTCAACCGGGACCGTTGTTGTGCTCTGTGCTATTTGAGGGCTTCATCTTGGGTGTGTATGTACCGTTTGTACCTCCTAGGCCCAGCTCCCACAATTCCCGAATTACCTTCCCTGGTTGGCCCAATCCTAGCCCAAATTTAATTTAAGCTAAACAGCTCAACTATTAAACCAACAAATCACGAGCCTCACTACCCCAAATTTAATTTTTGGAGGTTAGATACGATGATTAAAAAGACTGGTACTCTCTAAGTCTTTGTAATTCTCGCCTGCGAATTTTTGCTGAGCAGGGAAGGAAGTCTGGAACAGGGCATTCATGTTCCAACTTTTTTATTTTGGATTCATGCATGTTGCACTTGGAGTGGCACTTGAAATTTGGTAGAATGGATTGCCAAGGGTAGTATTGAAATTCTTCACAGAAAAATCCCATTACAGGCAGCCTTGAAATATTTAATATTTTCAGGCAGAATGAGACTGGCTGAACTCGAAATTTGGCCACAACAGCATTCTTGATTTCAAACACGATGCTCCATTAGCAATCTCAAAATTCTCCGTTGTAGTCATGTACCACCAATGACAGTCTTTCAATTTTTTTTGGACTGAAGCAAGTGGCTATGTTGTGGCAGGGTGGGTTGAATTGCCAATTTGGACCAAAATTAGACACCATGACGTCCACTTAGCTATTACTAATTCACTATGTAACATTGGACTCGAACTACAGTAACCTATGAATAAATTACACCTACATATTTTAAATTGATTTTGTGGGTTCAATTACTTCAATTAATAAAGTATTGTATTTTTGTCGACTTTTATTTATATAAAATAATAAATTACAAAATATACCCTTAAAGTTTGTGATTGATTAGATTTTACATTTTGAAGTTTGAAGAATTAGATTTCACACCCTAAAGTTTTCCTCCGTTAGCAAATGCAGTTACTCCAGTAATGGACTACATGGCCACTGAGTGACACACTGTCATATAATGTATAATTTTTTAGCCACCTCAGCAATCTCAAAACCACCATATTTCACATCAAATTAAAATCCACTAAAGTAGCCCCACTGGACGACGCCGTTTGGCTGAAATCAAAACTCAAAACAAATGTTCAACCTTCAACGACGCCATTTCACCAAAACTCTAAACACATTCCCCAAATCACATGCCCAGACTTGCTTCCTGCTTTACCTCAAACCCAACCCCACGTACCTGCTTTAGCCCTTAGCTCCATCGTTGACAGCTCCAGCTCGACAGTGACCAGATCGCGAGGTTGAGAGAGAGACCTAACCCTTATAACAAATGATCAAAAAGAATCATACTCCAAACTTGTGCCCCACAAAAATTCAAAGTCCCACAAAAAAGTCAAAAATTATTAAAACTAAAAATATTTCCAATCATTTATGTAATATTGCCGCAAAGCTTGATACTATTGACGAAACAAAAAGTACTACAAGATTACTAACAATAATAGGAACAAAAATTTATCAACCCCACAAAAAAACAAAAAAATGACACTTTGAAAAAGACAAGGAGATTAAATGAATGCCAGAAATTGTAGAGAAAAGAACTGTACAGTCTGTACCATTTGCCACCAATACATCATCAAATACCCAGGGGCATAAGCTGATCAGCGGAACTCCCCATAACATAACTAACTGAAACAAAGTCTTCCCTGTTGATGCTTCTCTTAGTTGCTCACAATTTCAGACTTACTTTCTTTGTGATCCAAGAAAACCATCAGTGTATTTGTAAAAGAGGGAAAAAAAAGTTGGGAATTTAGAGAGGAAGAGCTCCTCTCTGAACCTGGCTTTTCACTTCATACTCGACCCCCCCAAATCATTAGAGCTCTCTTTGGGGTTTGGTATCTCTCTCTCACCCTCGCGATTTGGTCACTGTCGAGCTGGAGCTGTCAATGATGGAGCTGAGGGCTGAAACAGGGCCAAAATTGGAATTTAACCATGATTGCCAAACATTATAGTTAGTAGGTACCGTCTCAAAACTATATATTTTATTAACATTTCGAGTCTAAAAGACTCGATTTAGGCCTATAAATCGAGTTTCAAAGACTCGATTTTCATGCTCTGATCATGTCTAATTTGGTGCCTTTTTTCCACATGACATCCATCTAGAAATCAAGTTTCTAAGATTCGATTTATATTCAAAACCCAGCACCACCACCACCATCATCGATCCTTCCTTTCTTTATTTAAAAAAAAAAAAAAAAAAAAAAAAAACCAAGCTTGAAAGAAAACCGATTTCCCAGGTTTTCTCAGCCACCAAACAGAGCATCAGAACCAACCTACACTACAGAGATCTCGAAATTATCATCAACCCCAGAACCCAGGCCACAAGAAAACTGAAAACCCATTCGGAAGCCACAGATCTCAACTGCACCCCACCGCCACCAACGATCTACCGATATCACTCGTCAAAGAACAACTTTAGATCTTTTTGGTTTGGGAAATTTCTGCGCTTTGGGTTGCTTGAAACGATGGTGGTGGGATTTTGCTCATAAAAAAAACATCTCCAAGATCTTCAATTTACGTTACTAAAGAATATGTATTGGCTCTATAAAAAGAAACCGAAGAAGGAAACATTATAGCCCTTGAACACTCTAAGAGGGATGAAGATAGAAATTGAGTCTCTAAGACTCAATTTCTAGGTGGACGCCATGTGGAAAAACGCCAACTTGGATTTGAGCAAAACATAAAAACCGAGTTTTTGAGCCTCGATTTATAGGCTCTAAATCGAATCTTTTAGACTCGAGATGTTAGTAAAATATATAGTTTTGAAACAATGCCTACTAATTATATTGTTTGGCAATTATGGTTAAATTTCAATTTTGGCTGCTGAAACAAGGTTGTGGTTGTGGGTTTGGTTTGAGCTGAAGCATCGCTTTAACATTTGTTTTTGGTTTTTGATTTTAGCCAAATGGCATCGTTTAGTAGGTTGTTTTAGGATGGCTGAGGTGGCAAAAAAAATTACATGTCAGATGATTGTGCGTTACTTAACGGACACGTTGGCAAGTCCACTAACGGAGGAACTGCTTTTGCTAACAAAGTGAAACTTCAAGGTGTGAAATTCAATTTTTCAAATTTTAGGGTGTAAAATTCAAGTAACCTCAAACTTTATGAATGTACTTTGCAATTTACCCTATATAAAAAATGAAGATATTAATGACTCAATTTGTTAATAAAGAATAATACTCTTCAAACAAATGTCATAGTATCAAACAAAGAACCTTGTAACTTAATTAGTTGACACCTCTTGAAGTGTCTATGACATTGAAGATTTAAATTCTCCCTCCATAATGAATTATTTAGAAAAAAAAAAAAAATAGCCACATGATTAAATTCTATGGTATTGACATTTTAAGTATCTTTCCTCGTTATTTTGTCATATTTAACTGCGGCATTTGTTGAGCCCAATTAGTAAGCATAGATAATCGATAGAAAGATGTTGTAGATTTAGGATGAAGAATAGAATGGCATAATGCATCAAGTGCTTTTGCTATAGCTATAATTTCATAGCAGGTTTCCATATAACCCTTCCAGTCTTCCACCAGTCATCAAATGGTGCAGTAAACTCGGGAATTTGATAAAAAGGCCAAAACTTAAAAACATCTGTAAAAACTAGGGAAGCTTGGAGCTTTGACCATGGAGGCCGAGGACAGAGACTATGAACAAAGAGAGAGAGAGAGAGAGAGAGAGAAATATCTGAGATATTTGTGAAAATGCTTCTCGTAGAGAAATTGATTACAAATGAATTGTTTATATACACAATTGCAGAGCGGGAGAACTAGGCAAATGACTAACTCTAAAAAATAATTTCCCACCTTATGAGGAACTAATCAGAACTCGACACCTGTCAATTATCACTAACTAACTTCTAATTAAATATGACTAAAACTACAAGTAGTTTTTTACAACTAATACTAAACGACTGCAGTTTAAGCTGTCTTCATCTCCTTATAAAACTGACTTCATATACCAGCATCTCCAACCTTTATACCTTCAAGCTCCATGGATTTTAACACTCCTCCTCAAGATGGAGCATAGATGTTGAGTATACCCATCTTTGAGAGGAGCTTGAAAAATCGTACATGCCCAATAGGTTTTGTGAAAATGTCTGCTAGCTGATGTTTAGTTGGAATATGGAAAATATTCAACATATTAATTTCAAAAAGAGGTCTTAGGACCCTGCAATTTTCAATCTCTTGCAGCCATTGCTTTAACCAGTGAATGAATGAGTTTGGGTGTAACAGGTCTGATCTTAAAATAATGGCCAACCCCATCCATAGTGCTTTGGCAAAGGAGCAGGGAAGGAAGGGATGATCTAAATCCTCTTCTTCTAAGTGACCCAAGACACACACCTTATTTGTGACAATATTCCTTCTCTCGAAACACAATATAATTGGAAGGGCATGATTCAGAATTTCTCACAAAAGGATAATAAATTTGAATGGAATTTTTAACCTCCATAAGTTCTTCCAAATCTGTTCACTATTAGTACTTGTATGAGAATTGCGTTGAGTGCCTTCTACTAGAAGCTGATATCCGCTTTTAGCTTTATAGACTCCCCTATTATATAGAGACCAAATGAACATATCATCCCTATCTGTTTTAGATATAGGGATAAAGCTAGTAGCTTTAGCATCCCCAAATTCATAGATTTGGTTAAAGAGTTGGGAATTCTAGGTTTTTGTTTCATGATTTAATGAGGCCTGAAAAACTTTATGGATACTAAGGGGGTTTTTTTTTTTTTTTTTTTTTTTTTTTAATATCACTTATCACTTCTTACTCAATTTTTGTCACTCATCATTCATCATTCATCATTCATACCCTAATTTTCTATACCCCACCCGTTTGGCACATGTTTTCAGTTTCTCATCACTCAATTTTTTCTACTTTTTGTGGGACCCATACCTGAGCACCATGTTAGGCATTCCAGTTAGCCTACCCGCCTCACACCATTTCATTTCATTTTCTTGACTGCTCATTTCATTTTGCCACCACCAGGGGCGTAGCTATGTGTAAGGGTGGAGGGGCCATGGCCCCCCCAAAATTTTGAAAAAAAAAATATATATATTTATTTATTTTAATGTTTTTAAAATTTAGTCTACAAAAATAAAAGTTGGCCTCCCAAATATTTGATTTAGTCCAATGATGCTCTTAAAAAAAATTGGTCTAATAATTATAGAGACATAACATTATTTTTCACAATTTTATTTTTTATTATAAAATATGCTTTATATCTGTTAAATATTTGATAAAGTTTGACACCAAACATATTTGAATCTACATCTTTTTCAACTAGTTATGTGACAATTAAGAAGTCATTGACTCATTAAAAAAATAATGTCACTAAAACTACACATGAAATGTCTCTTTAGTTACTACATTATGGATCAGAGCAAGATAGCTTCAAATATGTTTGGAGCCTAACTTATTCCTCCAAGTTTTGGATCATTCATGTTTTTGAAAATTTCAATAATTCAATTGAAATATTTTTTACTTACTTTAGTATAAAATTTGATAATTTGTATTGAAAATGAATTTTTTTAAGAATTTCACTATAAAAATGGTAAAAATGAATTTTATTTTATGAAAGATCAACGACAAACACAAACACAATCATTTCATTGATCCCCTTTTTCCTCTTTTGGATCGACGACAAAGCACAAACCCAACAAAGCCAGATCGACGACAAACACAAGCACAATCATTTCATAGAACCTTTTTTTCCTCTTTTGGATCAACGACAAAGCCAGATCGAGTCATCGAATGGGTCGGCGTGGGCAGGCAGATCGGAGAAGAGAGGCCATGGATGGGGAGGGCTGAGATTCTTTTGTCTTTGAGCGAGACTTTGCTCTGAAGAAGTACAAAAAGAAGAACATATAAAGAAGAAGAGAGAAAGAAAGAAAGGTGGAGAAGAAAGAAAAGAGAGAGTGACCGGTGGGAGAGAGAAGGGAGTCTGACTTGACAAGACTAGTGGGTCCCATACATGTGTGTTTAATTACGAAAATGCCATTGGAAACTGAGTTTTGGAAACTGAAAACACCTAAAATGTGTTTTTAGTTTCCATAACTCATCACTCAAAAATTAGAGAATTGAGTGATGAAAACAAAAACCAAACGAACTTCTCAGGCATGGGTCCCACCATTTTTGAGTTATGGGTGATGGAAACAGAGTTATGAGTGATGAAAACAACAAATCCAAATAGCCCCTTAATTGTTGAAGGAGTGAGGAGGTTATTTTAGTATGGAACCAGACTTTATGGTTAATAGAAATATTACAGCCATCTCCTACTCTCCATTTAGCCTGTATCAGAGGGGAATTCAGACATGAGAATGGGTATTTAAAGAGTTTATGGACAAGTAGACACATCGTAATTGATGAAAGACACATCGTAGTTTATGGACATGTTTCTATTCTATGCACGTTTAACCAAGCTTTAAATTGATGAAAGATGCCGAAATTCAAATTTTACGAACAAGTAGACACATCGTAATTACATGGTTTATGCCATAATATGTGAGAATGCATATCAACAGTTAAAATTTTATGTGGCTTGATTTTATTTTTTTTTATCGAACGATCTAATTGCTGTGTTTTGCACGATGTTTTAATCGTTTTGAGCTCAATTGTATTTTTGAATGAAATTCATGTTCATCGAACTGTCTAAATGGAGTCTAATTCTAAAGTGGTTTAAGAAATTATAATTTTACTCTTAAGGGAATGTTTGGTTGCAAAATGTGGTGCCTACACATCAACTGTATATGTATCAATCATGCAAGTGCAATGTTTGTCAAAGAATACCCAGTTTATCATGTTTGAATGGAAAAAATGAAATCGATTGTGGTACCTTTTGCTTCCCAAAATTTAACAAATTTCTCTCTTTAAGAGATTTTATTGTGATTGCGGGCATTAGGATGGACACCGGTTGGAGTTAAATTATTAGATTGCCAAAAATCCATGAGCTATCAAGAAAGCTCTTGGAATAATGCCACATATTGACTCGAATGGAATTGTGAAACTGACATCGCTTTATGATGAATTTGAAGGCGAGCATCCTTCAAACTTGCCCAATGTGAAAGATATGGATCGGCACGCATGCGTTTGTTTGGGAGGTATGTCCTTGTTGATTTTCATCCTTTCTTGTGTTGTGGAATGAAATTGTGCTAATGTGTGATCTCCTCTCCAGTCTCCATGCAGTTTTGGGCTTATTAGCACTTCAACATAGAAATTCTAGTGTTAATTGAGGGATGATGGCACAAATTATTGAGGCTTTGTTATTGAACACTTTCTAGTCGGGTGGACATCCGTGCTATCCGTCATTGAAAAGGCTAACTAAAATTTGGTTGATTTACTCTCCTTGGAGATTTGGTTGACTTGGGAGGAATTTGTTATCGAGATTTTGGAGAAATGATTTTGGCAACAGTCCCAATAGGTTTATGATCATCAAAACTTCATCTTGTCTTGCATTAATAGAAAGAGTAAAAAATATGGTTAGTATCTGTTGGATTATAGATTTGACTATAGTTAATTAACTAATTACCCAAGTTGATTAATTAAATTAAATTATATGCAAATCTAATTAAGGCACAAACAAATCACTAAACTAAATTAGAGTGCACCAAAAATTAAATTGACACAGTGATTTGTTTACAAATGGAAAAAACCTTCAAAAACAAAATCCCCCTAGGAATTTCAAGTCACCACTTCCGAAGAATTCACTAATCAAGAACAAGCAGTTACAAGTGCAAATAATCTTACCCTCTTGGCCTATCTCAAAGTACCTACCTATAATAGAACCTTTGCTCCAATCTCCAATTGGACTTAATCTTGTAGAAGACTTCTCATTTGCATGGATCCCAATACATAAGTAACAGTTTTGCACGAATCACACTACGTGACTAACTCCATGACAACCTTTTTTTTTTTAATTGTTGTAAATGATTTGCAATAGCTTCACAAAATATCACCAATAAGATCTTCAATTGTTGATGTCAGAGACTTTGCTTGATACAAATCCCAAAAACGCACAAGAGTCACAACAAGGTTTCTTTCCTTTTGTTTTCTGAACTCAAAGGTTCAAAAGGTGGAGGCTAGGGTTTCAATATGAAATCCTTATGAAGCATTAGGGTTTTTTTTTTTTTTTTTTTTTTTTTTTTTGAGCAAGACTTAGATACAGTTCCTTAGGTTCACTTCTTAAGATTCTGCCATGTGGATTTTTTCTCATGGGATAGAAGTATATTCTTAGTTAAGTAGCCACATGACTGAATCTTAAGAGGAGAAACTAAGGAACAGCACCTAAAGTACTGTACCTAAATTTTTTTTTTTTTTTTTGTCTCTACCACCTTATTTAAATAGGAGCTTAATGAGCATTTAAAAAGGCTCTCCTATTAGGTTTACACAAATCCACAAACAATAGCCACTTAGAATAAAATATTACATGCTATATTAGATATCTTGTAGTTCGATAGATCGAGAGGTATCAAACAGCAGAAAAACATATTTTAAGGTTGTTATTGGATTTTGTCATCTTATTAAGCCTGAATTAAATTTGGGCTAGGATTGGGTCAAAAAGGGGAGGTAATTTAGGGCTTGTGCAAACTTGACTAAGTAGTGCATTTCAATCCTGGTTGTTGAGTACTATGGGCCCAAAACTGGGCTTTGTTCTTGATCTTCTCAATTGGAACCTTTGTTGTGCTGTGTCTTTTTTGATGGCTTCATCTAGTGTGTGTGTGTGTATTGTCAATTGTGTAGTTTGTATTGTGGTTTTCTTGTTATGTTAGAATAAAATTTAGTCTCATTCATCCCAAAGACTTACATAATTTGAGATATATATGCACATTCTCTTCATTTCAGATTTGGATATACTGACTTGATTTTATCATAACTTGACATTAGCATGAAATTTGGGGTGAATTGAGTTAACACATAGAACTTATAACTTGAAGAAAATCATAATTTTTGGAAATTTTTAATTATTTTAAATTTAAAGCCAAAGTGGTGAGGAAATTAATTATGTTGGGCCAAATATGTTGGGTCCCTTAGTGTTTGGTTTTAGGCTTAAAAACTTTCAAGTATGACCAACATTGTTAAAAAGATTTTGGAGTAATTAATCCAAATTTGTAAGAACTTTATTTTGAGACCCATGATGTGTTTCATTACTGATATTTGAAGGTTTAGGCTATAAATTTATGAAGGTCATGATGTAAATCGCTTAGGAATTTGCTTTGGTTCCAATTATCTATTCAAAGACATTCGTTTATTGGTTGGTTAGCTGTAAACAACAAACTTTCCACAAGAGATAGAAATTGTCTTGGAAGTAGAGATCATCTCTCTTCTTTGAATGTCCTTTCACTTGAAGGGTTTGGGATGACATGATAAAGTTGTGTCTAGTTTCAAATACTTTGTTTTTTTTTCAATAAATGTAAGCTGAATCACTAACAAAATAAATAAATCACTTTGAAAATATGAATATCAGTTAACCACAAAATAAATAACTCCATTTGGACATCAAGGTGATGGATATGGTTGAGTTTTGATAGTCTTGATATCAAATTTCGATATTGCCATTTAAGTGTGGAACCAAGTACATATCAATAGTTAAATCCTTATATTGTTTTTACTACCTCATATTATCTTAGATGTAAATAGATATTGACATGTTTATTTTCACCAAGTCATCTAATCCTATATTAGGTTCTGCTTTATATTGTTTGGGGCATTTGAAATAAAAATTGTTTGTCAATTTAAAGTAAAGTGGACTTTAGATAATGATTCCTCTTAAGATATTATATTGTATATGTATAATTGAAAAGAAGATTTGCTAAATAGTGAATCTTTTATGTAAAAGTTCTTTCCATATATATATATAATGATATTGTTAAAATAAATAAATAAACATTTTCTAATAATCGTCTAAACTATAATCTTTGCCAACACAAGGCTAAGAGTTGGTCTTTGGATAAAATATTGTTTATTGCAGTGTGGTGCATTGTTATTGTTATTGTTTGCTCTTCAAAATCATTTTTATTATTTGCTCTTCTGAGTTATTGTTATATCTTACCTCATTGAGGTTTTTGTTTGCCATGAGATTCACCTGCCGACTGTTAAGAATGTCTTCGATGGTTAATATTTTATACACTATTTATTGTTTATTGTTATTGACAAATTGTTAGTAAAAAACAACTTTACTATTAAGTATATTACAATATGTTATTATAAGTAATTTACCCAATGATGAAGTAATGTTCCTATAATTGAACTATGGCTTATTGAAAATGGGTAAATCTTTTAAGAGAGCATTTGTTTTTTTAACAAGTCATATGTTTTTCATTGTACAGTTAAATATTCACGTCCAAAACAGATTTCATTGTTTCTACTAAATTACTTTCATACTATTGATAAATATTTTGTAAAATTTAATACGTTGTCAATTATAATGTGTATTTTCACTTGACAATATCATGTGATGTAGTCTCTTGTTTAGCTGTTAGCTCACCCCCTTTTTCCACCATTTTCAGATTAGTGTAGTGGACTTTTTCAATGAAATAAATTGGTGGCTGTTGGAGGTATGATATGAAGACTGCATGTATTTCCCTATGGCTTCATCTTGTGTGTGTATTGTATGGTTTGTATCGTGGTGTCGTTATGTTGAATAAAATTTTATATGTGAGATTGGCAACCCTTCTTATTGTTTTGTAATGTGTTGACTTTTAAAACTCTGTAATTTTTTGGAGTGTGTGGCTTAAGTCTTAATAAAAGTATTGTTTTTATCATTGATTATATGTATGACCAAACCATTTGTGTTCGTCAAATTGGCTAATTTTTATCACAGATTGTGGGTTTTTTTTTAGAAGTGCTACGTCCATAATATTTTCATAACAAATTATAAGTAGTAAGTTGTTATTGGTTCTAATTTAAATCTACAACTTAAATTCTTTTTTGCCCACTTATAACAACCAATAACAACCCACCACTTAGGATTTGTTATAAAAATGTTATGAAAATATTGTGGACATAACACCTCTTTTTCTTTTTTTTTTTTTTTTTATGCAAAAGATTATGTCTTTTTTGTAAGATGGGCCCAAAAGAATATTCTGAGGGGGTGGGTGAAGATTTATGTAAGATTGTAATAGGCAGTTGCTCAATTTTGTGATATTGTTAAGCCAATTGGGGATAGGATTCGGCCTAAAAGGGAGCTATACTAGGGCTTGTGTGCACTAGACTAAATAAAGCTCAGGTTCACGTTCGCCACCGTTAACAAACAAAGCTCACAGCCTTGCATTCGAAGCCACTCTTTTAGTCAAATTATTCCAAGTCTTCTACAGTATTTTGCACATGAGCCGCAATTCGAAGTCACCTACATGAAATCACCTCCATTAGGTCTCTGTAATTCAGCTCCTTTTTAGTTTTATAACAATCACAAGGTGACTTTCCCTGAATTTTGTTATATGCCTGAAAGCCCAAAGCTGAATTAAGGCCTAATGATCCCTTTTTGGGTCCTGGATTGTAGTCTTGACCATGTTAGCTTTGGCATGTTGCCTTTACGCAGAGAGGTACCAAGGCCACACATGCACGCAGAAATAACTAAACGGTAAAAAAAAAAAAAAAAAAAACAACACCAATTCCAATCCCAATGGGCCTACCTAATTGTTTTGGATTTTAAGGTTTCGTTTCTTTGCTTTAATCTATTGGCAATATTCACAAAATGCCATGGTGGAGAAACTCGTTCATCTTGACTCTCGAACTAGAAGTGTCAAAATTTTCAAGGCCGAAAGCAGCAGATCTTTAGACCAGCTTTCACAATCCCTCAATTATGAGCTATGCTAGTGCCACATAAAGTGGCACAACTTGTATCACAACTCGCGCATGTCGTGAGTTGTAAATGGTAGGGAGTGATGGTGCGTTCATGTAGAAACACTCATCTACCACTCACAACTTGCTACATGGGCAAGTTGTGACACAAGCATAACTCCTCAATTATCTACCCATTTAGGCCCAAGTTCCAATCCTAGTCAAACTCCAAACTTTAAACCATAAAATGGTTACAAGGCTCTCAATCCAACAACTACCAGTCTATCATATACATATCTTTCGTTCTTTTGGCAAATCAGAATCTTTTATCCCTGTGCTTCATTTTATGATCAATCAATCAAAATATATTATGTATTTGATTTTTTTTTTTACAAGGAAAATAAAAAATGTGTGACAAATTGTAAATTTTTTTTTTTTGATGTTGACAAATTATAGTCGGTGAAATATAAAATTATGCAATATTCTTTTATACTAATTTACATCCAATATTTTACACATATATCCATAATTGATGTGGAAATGTCCACATAAAAGTGGATGTAAAAAAAAACTAATATGAGAGAATCAAAGTGGAATGAAAATGTTTCTATATAAAATCTCCACCACCACAATTTTTTTTAGTAGATGTGAGAGAATCATATCCTAAAGTGTAATAATTAAAGTGGAACAAAAGATCCATATAAAGAAAATCCACAAGACAACAGGTATTTTTTTGTTTACGTGACACTTTTCTTGAGCCTCCTAAAAAAAGACAATTTTTATTTTTAGGCTGGGAAAAAGAACAAAAAGAACAAAATTCAACATCTCACAGTCCGTGATAAGAAATATAGATATTAGATGCACTAGTTTAGTCAAATGATATACGTACGTACAAGTGCGCATAAACTAATAAAAATAATAATTTATTACGTACACACCCAGTGGCGGAGTTAGGATTTGAGTTTAGGAGGGGAAAAATTTATATATGATATACGTACTTAGATAAATTTATGTGAATATATAATTTTTGAGACCAATTTGAAAAATTAAAAGCTATTCATTTAAATACTAAGTGATATTTAATGTAATTATACAAAAAAAAAAAAAAAACACTTCAAAAAAAAAAAAAAAGCTTATTCATAATATTATATTTATCTGTTGAGATATTTCTAACATAAGTGTTCTTTTTTTTTTTTCCTTTTTTTTTTTTTAAAGCCAAAACTCAAGTTATGAATGAAACTATTAGTAGTTAGATAGATACTAAGTGCAATATATGTGAATTTCTATTATTTTGGTTAATGTGTTCCCATAAAATATTCAAATTATAATATGGTAGAGACAAACTAAAAAAATTTCAATGCAAAGCATCTAGTGGAGGACTTAAGGTTCCTCAATAATATATTTAAAAGTTATCCTCTTTTTCAAAACCAAATTAAGAAACAAAGTGGCATTTAATAAACCCAAAAACAAAAAGTAGGCAGGGGCATTTAATAGCTAAAAAAATTTTTCACCCTAAAAAAAGGAAAAAAAAAAAAAAAACTAAAGGTATTTTTTGAGCGGGTCAGGGGGCCGACTGCACCCCCCCCCCCCCCCCCCCCCCCCCCCCCCCCCCCCCCCCCCCCCCACCCCCCCCCAAACGGCTCCACCCTGTACACACCTCACACAATCATAGAGAACAACAAGAAATAAACACAAAACAAGACAAGATGCAAATCTCTGAAATATAACAACCACAATACAAACTAGCAGCAAGCAAGATACAAATACACAATACATACACCAGATCAAGCAATCAAGATAAATGTCATTGTCGGCATATTGCATGGGTTAATGAGTCTACACTAAAAACCCATTTTTTACTTAAAAACAAAGAAACCTAAACAATAAAAATGACATAAAAACAAGAGCGGGAAATGCCAATAATAGTAATAATAATAACAAAAAAAAGTTTCATATGCAGTTTGTTGCCAGCCTCCCCCTCACACCTGTCAAAAATCTCAAGAGTCTCAGAAAGTTGATGATATATATATTTAATTAATTAAGGGATGTTTGATTATGTTGTTTAAACAACAGTTTTCGTTATTTAAACAACACAACACGTATTTTCACAATACTTTTTCACCCACACATATTTTTATAATATTTAAACAACGTTACTAGAATAACATTACCAAACAGACCTAACCCACACAATACAACATGAAATTCTAAATAATACAAAAGTGTACTTCATGCATGAACGGAATTTTAGTCCACACGTAAAAGTTCCAAACAACGAGATGACTTACACTGTGTACGTATTGGTGAGGATCCGATTAGACAGAGGTTGACTCAAAGCCGTTGTTAGTGTTCACAGATGGAAGTTGGATATAGGTACCGTTATTGTGGCCGCCACTGTTGGAACTACACTGGCGTAGTTTAAAGAAGAATCTCAAAAAGAGTGTCAGAGGGATAACCATTACCGCTGCGAGCCACAAGCCCAAAAGCCATTTTTCTGCCCTGTTAGTTAAAAAAAGAAGTTGTATTAATACCATACCAGGGAAAAAAAGTTATTAGTTGTCAATGACTTAAGCTATATATTAACCGAGAAGGAGACATGATGGTCGACGAAGCTATATATTGACACCCATTCAGAGAAGGAGACATGAAGGTCAACGATTGAACATGAGTGTGAAGTGTAGGAAGAGGCGGAAGGTTTACAAATGCGCAAGGTGGGGGAGGAGGCAGAAATGGTTTGGCCATGGTACCTGATTTTGATTAGATTTGGATATGTATCTGCAAGGCATAAATGAAAGGATCTCACAAAGGGTTTGAAGGACTTTCTGAGTTGTGAATTAAAGGCCAGGATTCTTTTATATATATATATATATTGTAGGGATAAGGGCCCAGAATCATATGTTAGGCCTTGGGTTTGGTCTGAAGACATTAAATGGTTCAAGAAGGGACAAATAGTTATGAGGAGTTCCAATTTTAAAGTCTCATAAGTAAGGAACGAATGGAGGGTAGTTCGAGGAGGAACTCCTCCTTGGATATGATGAATGCAGCTCAAATCTATATTCCAACAATCAAGGTAACTTTCCAGGAGGCTCCAGCGATAAGGACGTACATCATACACGTATAAGAGTGATGGAAACTTAGAAATATCTAAGGAAAAGCTGCTACCACCGCATTAAATGCATTGCAACTACTTTCCTGGCATTTATGTGGAGAAGACCTCTGAACAGTGCTACCTTGGCTACCACGACATACAGAAAACCAAAGTAAGTGTCTGATGGGATAGACACTCAAGTAAGGGCTCAGATGACCAACAAATGTAGAATCAAGATGGTCCAAAGGGAGTTATATAATATGAGAGACCCTCCATGAGAGAGAGATCGGAAAAAATAAAAAGAGAGCACTGTAGCAATCAAAATTGTGTTTATCTCCCTTTGTTATTGATTCATATAGAAAAGAGATCTCCTCGGACAACGAATAGATTAAGCTCTATTTTCCTTGTTCGTGCTTGATTATCATTTAAATCCATACTAGTCGTTGTCAAATTCATTAGAGTCTAGTTCTCTAACCCACTCTCTACAAATTTATTGTACTGGGCTCACTGGGCTAAGATCCCATACATTTTAGACTTGGGCTGCAAAACGTGTCCTTACATATATATATATATATATATATATATATATATATATATAGCAAATATTGATTTGAAGGCCAAAGTTCCTATTTAAAAGATAAAATATCATCATTATTGCTATATTTAAAGGTTAGTGTTTATTTGTATTTTATATTTTATTCTTTTTGTTAGAATATGTAATTAAATAATTAAATTTACCATATTCTGGTAGCTTAAACTATTGCAGACAACTGGTAATTAAACTGATATCAGAACAAGAACGTCTTAAGTTTGATCCTTGTCCCCTCTACCTCCCATTTAAAATCCGACATGTTGGGCCTCATCACTTATTGAAAAGGTAGTTTTTGGCCTATACATGAGAGGAGTATTAGAATATGGGGTTAAATGACTAAATTTACCATATTCCAATATGAAAGCTCGAAAATGTGTTAAAAACAAGAGCTGTTTAGACCTCAATTAAATTACGGCTGATTGATTTTACTCTAACTTAATACTAAGTGCGGAATAGAGTAAATGCGAGTGGATAAATAAACAAACTACTTTAACCCATAATCATAATAACACAGTAGTAAAATGAAAGGTAAAAGGTAAGGAAAAAGAATGCAAATACAAGATAACATTGCGATGTGTTATCGAAGAGGAAACCAAAGAACTCAGCGAAAAACCTCTCCGCCACCCTCCAAGCAGTAATCGATCCACTAGACAATCAATTGGG